>OX422223.1:370600451-371162951 GCA_949130495.1 Sambucus nigra | reverse complement strand
AAATGTAGTTTGACTAACTTCTTCAGACATTGCATTGCATAAAAACAAAAACAAAACAATATAAATGGGTTAAATCTAATAACGATCTTCATAATAACAAGACAATACAAATTGTGTTCTTTTTAAGAATATATGAAGAACACCAATAAAAAAAGAATATACGCAAAATAGTTATAAAACGATTCTTGATATGAGAATATATATATATATATATATATATATATGTGTGTGTGTGTGTGTGTGTGTGTGTGTGTGTGTGTGTGTGTGTGTGTGTGTGTGTGTGTGAATCATACAAGTGGTAACACGAAAATCATTAACATAAAAGCTATCACATACAGAATTATGTGTTATTTCTATATATTGTTGTATTCATACATATATAATACACAATACGACGAAAAAAGAAAAAGAAGTGGAAATTTGAGTGAGTGAACCCAATGTATAAAAGAGCGCATCAAGGCTTAAATTGTAAGGACCTCCGCAAGGAGTGAATCATAATCTAAGAATATTTAGAATCTCATAATATGAAGGAATAAAATAGGAACTAGACAATATAAAAAAAATCTCACACATTCATTAATCATGATAAATTTAAGAGGAAGAATTTATGGTTTTCTACCTAGAAAGATTCCATCTAAAATCTCTATGTCCTTAGAAGGCATAAACCGACGAGAGCAATTCAAGAAAGAATGATGGATAAGGGGAATAATATTTACTTATTTAAAAATTATATAATAATTAGAAATATAGTGTTTACACCTGGAAATGTAGTTCCATTTCTAAGAGCATCCACAATGGTGGGGAGTAAATCCAACAAATTTTGTATAGTTGGCAATTGCGAGGGCTGCAATGGTGAGAGGCAAATGGCAAATATGGTAGAAGAAATGGTAAGGGTTTGGAAAATTTACTCAATGGTTAATGAATCAGTAAATATTCCAATGAACATGTGTTGTTAGTAGAAACTTTCTACGAACTTCTTTTGTTCGTATGAAGTTCCTACGATGATCAGAAGTTCGTATCAAGTTGCTACGAATAATACAAGTTCGTTGGAATATTTTTACTATATGTAACTTAATGGATGTTTCATTATAAATACATCCCAAACAGGTTATCAATTTATCATTCTCACCCTTTTTTTAACCTGAAATTCTCTCCCTTTGTATTTTCTTAATCGCATTCGAAAAAAATTATATTTATATCGAAAATATGTCGTCTTCTCAACCAATTTCTTCGAAATTGTTCGACAATATAATATGACTCTGTTTGAAGAGGAAGTCTTATGTACCGTTTATGCTAAATATATCGCCCGAGTATTGAAGGAAACTCGATGCCGTCGGGCATATTTTGGAATATCGTAATGAATGAGTATAACGTCACAAATGGAATTATAATTTCTCGTGTGAGACCCATGTTATCGTCACGTTACAATCGTATATCGCATCTCATAATGTTATATGTTGCGAAGCTTTCTCACCAACTAAATAATATAGGAAGCGGGAAGAATGAGTTCCAAGCGGTTACAGATGCACGAGAAGCGTATCGCGCTGAAATGAAAAAACATTTTACCTACGATAACTGCTATCAAATTTTGAAAGACTTACCAAAATTTGACTTACGAAATACAGCGGGTAATGATGACAGCCCTAGACCCGTAGGCGAAGATGACATTTCGGGGGTACGAGATGTACCGGGTAGACCCCCAGAAAGGAAGGGTGAGAAATAACATGCACGTCAATGAGCACGTTCTAACAACTTGGATTGTAACAATGCGGTACTTAAACATTGCAAAGAATTCAATGTAATGTTTAAAAGCAAGTAGGAGTGGAAGAATAACCGTGCCCATAAATTTGACTCACAAATGGATGCGTTCATTCAGATGAAGCGAGCTGATCAATTCACCAAAAAGAAAGATCAGATCGTGTGCCTAGGATGAGAGAAATCGTACATCTTAGAGCTGGATATGAACCATATGAATGAAATACAAAAGAAGTTTCATTTTAAAAAGTTCAACGACCTAACATCCATAGTTGTTGCGACTGAAGCTGCGATATCTGAGTTGCAATCTAACTCTGCCGGGTCGTCTGGTCCAAGCGGTTCAATTAATGACCAGTAGTGTTTTTAATAGATGTATTGAACCCTCATAATTGTATTTCATTTTTTTATTTCGATATATGGAGAGTGATTCACTATCCATCTTAATAAATGAAATTCCACCCTTAAATAGATGAAATGTGAGTATTATTTAATAATTTTACTCTTATATAATATTGTCGATTAAACCATTATTTTATATAGAATAACATTTATATGATCACTACGACAATACTACAAATACAAATTGAAAATGGAACAAACAAAACATTGAACCACGGTTAAAATAAAAAATAAAATAGATTCATTAACCGACCATTTCATCACCGTGGGTGTTTCAAATATGCTCTACCAAATTATTCCGTAAGTGTTGATGTTTAGTTACGTCTCTTATCTTAGCATCTTGTATGTGGTAGTCGTAGAAATTAGTTTGGCCCCTCATAATTACAGGTGTTTCATCATTGTGTTCGTACTCATTTTTCTATAGACAGTCTCTACGTTCATCGTCAATAATCATATTGTGCATTCTAATGCAAGATTTCATAATGGTTGATAGTGACGCCCTATTCCATAATTTAGAAGGTTCCGGAACAAAAGCGAATTGAGCTTGTAATACACCAAACGCACGTCCAATATCTTTTCTGCAAGCTTCTTGGTACTTGCAAAATAATTTCTATTTTTGTGTAATACCATTTTGGTTCCTAAATGTTTTTACTATTGAATCGTATGGAGGGTAAATTCCATCTCTAAGTTAGTATCCCATATCATAAGAATTTCTGTTAACATTGTAATTAACGGGAGATGTCATCCCATTGCGCAATTCCTGAAAGACGTTAGATCGATGGGAGATATTTAAGTCATTATAAGAACCAGGCACACCAAAGAACGATTTTCAAATCCAAATATCGTATGAGGCAACCGCTTCAAGAAATATAGTAGGTGACTCTTTACGACTATATTGAGCATGCCATGCTGTTGGGCAATTTTTCCAACGCCAGTGCATACAATTTATACTGCCTAGCATTTCTGGAAAACTTCTACTAGCATTTTGTTCTAGTAACCTTGTGATGTCGCCTTCAGTCGAATTTCTGCCATACTGGGGACCAAAAATCCTAACAATTTCCTCTATGAATCTAATAACTGATTCTAATAGAGTGGTTTCACTCATGGCGTACTTCTCAAACCACACATCATGGGAACCCCCATTAGCTAATAGTCGAATTGCCCCCAACACTTTCTGATGGGAGCTTAAATCTTTACGACCACAAGCTTAATTCTTCTGAACAAAGTAGTTATGATAATGACAAATAGATTCAAGTATGAAATTGAAAACACTATACCACATCCTAAATCTCCTTCGAAAAAAATACTCATTATATACCTTATCTTCACCAAAATAATCTTCCCATAGTGTTTCATGACCCCTTTCTCTCCTACGATTAACTTGACGTAATGATATTTTTTTATCACACCACCGCGTAATCTCCATCATAATTATCATCTCCTCGTCTAAATCATCAGATGATCCACCTTCATTAAATTGAGCATATTATAACATAAGATTTCGGCCCTCATCGCTAGAACTGGAGGAGTCCATGATTTGTTTTGCTTAAAAGTTTAATAAGTTGTATTATAATTTATCAAGATTTATCGATCTACTCATAAATGTGGTATGTTGGTCAGTATTGGGATGTGTACCTAGTATCATGTTTAATTTGTGCCGTCATAATTACAGAGATTTGTGTGGAAGTTGGTATGTGTACCAGGTAAATAAATAAATGCCAGTATAAGAATTGGGATGCAGAAATTTGAATTTGTGCCTTGGTAAAACTTAGGATGTGTACCTGGTGTCATGTTCAATTTGTGTCGTCATAATTACAAAGGTATGTGTGGAAGTTAGGATGTGTACCAGGTAAATAAATAAATGCCAGTGGAAGAATTGGGATGCAGATATTCGAATATGTGCCTGGTGAAAATTGGGATGTGTACCTAGTGTCATGTTCAATTTGGGTCGTCATAATTACAGAGGTATGTGTGGAAGTTGGGATGTGTAACATGTAAATAAATAAATGACAGTGGAAGAATTGGGATGCAGACATTCGAATTTGTGATTGGGTGAAAATTGGGATGTGTACCTGGTGTCATGTACAATTTGTGTCGTCATAATTACAGAGGTGGATGTGGATGTTGGGATGTGTACCAGGTAAATAAATAAATGCCAGCATAAGAATTGGGATGCAGACATTTGAATTTTTTCCTGGGTGAAAATTGGGATGTGTACCTAGTGTTATGTTATATTTTTGCAGTTATTATTACAGGGGTATGTGTGCAACTTGGGATGTGTACTAGCTTAATAATTATATGCCTGCATAAGAATTGGGATGCAGACATTTGAATTTGTGTCTGGGTGAAAATTAGGATGTGTACCTACTGTATATGTATTTACTATTTACAATTACCAAAGTATATTAACTAAATAAAATTACTACGTCAATATAGATTTACTAGTACAATTATATATAATAACTGTATGTATTTACAATTGCCACTGTTTATTAACTAGTACCAAATTACTACGTCAATATATATTTACTAGTACAGTTGTATATAATAACTTTATGTATTTACTACTACCACTGTATATTAACTAGTACCAAATTAATATGTCAATATAAATTTACTAGTACAATTATATATAATATCTGTATGTATTTACTACTACCACTACATATAAACTAGTACCAAATTAATACGTCAATATATATTTACTACTACAGTTATATATATAATAACTATATGGATTTACAATTACCATTGTATATTAACTAGTACCAAATTAATATGTCAATATATATGTGACACCCCGCCTAATTAAATACCGGGCGATCACTCCTTTATTAAATTAAATCAAGGTAAACAGTTGGTTCATTCTCAGCATCACTGTCGATACAAATAAATTTTCCAATTAAACACCCTAAATAATTAAGCTAAGTGTCAAAACCATTTTTATACATACTTTCCAAATTTTATTTAAAGAAAAATTATTTCTTTTATTAACAACATTCAATAAGTAAGAATCACACCACATTAAATTCTACAACATAATCCAATTAATTTAATACATTCGTCAATCGAATGTCAACATACGAAATCTAAAGTCACACATCCAAACAGAATAAATCCCATAGTAACAATACTGGAAATATCTGAAATACAAATGTCCAATAACAACGGAATAATGGAAAGAGCTACACATGCTAAACTAGATGAAAGTACTAAGAGTGGATTCGAATGAACGAAGCCGTCTAACCAAGAGACCTGCAACTCCCACCTAAGCTGCAGCGCGTTCCTTCCAAAAGATCCTAAGCAAGACGCCCCTGTGGTTGGGCACCTGTAATACATACATATATATACAAGAGAGAGAAAGAGAAAAAGAAACGGGTCAGAGCCCGATTGTGTGTTTGATTTAAAATACGTTTAGCAAGTATTTAAATTGATACAGGCCAATGCAACAACATATTAGTGCGACACTCTCTTGAGAAATTCTCACCTCTCTTCTAATGTGCCCAGCTATCGCACTAACCTTCCCAATGGTCTATCTCATCATATAACATGCTATTCTTTCCCAATGGATTAATTTATCTTATATTACTCGTAAGATTCAAAATTAACGATTTAATTGTTTGAAGATACTAATCAATTAGTAACCAAAGTTCTCATTTTAACCTTATAAATCAATAAAGTTTTCCAATGTCATATTATACTTTCTCAACACAAGTATTTATAATTTGAGTTATCAACCACGTCCTACATATCGCATCAAAGTAGACAGTTCCAGATTTCAGAATTTCATATATATATTAACCACTCGTAAAATATATATATAAACCATAACAGCACCCCAAATAAAACTATGGTGCGGGCATACTCTACTATCCAAACCCCATATCACTCACATTAAGGGAATACAAATTCGGAATCACTCTCGAATTGTATTAACACATACTCAAACAATATTGAGATGAAGTATAGATTCCAAGTCCCTTAGGACCGTCTGAACTATCATTGCGATAGCCTGTACCAAGGATATCTATACAAAAACAAGATGAGGCGAAGAATAGATTCCAAGTCTCTAAGAGGATGGCACATGCCTGCGTCTCTTAGGACCGTCTGAACTATCACATCACTAGCCTGTACCAAGGATATCTATCTTCTAGGGTACAAGTCAATATCCCCCATAAAGGTCCCATCGAGATAAGACTGTCCCAGCGCGGAAACCTCAGGGATAGCAAGTAGCGTGGGCATGATTTTCACACATAGATAGTATATGCATACACAATCATATAACTATACTAATATTACAATATCAATAATGGGTAAATTCTCAATTCCCATAATTACGTCATTTGCATTTATTTCTCATTATATAGTTATCACGTATAACCATTCACATCTTACTTTAATTTGAGGAACCTTTCCACTTACTACATAACGCTCATAGTATCTATCCTCCCAAGTATAAAATTCAGTAGGTATACACATTTGTCCCAAAGTAACTCTCTTACGTGTCTCTCTCTCTTTAAATTATAAATTTACCGACCTTTATGTAATTATCCCAAAATACAATCTTTGCCCGACATCGAGGGTCCCAAAATCTATTCACATGTCCTATTGGTCTCCCCTACTCCCAAAACATTTCATTAAGGATGCCCAAGAATTTTCTCATAATAAATTGAATTTAACTCATATAATAAGGGAAATAGGAGTCTGCCAGGAGGGGTCGATCGATCGAGGTTTAGGGCTCGATCGATCGAACCTTCGATCGATCGAAGCTCTGGGCTCGATCGATCGATCAAGCAGGTCTGCGAAAATTGAAATTCTGCAGTTACGGGTTTCATCTCCAAAAACCAACAATTTCCATCTTTTCTAATCCCAATCGACCCAGAATTGATACTACTAACCCTATATCATCATAATAGGTATTTTCAACGTAAAGCATGTGGATTTCTGTGATTAAATCATGGATTAACAGCCCCAATTTCATACAAAAATCTCAAGAACCCTAAACTCTCTTAAACATGGTTCTAACAATTATTTCCAGAATTCTCTTCTTATACACATCATAATTTCGTGGTTTAAATTCCTCTACATGGCAAGGGTTTCCAAAATTATCAATTAGGCCAATACTACATGGATTTTCCTATCATAAATCGGGTTTTCCTCCATCAAAACTCATCTTAATTACTCCTAAACTAATATGAAAGATGCACCAACGAAAATAGAAAGATAAACACTTGACTGGGATTTTCGACGTTCTGATTTGGCGTTAAATTCGGTATGGTTGTGTTCCCCGTCTCGCGATCTACGCGTTGGTGGTGGCGGCGGTGCAAACGGTTGAGTTTCGGGCCTTGAATTTGCCTTGAGAGCTCTCTCCTTCCTCTCCTATGGCCGTCACTTGTGGTTAGAGTTTCTAACCCTAGAAGGTAACCTAGGTATCTGATATAACTCCTCTAATTTTCGATGGTTTAATTACCCAAAAATGTAAAATGACCAAAATGCCCTCTCGGGTTACTAATTAGGCCTAAAAATGCTCCGAAACCCAAACTAAACTCCCGGGTACACTTTTCTGACTATCTCGACCCTTCCGGACGCATTGGCGCACTCAAAATGACCATCCGAACAACTTATAAAATATTCACTTTTATTAATTCACATTTAGTCCCGACACGACACAGGCGCGTCCCGACTTAAATTTCCAAAATTGTCATTTTATTCACACGTGATAATATTATAAAAATAAATCTCATATATTACTATACTCATCCAGTAATATGCAACAAATAACAAATTTCCAATAATTACTAACTCTCGTCATGCTAGTAAATATTTAAAGCAATATTCCGGATTAAAATTAAATTAATTTATCTCAATTAAATTTAATAAATCCCATAAGTCAAAAGCTATAAAAATATGGGGTATTACATACTTTCCCCCTAATAACGGAATTTCGTCCCGAAATTCGGAAAACAAGGCATACCTGGTAAGAACAAAGTTGGATATCCCTCGTCAGTACGCAAACTATCTACATAGTACGACTCTCAATCATTATAGCTTTTTCCTCACAGCAACATCGTTTTACATTCTCATTGGAGACACTTCACATTGTGCTCCCAACTGATAACATTCGCATAGGTCACGCCTATACGTTATAAATTTCATTATCTCACTAACATTAGGAGGCTGCACCTCACTACATGACAAATACTCGGATTTATTCATATACAAAACTCCCATTCTGAGAAAATATTACGAACATTTGATCATTCTTGCTCGCTTAAAACAGTCGTGGAATTCTACCACATTTATCGGATGTTCTCTCGACCGATCCAAAAATTCTGATTACCTACTCTCCTCTAAACATACGGAAGTAGAATAGTCGAGGTTCTTCCATAACAAAACCTTAATAAGTACCTTGTACGCGACAAACAGGTATGAGTGCTTCTACAGAGCATTCTTGAAATCATCGTATCAAGATTCCAAAATCTTTTACGTGGCTCCACAAATCTTTAATCACCGTACGCTCATTCCCTGGATAAGGGTGGTACATCCTACTCGAAACGAAATCTTTTCTCCGATGGTTCCTAAAATCCCATATCAAAGGTGGGATTCACTAAATCTCATCCTGATTTAGAAATTTATACTGCGCCGGACCATGCACTGGTACGATCCTTCCTTTCAAAAGAAGTCTGGGGCATACTAGTTAATATTGTAAGCCATCCCAAAGGAATTTCAATCACTTCCTTCTCGGCGACTTAGTTCACATGTTCGGGATAAACCCTTGATCTTGTTTTGAGGATGGCAACCCATCCAAGATCTTAATCGGCTTTACCGACCTCTTCCAAGTTCAGGAATTTTCGATAAACACAAAATTCTTTGGTTGCTTCTCCTCTTTCAACCAAACCTATGGGCAGTGCATGTAGAGACTACTCACCACGTCTCGCTAAACATCGATTCTTCCCTTGAAATGCCTCACATTAAGTGACACGTAATACTCCCCTTCCTTCCTTATAGTATGCCGAAAGTTCCACCCGTGCTCTTCTCTCCACGAATCGCACTTCTGGAACTCTTATACCATACTAACATCATTACTCTTTGTATGCGCAACTCGTTCTCACACTTGGCTAATAAAAATTTCGCTCCGGGTGTGCTTCATAACAATTAAATGCTACCCTATTCAAGGAATACCAATTCTTGAATGGCTTCCCACAGCCTTCCAATCAAGTTAGGGCGTGCTATTCTAATTGCACACTTATGTATGGATTATCGCCCCTCATGTGACGTTTAATCCACTCTATCACTTCCACTTTGTTATACTAGTCCCACAAACATTTATTTCACACGTCTTTTACCACGTCCCTTTGACTCGGACTATTTTGACTGCATCTAACCCAGATGCCCACATTTTTTCAACACCCCGACCGCCCTGGGAGAGCGAACAGCGGCTACTCTTATGTAGGACTAACTAAATTAAACGGAATAGAAGGAATAGGGCATTCAAATTCCATGACAATAAAAGAGGAATAATAATTCTCAACCTTCCTCAGGTAAGTACAAAAATTTCTCAAATTTGTACAACAACCAAAATAATTCACTAACGCTCTATTCATCAAAATGATTACAGGTTATCTCTTTTGTATAATATAAAGTTCTTTCCAGACAATCCATGCTAAAAATCATTCCAACTCTTTATTCACCTTGTGTTCTGTACGCGGTTATGACATTTGGGTACTCTCAATCACCTTAGAAATCAAAATTCTTAAATTCTCTTTTTTTAATAGTTCCACCTCTCAACTCGTGGGGATAACTTCCAATGCTTTCCTACCACAAAAATCCGGCTCCAATGACCTTAAAACAAAATTCAACTCCCAACTTACATACATAATTACTTGATCCCATTTCGATCAGGGTACCGAACTCATGGAATAGTGACCAAACGTCTCCCTATTTCCAACCTTACGCTAAGTTTCATGCGTGGGATGTCTCGCAAAGCGAAATCCAAACAAGGAACCCCCCGATACACTACTACCTAGTATTATCGGTCATCGAAATCCGTTAGGTCCTCCGTCCATAGTATATACCCCTTTATTCCGTCCCTTTATAGAAAAGTTGCAATTTCTCCCGTAATTATTCTTAACAAAGAACGTTTCACTAATTGCACTATTGTTCAGTATAGGTTGGTGGTAATAACATTCCATAAACCTCGAATACATACAATCGAAATTCTCGAAATTCCTTTCCCTAATAATAGGGGTATAAATATTAGCTCCCACATCTCTAAAGGATAAATATAACAATGCACTTTCCTTATCACTAAGTCCGGAGTGCTAAACATAATACTGCGTCAAATCTTTTCGCTCAACGGTAAGTCCCGATACATACCGAATCATACTGACAAAGTCTATACATACATTGGCATCGAATATCTCGAGCCCACTATCTCCTCCGAAGTCTCTTGGATAGATAATATAGGTGCGAGTCTAACCTTCTTACAGGTAAAGCCTCGCCAAAACAAACATAAAATATGTTGCACCAATGCAACTACTCCGATAGCCTTGCAATAAATGCCCACTATCATACTACCCATTTCTATAACATTTTAACAAAGATAATATCATACTCGTGTATCTCATCACTACAACGAATAACCTCAATAAGGTATAAAACACTATTAATATACTCATTCATCCTCCGTGGATAGCACTAAAGAAAATCCCGCTACACTAGGGAAAAATATTCACATAATGGTAACATTTATAATGATATGCATTAAACTCATCTCACATGCTAATCTAGCAATGAACAAAATATGGTGACTCGCTCGTGTCACATAAACATGCCGCATCCTCTAGGGATACAACTTATACTTCCACCTTGCCAATTGTTTTAACTGCGCAAGAGGTTTCTGGACGTAACACGTCTACTCAAACCAAAGAAAATTACTTTAATCGTTGTCTTTTATTAGGCACCGTATTCTTGCCCCTTTTTCTCACTTTGGAACATATTATCGCGAGTAATTTCACTCCACACCAAAATACCTCAACACATAATCCACTTATCACCTGTACTACTAACCAGGTTAGGATTGTCCTTCTCTCGGACTTTAGTAGACTCGATTCCCGTTAGCCATCCCAATTGTTCCCTTAACTTTTTAGGCCATAACGATCATGTTACTATCTATAATAGTACTTACTGAATTTACCATCACTTGGCAAGAATTTAACTATCTAAAGCATTTAAATGGTTTTCCTGATGTGTATCCACATCCTTCTGTGGTACTATACCACCATCGTTGCATTCAGTCTCATTCTCGACTAAATTCTTCGATTCCTTTAACTTCCCCCCACAAGGAAGCGTTATCATTTATTATGACAAAATATGATAATGTCAACCTCTGAATCGTTCGTCCATCAGAATTTCCTCCTCGAGTTTTTTTATCAACTAATATTACGAGTTGGTCTTTCGCTTGGAGTCGTTTCCCCCACTTGTATCTACATCTTCCGATACAAAATTCGCTAACGGTTAAGATTCATATTCACGAATGGACCCCTGACATGCCCTCTCTCAATGCGTTCAGAACCACATTTGCTTCTAATCCTGAACAGTTAAGGAAGGAGCATATGGTCAGCACTGTACCTAAGGTTCTCCTATAGGTATAGCATTCCACTTCTAAAATTGGTGGTTGACTCCAACCATTATAATTTCGTCCCGAAAGCCAAGAAAATTTTCTCTAAATTTTCACTTTCAGTTTGCCACACTCCGTCCTATATTTACGCCTTTGGATACTTTACCTTTGTTGGTAAACACATACAATTTTTGCGTTTCTAAAATTTCCCACTGACAGTCTCTACACGTTTTTGTAATACGTTTGGTAAGTTTACCCTATTACCTCACTTGACTATAATAGCATTTGAAAATCATTGTTGTACCTTAGTCGCCTTTCTAGTCGTGGCTTCTCGCACCATAATGGAGGTGACCTCGACTACGGTCATCATCCTCGGATATATTTCATCATCTCAACTGAGCCCTGCCTCTTGATGTACGCCTAACGGTCCTCTTCTGACATCCGTCATTGCTCGGTATACGCACACATCCGAACAAAATTAGAATACACTAATGTTTACACATTATAGCAGGATAACGAAATCTCATCAAGGGAATAAACAATCCTAAACATAGGGCTCTATAACAAACAAGGCAACGCTGAAAGCATAATAAGCCGTACAGATCCTAAGGACACTAGAACCTGATGCTCTGATACCACCTGTGACACCCCGCCTAATTAAATACCGGGCGATCACTCCTTTATTAAATTAAATCAAGGTAAACAGTTGGTTCATTCTCAGCATCACTGTCGATACAAATAAATTTTCCAATTAAACACCCTAAATAATTAAGCTAAGTGTCAAAACCATTTTTATACATACTTTCCAAATTTTATTTAAAGAAAAATCATTTCTTTTATTAACAACATTCAATAAGTAAGAATCACACCACATTAAATTCTGCAACATAATCCAATTAATTTAATACATTCGTCAATCAAATGTCAACATACGAAATCTAAAGTCACACATCCAAATAGAATAAATCCCATAGTAACAATACTGGAAATAACTGAAATACAAATGTCCAATAACAACGGAATAATGGAAAGAGCTACACATGCTAAACTAGATGAAAGTACTAAGAGTGGATCCGAATGAACGAAGTCGTCTAACCAAGAGACCTGCAACTCCCACCTAAGCTGCAGCGCGTTCCTTCCAAAAGATCCTAAGCAAGACGCCCCTGTGGCTGGGCACCTGTAATACATACATATATATACAAGAGAGAGAAAGAGAAAAAGAAACGGGTCAGAGCCCGATTGTGTGTTTGATTTAAAATACGTTTAACAAGTATTTAAATTGATACAGGCCAATGCAACAACATATTAGTGCGACACTCTCTTGAGAAATTCTCACCTCTCTTCTAATGTGCACACCTATCGCACTAACCTTCCCAATGGTCTATCTCATCATATAACATGCTATTCTTTCCCAATGGATTAATTTATCTTATATTACTCGTAAGATTCAAAATTAATGATTTAATTGTTTGAAGATACTAATCAATTAGTAACCACAGTTCTCATTTTAACCTTATAAATCAATAAAGTTTTCCAATGTCATATTATACTTTCTCAACACAAGTATTTATAATTTGAGTTATCAACCACGTCCTACATATCACATCACAGTAGACAGTTCCAGATTTAAGAATTTCTTATATATATTAACCACTCGTAAAATATATATATAAACCATAACAATACCCCAAATAAAACTATGGTGCAGGCATACTCTACTATCCAAACCCCATATCACTCACATTAAGGGGAATACAAATTCGGAATCACTCTCGAATTGTATTAACACATACTCAAACAATATTGAGACGATGTATAGATTCCAAGTCCCTTAGGACCGTCTGAACTATCACTGCGATAGCCTGTACCAAGGATATCTATACACAAACAAGATGAGGCGAAGAATAGATTCCAAGTCTCTAAGAGGATGGCACATGCTTGCGTCTCTTAGGACCATCTGAACTATCATATCACTAGCCTGTACCAAGGATATCTATCTTCTAGGGTACAAGTCAATATCCCCCATAAAGGTCCCATCGAGATAAGACTGTCCCAGCGCGGAAACCTCAGGGATAGCAAGTAGCGTGGGCATGATTTTCACACATAGATAGTATATGCATACACAATCATATAACTATACTAATATTACAACATCAATAATGGGTAAATTCTCAATTCCCATAATTACGTCATTTGCATTTATTTCTCATTATATAGTTATCACGTATAACCATTCACATCTTACTTTAATTTGAGGAACCTTTCCACTTACTACATAACGCTCATGGATTCTATCCTCCCAAGTATAAAATTCAGTAGGTATACACATTTGTCCCAAAGTAACTCTCTTACGTCTCTCTCTCTCTTTAAATTATAAATTTATCGACCCTTATGTAATTATCCCAAAATACAATCTTTGCCCGACATCGAGGGTCCCAAAATCTATTCACATGTCCTACTGGTCTCCCCTATCTCCCAAAACATTTCATTAAGGATGCCTAAGAATTTTCTCATAATAAATTGAATTTAACTCATATAATAAGGGAAATAGGAGTTTTCCAGGAGGGGTCGATCGATCGAGGTTTGGGGCTCGATCGATCGAACCTTCGATCGATCGAAGCTCTGGGCTCGATCGATCGATCAAGCAGGTCTGCGAAAACTGATATTCTGCAGTTACGGGTTTCATCTCCAAACACCAACAATTTCCATCTTTTCTAATCCCAATTGACCCAGAATTGATACTACTAACCCTATATCATCATAATAGGTATTTTCAACGTAAAGCATGTGGATTTCTGTGATTAAATCATGGATTAACAGCCCCAATTTCATACAAAAATCTCAAGAACCCTAAACTCTCTTAAACATGGTTCTAACAATTATTTCCAGAATTCTCTTCTTATACACATCATAATTTCGTGGTTTAAATTCCTCTACATGGCAAGGGTTTCCAGAATTATCAATTAGGCCAATACTACATGGATTTTCCTATCATAAATCGGGTTTTCCTCCATCAAAACTCATCTTAATTACTCCTAAACTAATATGAAAGATGCACCAACGAAAATAGCAAGATAAACACTTGCCTGGGATTTTTCGACCTTTTGATTTGGCGTCGAATTCGGTATGGTTGTGTTCCCCGTCTCGCGATCTACGCGTTGGCGGTGGCGGCGGTGCAAACGGTTGAGTTTCGGGCCATGAATTTGCCTTGAGAGCTCTCTCCTTCCTCTCCTATGACCGTCACTTGTGGTTAGAGTTTCTAATCCTAGAAGGTAACCTAGGTATCTGATATAACTCCTCTAATTTTCGATGGTTTAATTACCAAAAAATGTAAAATGACCAAAATGCCCTCCCGGGTTACTAATTAGGCCTAAAAATGCCCCGAAACCCAAACTAAACTCCCGGGTATACTTTTCTAACTATCTCGACCCTTCCGGACGCGTTGGCGCACTCAAAATGACCATTCGAAAAACTTATAAAATATTCACTTTTATTAATTCACATTTAGTCCCGACACGACACAGGCGCGTCCCGACTTAAATTTCCAAAATTTCCATTTTATTCACACGTGACAATATTATAAAAATAAATCTCATATATTACTATCCAGTAATATGCAAAAAATAACAAATTTCCAATAATTACTAACTCTCGTCACGCTAGTAAATATTTAAAGCAATATTCCGGATTAAAATTAAATTAATTTATCTCAATTAAATTTAATAAATCCCATAATTTAAAAGCTATAAAAATACGGGGTATTACAATATATTTACTAGTACAGTTATATAGTATTGACAAAGTTACATAAAGTTGCACAATAAATAAAAATGAACTTGTTTGGTTATAAGTTGTATATATAAAGGTTTGGAACGATTCTTCCCATAGTGTTATCTTATACCATATTCTTATAATTACAAGATGGCATCTTCTCCCTACAACTCTTCCATTTACAATGGATCATACACAGATACTGCTGGTAATGATTGGTATGGGAAGAAACTAATTTTTTAAACTCATCCAATTAATACATCTCGACGTTTTCTTAATGACTTTGGTCATGTATTCTTAATATCTCCCACTTCAGAACCTGAATACGGAGTTGAGTACCATTGGTAACAACTCACATGTCAAGATAAATATGATGAAAGGTGTGACCTCGAGGTTCTTTGCCATTATCATCACTTGGCCGTGCCAAAAAATCGTGCTGCCTAACTTTGGCCCATAGTGTATCCCGAAGAAGAGGATATGTTTGTCTTGATTTATTGGAGGAAGAAATATGACAAATGGAGAAGCGCTAACAACGTTATCACAGCGCACAACGTGCGATGTTATTGGGTCATCAGATCCAGGAACAATTATTTAATATATATAACGACTCAACGATGGCATCAGATAACGATATTTCCGACTAAACTAATTCTGGGTATGATTACTTTTCGGAATGCGTAACTGAATATGATGGGGAAGACTACGAACCAAATATATCAAACTACAACAAAGAATACGTTGAATTCTATACTCAACGGTCTTACTTACCAAAATGTTTAATGCGCAATAGAAAACCATTTTGTTATACTTCTATAGGGTTCGACTTTAGTGTTTGAACTAGTTAACTACGCGTCCTAATAATCATTTATTTCATGTACGACTGTTTGTACCCGTGATTGATTGATTTATCTGGTAAATGATCAAATTTTATTCGTAATATAACTATTGTGATTTAAATTTGAATTTCAAAAGTGCCGGAATGCATAAATTTATTAACTTTGATTTTATATAGTCGCTTTTATTTTAAAATATTAATAAAGTATGAGAGCAGGCTAATAAATTGTTTGCCTTCATTTCAATGCGATAAAACAATAATATAATGCAACAAAACTTAAAAGAAAATGCAATTAAATTCCGACAACTATTATTAATAAATTCATGAAATTTGCAAAATACAACATTATACATCAAAAGTGCTTAGGACCGAACTCATAATCCGCACCTAAGTCCACATGTGAACCCGTAGTTGGGTCAGATCCAAATAAATTTCCCCATCTTTGATGCGACTGATATGCGATGATTGGGTCGGAGGGCTTTGGTATGTAAACAATCGGATGGCTAGAACTCTTACCACCCTACTCAAACTCACGACTAGGCATAGTAAAGCGTGCTAGTCTACGCTCCAACTCCTCAATGCAGTCATCACGTGCTTTGAGTTAATCATCTCGCTGTCGTGTCTCGAATAATAATAAATGATGGAGACATCGATTGTTATCTACTACATCGATGTAGGACTCTTGCCATTCTAACTGCGTCAAAGATTGAGCTGGAGGTGCGTTAGTGAGAAACTCGGGTCATGGGACATCAACCGTATATGAAGCCCCCTCCGGTAGGCCGACGCCCACCGTCCAATTCTGTCTCGATGGTTGGACGTACGTAGAACTAGCCGTTAAAAACTGTGTCTCATATATATGCGGTTCATTTGTCGGTGCTGGTGCTCGTGGGATTCACAACGTTGAAGGTGTCACTGAACCAACTCCAATCAAATCAACATTTACATATCTCGTATTCGGCGGTAGTATAGGCCCAAGTGCTACTTCCTTCCAGTAGGTATTATACTCTTCTTGGGATACATCTCTAATGAATTGATTTGTGATAGGCCAATTTCGGCCAGCGCAGCTTGAAATTCATGTACGGAGACACAATCCAACTCTTAGGCGGGTTGTCTGCTATACATATTTGCCCAGTCAATTATCGAATGGCCTGATCACCCAAGTATCAAAAACCCTTAAATAAGGGATTTCAAAAAATCATTCGTAAACTCGATAAATGATAAGTATAAAGGATGACATTGGTGTCACGGTCGGCAGAAGTCTCATATGGATGCCATATAATGGACTTGAGTGATCGCATCTAAATCTGATGTTGACTGCTTGAGATATTAAATCGCTCGGCTCCTTTGACATTATTTCGGTTCCCCCTCAACCAACAGAATATGCGGGGCCACATATCGATGGACGGATCGACTAGTATTGGACATGCCGTGGCCATGTACTCGTGATGTAAATACTGCAAAAAATGTCAATACATTTTATTCATTAGAATAACTTGACTATTATTTTAATGAAAAATAAATTCAGATATGCGGTTAAATAAGATTAAACGAAAATATACATCGAGTAATTTCCACATGCATTTAACGCTAGTCAACGATTGACGACTCGCTTTGTCCAAAGACCATATAATCCGGGAATAAATATCCGAACTCCAGTCGTATGTGGAGACGACAGTAATATCCTCCAAATAATGTAAAAAATCGATGTCGGAAGTGGAGTTGGCATTTGCAAAAAATACACTCCCGATAACATATAACTAAAATGCCCGGGCTATGATTACGCACATATAATCTGGTATATCTCCAGCATTGAAAAAAAATTCTATATATTTTTTAAGGTCGTAAACTACAATCCCCGCACCGATAGATCTCTGGATATGAATATCGGGGAAAATTGATTTATGGTATTTGCAAAATTGGTATATTTTTCATTGGGGAGATTTATAATGGCTCTCCCTTGTCCAATCGGAATGCCTATACGGAATTTTAAATTATTGTCATGTATTTAAATAATTATGAATATAAATACAATAAAATACACCAAATATATTGAAATAATTATGAATATAAGTATAACGCAATAAAATATATATATATATATATATATATATATAATTACTGGAATGCATTGTGAAGTCGGCCGAAGTGAAGGAAGGCTCACGTATGTTAGTTGGAAGGTATGCATCGTATCCCACCAACGTTCAATCATTGCCGTCACAATACATTGATCGAAATTGGGCATCACCATAGAAAATATATTCGACATATAACCGACAGTGTCGATAATTGATTTGATCGTCGATTTTTTCTCTCCGATCAATTTGTGCAATTTCATTGGGCCCATCCAATTCCCATGAAATTCGAATTTATTTCCCTTTATAATCGGAGTTTCCCTGTTCGACGCGTGTGTTACTACGTCGTAAATACGGGAATAGTTACCATAAATGGGGTTCGACAGTTCAATTGGCGCGAAAGGAGCGGGAATTGATGTCGAAGTGGACGAATTTTTTAAATTTCCTGATATTGAAATATTTTTTCCATTTTCTACATTCCATAATGAATAAAATGGAAAATTTAAAATAAAATAATTGGACTGTTTATTGTGAAATTTGGGATGATTTGGAATATTTAGCAACTGAGAGTTTGAAAATAATTGAATTGTATGATGAATTGGGAAGATGGTGAAATTGAGAGGAGGGGAAGAAAATTATATTTGGCAGTGAGCAATGGTGTTTATAAAGAGAAAAAGATAAAGATGATGTTATTTTGCTGGATGTCTGAATAGAGAGGTGGAATATATATAACAGAAGAGGAACTAGGCGTTTTCTAGCCGTTATAGTGTCGTTACCTTCCTACGAACTTCATTTGTTCGTAGGAAGTTCCAACAAACTTCTTTTGTTTGTTGGAACTTCCTACGAACAAATGAAGTTCATAGGAATTCCACCACTGCAAGCCACCCTAGCTGGCGAAAAGTAACTGCTTAAATGAAGAGGCAACTTTGCCTTTCGTGACTCTCCACCACTACAGATGCTCTAAGTGTAACCGACATTCCATGAATCGGGTTTATCTCTCAGTACATCATTAGATACCCTTTGACCTTTGATTTTCTATGAATTTGAATAATAATGTCACTTTGATATAGACAATATTAATATGTTGCGATAGTACAATACAATATAACTTTGAATTTATCAATTCAATTTCATCTCTTGAAAGAGTTTTTTCGTAGCATACCATGAGGTGTCTGGACCAGCTTACGCGCACCTCAACTAATCCCCATTAACGGTTCGTGGCTTTCGCTGACCAAGTATTATTTTGACAGTGTTGGAGATCGAATTGGGGACCAAACCCAATCCACCCCCAAGACTGTCACAGTGACAGTCTTATACCACTGGGCCAAGAGGGTTAGTTTTTAAGTATTAAACTGATTATTGGTAAGTTTAATGAAAAATCTCGTTAATTTATACCAAGGAAAATGCAAAAGTAGTTATAAAAGTGTAAGCATGAACTGGCAATAATGCCCCCATCAAGTTGAACTAAATTATGTAAAGACTTTTTGAAAATAAAAAATGTGACACAACCTCATTGGTGCTCCTTTATATAATAGTAGATACTAGCTTATGCATGTGCCAATGGAACGGCTGTAAGTTTGTTGTGGTTTATGTTTTTATAGAAAATGTCAAAACGATCTGATTTTTTAAATCTCCCAAATGAATCCAATATATGTAATCAATTAAGATATTTTGTTCTCCAACAATATTATGAATCGAACATTCTCGTTTATAAAACTTATATTCACAACATCCTAAAATAGAACAAAATTGACCTTCATTATATCAATTTTCGATTTCTTTAAGTCTGGTGATGGAACTAAATGCCCATGCAATCTCGACCTCAACATTGAGAGAACTCACTCGACATGTTATATAGGAATACCAATAACTCACTTCAATGATGGAAATGAAAACAATATTGAAATCACAATGAGACAAAAATTACAGAGCCACATGTGACACCCCGCTTATTAAAATAAGAGGTGGCCAGCCCGATACTCCAATAATTATAAGAATCATAGATGGTCCATTATTAGCATCACAGTAATATCATAAATATACGAGATAACCACCCATTATTTTCGAAAATGGATTGTCCAAATTTATTTAGTAAGTTAAAGAAAGCATTTAAACAGTCCAAGTGAAAAGAAGGTGGATACAAATAAAGATAGATAGTCATTTAACATCCATACAACAAAACAACCGAATAAACTGTCGGTTTACAGACATATACAACAGGGTTACAACGAGTATTAAAGTAAAATGTCACATATATACAACAAGTACAAAACTGGGGCAACACACCCAAATGTGTAACCGAACATAACTAGAATACAAAACGATGGAAGCGTCTATGTCAATTATCCCATATCATCCATAAGGTGTTACAACACCAAGACACTGGAATAGGGAAGTCAATATGACTGTCCTTGTGGCGGAGCACCTGGGTGAATAATAGATTCATGCAAAACAAAGAGATATAAACGGGTCAGGGCCCGTTTTGATAGGATTATCATGTGAATAAAATTCATGACAGTCATGGACTATTTAATAAACATGAATATGCTTATTTCTTTCATTATAAATAATGATAAGGAATTTAATTTCTAAATATAAAAGCATAATCTAACACAATAATAATGACCATGGTCACAATTCATTTAGGTAGGAGAAAATTGATAATATAATACTTAATGAGATAGCATTTCGTTTTATACACAATTCATTTCGCCGTTCCTTTTTCTCATTAGGAAACATATTCAAAGAAATTTATTTTATAGAGTGCTTTGCCATCAATAATATCCCACTTATTATGAATAGTTATATTTCTCAACATATAACGATTCTAAGACCGTCCTTCCGAGTTTCCCCATTGGATACCCATAAATAGCTATCATCTTCCAGGGCCTATCACACAAGACAACCTAAGCATCCTACATCGCATAACGTCGGGAAGCGGCCATATACCTTCGACAATGAGTCATAACCACACTCGAAATTACCTCACTTCGAACAATAATCACACAATATATATAACAACCGGTCACATGGCCGAGGACTATATTCACCCTGCATTCACTAGCCAAGGGACTTCACCTCATGCGCGTAACTTCCCCTATGATAGCATTTAAAGAGGTGTGTATATACAATTTTATCATTCACAATTTGATCTCATTTTAAAATATACATTACATTTTATCCGGAACCTACAAACCTCAATGTTTAATCATCTCCAATAAAAATCTGTATGAATTAACATTCATTCCTCAAACCATAAGGTATAATATCACTACAACCCAATTATAGAAGCCCACATTAAATCACTCTGTTTCCCTTTAGACCTAAACTGACTCATTTCATAAAAGAATCATTTATCAACATCTAAATTAACTAACTAAATTAATTCCCAATCCAAACTCCGACTCTCATTTCTACTTAGGTTTCTAAATACATCGTTACTAGACTCTATTACACTAGTTTTACTTCATTCAAAAAGGTTCCTAAGTCCTTATCTTAATAGAAATAAACAAGAAGAAACTAAACAATTTAGGGTGAAAAATAAGGGACCGGTCGATCGGTCGACCGATCATGGGACCGCGGTCGACCGCGCCTCAAGGGTTTTGCCTAGCAAGGAATGCAGAAAGCTCATTTTGGAAGGCCCGAACGACCGGTCCTAGGACCACGGTCAACCACGCTCTGATTTTATACTTATATACGAAAGCAATAGGATTTCACCTGAGGGTCCAGTCGATCGGTCCTAGGGCCGCGGTCGACCGCGCCTAGCAGACCCATAATTATCTCATCTTCTACAAGGTTAAATCTAAAATCTAAACTCCTCATTCTTATACTCCCTTCCATTCCATCAACCAACATTATAACTACAACAAGTATATACCAAAATAAACCCATATAACCAACTTAAATCACATAACTATTAAATTCAAGGGTTAAACACCAAAATTCACCAAAACCTACTATTTGTTCCAAATCTCCAATTACATAACTATCACAATAAATTATTCACATTAAATTATATACTAGCAAGTAAGAAACTTGCCTTAAGCTTGTAATCTCATATTTTCTTCTGGTAGCAACAAATCCAAGCTTCAATCTTCAATTCTCTTCCTTTTCTTCTTCTTTTTCTTCTTTTCCCCCAATTTTCTTTCTCTCTTTATCTCTCTAGGTTTAGGAACATATAAAAGGGATAAAAGGGTTGAAAGACTTAAATCGTGCCCTAAGCATGAATTCCCATCTTTAAAATGTTAATACCCCATTAAAATGACTCGTAACTACATAATTAAGTCATAACCTGTTAAAAATGCCCAGAACCCAAAAATACAATATGACACTTATTTTGACTACCTCGACTATTTCGGGACTAACCGCGCCCTCTAAATTGGCATCCGGAATAATATAAATCATTTTAAGTTACAACTTCATTTAAACCATAATTTTCGTTTAAAGCACAACGACTCCATGAATCGTAACATAATGTTATTTACATTCACATAACAGTAAATATGCAATATCTAGTAAATATTATCTTTTAACTCACTTAGAATAATATTTACACCATTATCCAATATTTTATATAATTACCTCTCATGGCTATTTAACATAAAATCAAATACTCCAATGTAAGGGTTATTACACCCCCCCTTCTTATAAGAGAATTTTGCTCTCAAAATTCAGGCGTACCTTGCAAAAAGATATGTGGATACTTTTCTCTCATATCGTCCTCACGTTCCCACGTTGATTCCTCGACATTGTGATGCCCCCATTGGACTCGGACCAAAGGCACCAATCGAGATCTTAGTTTACGCTCCCCGTGATCTAAGATCGCAACTAGTTGTTCCTCGTATGAAATATCAGGCTGCAATTCGATATCATCCAAAGGAATGTGCCAGTGAGCTCCTTCACACCTCTTGTAATTTTTTAAGGATGAAACATGAAACACATCATGAATCTGTTGTAAGTGCTCCGGTAAGTCAAGTTGATAAGCGACTGGGCCTACTTTAGCAATAATAGGAAAAGGGCCTACCTAACATGGCGCAAGCTTTGCTTTCTTCCCAAATCGCTTTATACCTTTCATTGGTGATACTTGCACCAAAACTTAATCTCCAACCTCTAAATTCACATGCCTTCTATTAATATCAGCATAACTCTTTTGACGATCTTGAGCTATTCGAATGAGATTGCGAATAAGTTCTATCTTCGAAGAAGTATCCTGGATCATTTCAGGTCCAAGAAACTTATTATCCCCTACTTCCAACCAACAAGTAGGTGATCTACACGGTTGGCCATACAATGCTTCATAGGGTGCCATCCCAATAGTGAATTGGTACGAATTATTATAAGCAAATTCGACCAAGGTAAGTTATTGTTACCGTCCTCCTTTGCAATCAAGCACACACATTCTGAGCATATCCTCTAACATTTGGTTGACTCTTTTTGTTTGCCCATCTGTTTGAGGGTGATAGGAGGTACTCAACTTCAACTCGGTCCCCATCTCTTCTTGGAAACTTCGCCAAAAATGTGAAACAAAAATTTTGTCTCGATGAGAGACTATATTAATGGGCACCCCGTGGAGTGTAACAATCTCAGCAATAAATAGCCGAGCGTAACGAGCAGTATTGTAGTTTGTACATACCGGTAAGATATGTGTCGACTTAGTTAAGCGATCGACGATGACCCAAATGGAATCATGATCGCTTTGTGACATTGGCAACGCCATGATAAAATCCATCGAGATGCTTTCCCACTTCCATACCGGTATTTCTAAGGGTTGTAACAATCCTGTCAGTCATTGATGATCTACCTTCACCAGTTGACAAGTGGTACATTGGGAAACAAATACAGAAATGTCCCATTTCATACCCGCCCACCAATATTGACGGTGCATGTCTTAGTACATTTTTTCCCCACCAGGATGTACCACAAATTTGGAACCATGAGAGTCTGTCATTACGGCCCGTCTCAAATCCCCTTTGTCTGGGACAACAAGTCTCCCATGGAAACGTAGCCCACCATCAGAACTTACAGAGTAGGATTCCTCTCCCTCAGTTAATAATTGGTGTATGCGGTCCTGACAACTTTTGTCCCTTCCTTGAGCTTCCACAACCCTGGCCACTGTAGTAGGCGTAACGGTCAACACTGACATAAACGCCCTAGCAATAGCGTCCTCTTCACTACGTTCTTTCCATTTATCCTTCCATACCGTGGCTAACTCCCCCTTGGGTTTCCGACTCAACGCATCCGCCACTAGATTAGCCTTACATGGGTGATAATGAATATCAAATTGGTAGTCTTTGATAAACTCTAACCATTGACATTGTCGCATATTTAAATCCTTCTGTGAAAACAAATAGTGCAACGATTTGTGGTCCGTGAAAAGACTAAATTTCTCCACCAGTAGGTAATGTCTCCAAATCTTCAAGGCAAAAACCACTGTCGCAAGTTCCAAATCATGAACCGGATAATTTTTCTCATTCGCCTTTAGTTTGCGAGAAGCATAAGAAATAGCCCGATGCTCTTGTTGTAGCACACCTTCCAACCCTTGCAGAGATGTGTCTGTAAAGACCAAATATTCCAAACCAGGCCTCGGTAATGCAAGCACTAGAGTGGATGTCAACTTATCTTTCAACTCATCAAAAGCTAGCTGACAAGAATCATCCCAAACAAACCTCACCCCCTTCCAAGTCAAATTTATCAAAGGCCAAGAAATCTTAGAAAAACCCTTGATAAATCTGTGGTAATAGCCAGCCAAACCTAGAAAACTACGAATTTCAGTAGGTATCATGGGCTTACCCCATTCCCTCATTGCAACAACTTTATTCGAGTCTACCAAAAATACCCTCAACGATAATAATGTGGCCCCAAAATTGTACCTCCTGTAGCCAAAAACCACACTTCTCAAACTTGGCATACAATTGATGATCCTTCAACATCTGCAGGACCAACCGTAAATGCTTAGCATGATCAGCTTCTGTTTGAGAATACACTAAGATGTCATCAATAAACATGATAACAAACCGGTCCATAAAGTCTCGAAACACTCTATTCATAAGGTCCATAAACACTGCAGGAGCATTGGTTAGCCCGAAAGGCATAACCAAAAATTCATAAGACCCATATCTAGTCAGGAACGCAGTTTTGGATACATCCTGATCTCGTATCCGCAGCTGGTGATACCCAGTCCTCAAGTATATTTTAGAGAAGTATGATTCTCCCCTAAGTTGATCAAACAAATCATCAATTCGAGGTAGTGGGTATTTGTTCCTGATGGTAACTTTATTCAACTCTCGATAATCAACACATAATCGGAGAGAACCATCTCTCTTCTTCATAAATAATACAGGAGCTTCGCACAGTGACGTACTATGCCTAATAAAGCCCTGTTCTAACAACTTCTGAATCTGATCTCTTAACTCCCTCATCTCAATATGAGTCATACGGTACAGAGCTCTAATAATCGATCGCATTCCCGAGGCTAAATCAATCACGAACTCAATCTCCCTACTTGGAGGTAAACCTGGTATTTCTCGAAAAATATCTTTGAAGTCTCTAAGAACCGGAATTTAATCTAAGGAAACGACTACATCCCAAGAAGTCTCCTCCGCAATACAATACAAATGAGTGCTAGAACCTCCCTCAGAACAAGGCATAGCCACTAAAAACATCTCTTGCCTCGGAATGGCAAAAACTATACTCTTCCCATAATAATTTACTATCGCACGGTACTTCACTAGCCAATCCATGCCCAGGATTACATCATACCCGACCATATCAAGGACGAGCAAATCGGCCTCAAAACATAAATTACCAAGATTTATTTCTACTTGTTTACAAACAAAGAAAATAAGTGAACCATCACCCATAGAAGATTCGACACTAATGAAAGTACTTTTCGCACCCCTAATTATCTCCCTAGACTAAGCAAAACTTCAAAAAATAAACGAGTGTGTCGCACCCGTATCAAAGAATACACGACCCATGTGCCCATGAATGGGAAACGTACCCTCGATAGCTGGCAGCGCTGGAGGAAGCATAACATCCTGTATGTGGTAAACACGCCCATACTATAATTATCCCTGTTGTGGAAGGGTGACTGGATTAGGCACTGGTGGCGGTAGTTGTGCCTTCTGATGCTGTGGAACTCTAGGAAACTGTCCCCCAATCAACTACAGACATGCCTTCCAATAATGACCCGGCTCCCCACATTGAAAACAATGACCCGCCATATTATCCCGATTACGCCCCCTATTATGCTTGAATTTTCCAAAACCTTGGCCCGGTTGGCCTCGACCCCTATTGTTACCCCGACCTGCCTGTTGCTGTTGCTAGGCACCCTGACCGTGCCTGAAATTACTACCACCAAAATTAAATCCTACAGAACGCTATCTTTTGGATAAATCCCCTTGCTGGGTGTCCCTCTCCTTTTGCTTACCTCCCGATAATTGGGACGAGGGTAATGTTCCTCCTCCTGCACCACTGCCTCCCGACTTACTTGCTTGCCCCACAACTGAAACTTTCTTACTTCCCTGTACATGCAACCGATGATCTTGACAATGAAGCAACACAGCATTCATCACATCCCCAAAAGTTTATAAAGCTGGATTGCCTAGCAAATGTTTTGCCATATCCTCCAATGTAAGCCTCCAATGAACTTTGATATTCTCCTGTCCTCCGGAGTTACCTCATCCGATACAAATCTAGCCAAACGAGTGAATTCCTCCTCATACTCTGCCACCGACCGTTCACCTTGAACTACATCTTGAAGCTTTGTCCTTATCTCCCTTTGAATTGGGGGAGGAAAATACTTTCGTTTAAATAAAACCCAAAAGTCAGTGATAGTCATAGTATCTCTTTGCTCTGGCTTGGTCATCGACTCCCACCAATGCAAGGCTGCTCCAACTAGATTAAAAGTAGCAAGGATTTGCTTCCGTTCCTCACTGCAATCTATCAAGCGAAGATGGCGTTGCATATCCTTTTTCCATTGGTTACTATCACGTCAGAGCCACCCTGAAATTTTTTGGTATGTGGGGATTCCCTGATTCTTTCCCATGGAGAATGTCCCGCAAGGACTTGTACCTCCTGATCCCTCGGCTGTTGGGCTTGGGGAAATTACTGGACCATGGCAATCATTGCCGCATTGACCGCCTGGGCCACGATATTGGCTACCTCAGCGGCATTTATAGTTCTTTGCTTAAGCGATGGAGGACCTACATCATCTTCTACAACTCTATTTCTTCTCGCAGGGCGACCTCTCTTAGGTGGCATCTGAGACAAATAAATAACTAAATTAGAATATTATTAAGAACAATTTATATTGCAGAAGATGGAAACCATACAAAACAAAACAGTCCTAGAATTTAGGCTCTATATCAAAGAACGCTATGGTAGAACGTGACAATTCGGCATAGATCCTAAAGACTTTATAACCTGATGCTCTGATACCATCTGTGACACCCCGCTTATTAAAATAAGAGGTGGCCAACCCGATACTCCAATAATTACGGGAATCATAGATAGTCCATTCTTAGCATCACAGTAATATCTTAAATATACGAGATAACCACCCATTATTTTCGAAAACGGATTGTCAAAATTTCTTTAGTAAGTTAAAGAAAGCATTTAAACAGTCCAAGTGAAAAGAATGTGGATACAAATAAAGATAGATAGTCATTTAACATCCATACAACAAAACAACCGAATAGGTTATCGGTTGACAGATATATACAACAGGGTTACAACGAGTATTAAAGTAAAATGTCACATATATACAACAAGTACAAAACTTGGGCAACACGCCCGAATGTGTAACTGAACATAACTAGAATACAATATGATGGAAGCGTCTATGTCAATTATCCCATAACATCCGCAAGGTGTTACAGCTCCAAGACACTGGAATAGGGAAGTCAATAAGGGCGTCCTTGCAGCGGAGCACCTGGGCGAATAATAGATTCATGCGAAACAAAGAGATATAAACGGGTCAGGGTCCGATTTGATATGATCACCATGTGAATAAAATGCATGACAGTCATGGACTATTTAATCAACATGAATATGATTATTTCGTTCATCATAAATAATGATAAGGAATTTAATTTCTAAATCTAAAAGCATAATCTAACACAATAATAATGACCATGATCACAATTCATTTAGGCAGGAGAAAATTGATAATATAATACTTAATGAGATATCATTTCGTTTTATACACAATTCATTTCGCCGTTCCTTTTTCTCATTAGGAAACATATTCAAAGCAATTTATTTCATAGAGTGCTTTGCCATCAATAATATCCCACTTATTATGAATAGTTATATTTCTCGACATATAACAATTCTAAGACCGTCCTTCCTAGTTTCCCCACTAGACGCGCCCCTAAACATCTATCATCTTCCAAGGCCTATCACACAAGACAACCTGGGCATCCTACATCGCATAACATTGGGAAGCGTCCATATACCTTCGACAGTGAGTCATAACTACACTCGGAATTACCTCACTTCGAATAATAATCACACAATATATATATAACAACCGGTCATATGGCCAAGGACTATATTCACCCTGAATTCATTATCCAAGGGACTTCACCTCATGCCTGTAACTTCCCATATGATAGCATTTAGAGAGATGTGTATATACAATTTTATCATTCACAATTTGATCTCATTTTAAAATATACATTACATTTTATCCGGAGCCATACGTGATTAATATCATCATTATAAACCTCAATGTTTAATCATCTCCAATACAAATCTCTATAAATTAACATTCATTCCTCAAACCATAAGGTATAATATCACTACAATCCAATTATAGACACCCACATTAAATCATTCCATTTCCCTTTAGACCTAAACTACCTCATTTCATAAAAGAATCATTTATCTACGTCTAAATTAACTAACTAAATTAATTCTCAATCCAAACTCCGACTCGCATTTCTACTTAGGTTTCTAAATACATCATTACTAGACTCTAATAATCTAGTTTTACTTCATTCAAGAAGGTTCCTAAGTCCTTATCTTAATAGAACGAAACAAGAAGAAACTAAATAATTTAGGGTGAAAAACACGGGACCAGTCAACTAGTCATGGGACCGTGGTCGACCGCGCCTCAAGGGTTTTGCCTAGCAAGGAATGCAGAAAGCTCATTTTGGAAATCCCGTTCAACCGGTCCTGGGACCGTGGTCGGCCGCACTATGATTTTATACTTATATACGAAAGGAGTAGGCTTTCACCTTAGGGTCCGATCGACCGGTCCTAGGACCGCGGTCGACCGCGCCAAGCAGACCCACAATTCTCTCCTCTTCTACAAGGTCAAATCTAAAACCTAAACTCCTCATTCTTATACTCACTTCCTTATCGTCAACCAACATCATAACTACAATAAGTATATACCAAAATAAACCCATATAACCAACTTAAATCACATAACTATAAGATTCAAGGGTTAAACACCAAAATTCACCAAAACCTACTATTTGTTCCAAATCTCCAATTACATAACTATCACAATAAATTATTCACATTAAATCATATACTAGCAAGTAAGAAACTTGCCTTAAGCTTGTAATCTCAAATTTACTTTCGGTAGCAACAAATCGAAGCTTCAATCTTCAATTCTCTTCCTTTTCTTCTTATTTCTCTCTCTATCTCTCTAGGTTTAGGAACTTATAAGAGGGTTGAAAAACTTAAATCGTGCCCTAAGCATGAATTCCCATCTTTAAAATGTTAATACCCCATTAAAATGACTCGTAACTACATAATTAAGTCATAACCTGTTAAAAATACCCGGAACCCAAAAATACAATATGACATTTATTTTGACTATCTCGACTACTTCGGGACTAACCACGCCCTCTAAATTGGCATCCAGAATAATATAAATCATTTTAAGTTCCAACTTCATTTAAACCATAATTGTCGTTTAAAGCACAACGGCACCATGAATCGTAACGTAATGTTATTTACATTCACATAACAGTAAATATGCAATATCTAGTAAATATTATCTTTTAACTCACTTAGAATAATGTTTCCTCCATTATCCAATATTTTATATAATTACCTCTCATGGCAATTTAACATAAAATCAAATACTCAAAAGTAAGGGTTATTACACCACATATAATTACATCAGTTTTGAATCCATCTCTAAAGCTCTTCTAGTATAAGATCACGAAGTAAAAAAATGAAACTACAAGAAAAAAATTATATTATAAGAAAATATGATATCCTCCAAGACAATCGTTATCACCATAGTTTCCCTGAATCTCTAAAGCTTACTATATTTAACTAAAAGTAACCATGACTTCTATCGTATGGAGTTCTTAGAGCATCCACAATGGGATGCTCCATGCCAAGTAAATTTATATGTTTAAAAATTCGGAAGTCTATACTGGTGGGAATAAATGGACAAATTTTCTACCTCGGTTTGCAGTGGTTCTCTAAAGATACAAATTGGCTGGAGAATTTGAAAAGGATTCCTACGAACTTTTGAAGTTCATAAGAATTCTAACGAAGAACAAAAGTCCGTAGGAAATATAAATATTTTTTTATCATGTTTTTTGGGTTCTTACGAACAACAGTAGTTCGTAAGAGTTCATACGAACTTCTGTTGTTCGTAAGAGATATTAACTTTGTTTCCTATGAACAACAAAAGTTACTAGGAATGATTTTGCAAAACCAGACTCTTCCACCACTGTAAGACTTGATACTGATGAAAAGAAAAATCTGCTTTTGGATTAGCAATAGACCTTTCGTCACCATTGGACATGCTCTTATATATTATCGTTATCCTATTAACGTTTAAGTTAGGCAATGAACTTTATTTCTATCAGTGGGCTAAAAATATCTATATTCATAAGAAATGTAATAAAGTCGTCACATCTTGTAACTTTTATGAAATTACAACCCTTTTAGAATAAATTTCCATAACATTTGTAATCTAATGAAATTGTAAACATATAACAATTATACAAATGAATAATATATATTTATATCTCTAGTTAGGCTCTTCAACATACCTATGGACAAACCTATTTTTTTTAAAATAGTAAAGAAAATAATTTTGAGTTGATATATTTTTATATGGTTTAATGATATTTCAGTGTGTCCTTGTAAAAATATTCATATCAAAATAATGTGTTTTGTTATTTTTAAAAAAATATGTAAAAAAAACTGATAGTTTTAAAGGGTAAAAATTGTCAATTTTTTTAACGTATTTTTACATTATTTTTAGTTGATATTTTTTACCCTGAAATATCATGAACCCATTTAAAAAATATTATCCCAAAATTATTTTTTTTACTATTTTAAAAAATGAATATGTTCATAAATATGTTGTTAGGAATTTAGGAAGTATGTTGAAGAACTTGACTCTCCATAACATTTGTAATCTAATGAAATTGTAAACGTATAACATTTATACAAATGAATAATCTCTCTCTCTCTCTCTCTCTCTCTCTCTCTCTCTATATATATATATATATATATATATATGTGTGTGTGTGTGTGTGTGTGTGTGTGTGTGTGTGTGTGTAGCTTGAGGCCTCACTATTTCCCTGCAATAGTTCAAAATTATGTTACTCGACATGCCCAAATCTGCAGCGACAATGTTTATAAAACTGAATATATATTTTATCGAAGATCATATATAAGCAGACAAGTTACAAAGAATTCGAGAATCAATTAAAAAAAAGAAAAAAAAAGGGATGTAAAATAACTAAATACATTGGTGGTGTGAGGTGTTGATCAACCTTTAGATAAACAGAAGAAAGAGACCTTAGTCTTACCAACTTTTTTTTTTTTTTTCTTTGGACATGAGAAAAGGCTAGACGCCGAAACTAGACAGAAAGAAAGGATAACAGAGCCTCAAACGGGGTACAAGACTCGCCGTATTTAGGAAAGGCACGGAGGTTTTCGGCCCAGTGGGCAGTTTTGTTGTGTAGTCTATCAATCCACTTGAAGGTCACCTCACAAGGGGAGCATATTTCCTTAATATCAGCTATAATGGTACTGATTTCCCAAGGAACTGAGCCTTTCTTAATGGTATTTAGTTAGTCTTACTAACTAAATACCCAAATTTTAGGAACCTAGCATGCTACATTTCCACAGCAGATATTGTTTGCGGACAATAATATGTAATAAAGAATCTTATGATTTTACTAATAAAAAATCTTACAAGACTTTCCAGAAGTACTTGTAAGGCCTTCGATAAATCATCCTACATCATTTGTTGTTTTGACTATAACAAAATGATTTTTACATTCCACACACCTCCAAATAAAATATAATAGAGGTAAATTTTATTTACTCCATTCTAATAATGTAAAAGAGATCAATACTCAATATAAGTGACGCACATGATTGAAAATAAAGTATACATAACACATTAATCAATAAAACCACCTCATTATCCTTCATCATAATCTGTACCACATTCTCAGTTATACGAGTCATGCGACCAATTCACCAATAATATTTTTATGTATTAGTTTAACAATAACAAGAAATAATCTCCACACTAAAATCAATAGTTGTACAAAGATTTTATACCAGAAACATCAAATGTAACACTCGGTTTTGTTAAATAATAAAGGACAATTTACATATAAGTTCCTTGGTAATAATTTTTAAATATTTAGGGTCCGTTTAGTTCGTGATGAAATATTTTTTATCACGTTAAAAAATAATTCACTTAGGTAAAATATGTATTCGGTTGTGCATTTAACATGGTGAAATAAAATGAATATGGTGAAAAGTGAAGTGAGACTTTAACCATTTCAAACCATGGATAAAGTGAATAATTCAACAAGTGAAAACAATAGAATTTATCTTATTACCAGACTAACTTTTTTTATTTCCACTTACAACTATTACACATTTATTTCTCCGTCTCAATTAACACGATCATTAAATATTCATTTTTAATTTTTTTTTCAATTTCATTTTTAATTTAATTTTTCTATTTTAAAAAATTTTAAATTTAAAAAAAAATAAAAAATGGAATAGCAATTCCTACACCCTCTATGTCTTTCCTCACGCCCTTTTTAATATTTAAAAACTAAAAGACAAAAAAACCCTCTATGTATTTAGGATTTGAACAAATATAATCTTTTGCTTATCTATTCTTTTAAAAAAACATAATATTATGAAAAAAATAAAAACATAATATTTTGAAAATAAAAATCCTAATATTCTAGAAAATTAAAATTTTAATATTCTGAAAATATAAAAATTATAAAAATTATTTTTCATTTAAAAAACATTATGTTATTTATTAAAAAAATTATTTTTTTATTTAAATGGAGATTGATAAAAAAACTGTTTCGTTATTTATGTAAAAAAAAATGGGCATATACCAAATAGTCCCTCGAACTTTTTTTAATACACATTTAGTCCAAGCATTTTTATTTTGCACCAAAAAGTCTTTCACCATGCCAAAAAGGCTTTACCATGCCGCTAGCGCGGACCTTTAAAGATAAGAGAATACATGACTTTTTTGTACAAAATAAAAGGCTTGGACTATATGTGTATTAAAAAATATTTGAAGGACTTTTTGGTATTTGATCCTAAAAAAAATGGACATTCTTTTTACCATTTCTAGTTAAAAATTATTTCTTTTATTTATTTAAAAAAAAAATTCGTTATTTATTTTTCAGTTAAAAACTGTTTATTTTACTATTTTAAAAATAATATTTTTACTATCTAAAAAAATGATCTGCATCAGCGGTATGTATATGCAGTCCAACCACCTATACATACCGTTGGCGCGGACCAACATATTAGAAAAAATATTTTGCGCCAGCGGTATGTATAGGTGATCGGACCGCCTATACATACCGCTGCCGTGGACCATATTTTTTTTTAATATTAAAAAGATTATTTTTGAAATAGTACAAAAAAACAGTTTTTAACCAACAATAAAATTTTTAAACAAAAAAAACATTTTTTTTAAGAAAACAGTTTCTTAAGAAAAACAAATTTTACGTTTTATGTACAGTGTTTTAATTGAAAAACATAGATAAGACTTTACGTTTTATGCATAGTTTTTTTAATTGAAATTGTAATTTTTTGTTTTATATCAAATTTATTTATTTTAGTTCAAGGTGAAAAAATTGGACATTTAGATTTTATAAATCTAAGGGCACAATTGTCATTTACTATCTAAAGGGTGTGGGGAAATACATGAAGGGTGTAGGAATAACTATTCGTATAAAAAATTAAAAAATAAATAAAAATAAATGAATGTTTGCTTGGTGCAAGGTAATGTGTTCGAAATTTTTTTACAAATTGGAATGGTTTCATAGTTGGGACCTGTTTTTTTTTTAAAATTCTTTTAATTGGGACACTTTTTTTTCATAGTTGGGAATTTTTTTTTATTGGGATTTTTTTATGAATTGGGCCTATATTTTTCAATATTGAAACCTTTTTTTTAATTGGGACTATTTTTTCATTGTTGAGAGCTATTTTTTTAATTGTGGCAACTGTTTTTATAGTTGAGACTCTTTTTTTGTAATAGAGATTGTATTTTATGATTGGCCCTTTTCATTGTTGGAAAGTTTTTTTTTAAATTGAGACTGTTTTCTTTTTTAATTAGGACTATTTTTTTTCAATTGGTACTATTTTTTTAACTTTTTATACTTATTTGTCTTGCATAGCCTAATATGACTAGTTAGGGGGGAATTGTGTCAAAATTTGAGTTTGAGGTAAATGAATATTTTTTAATGGTCATTGACACTTGTGATGAAAATTAAATAGTTGAATATAACTATTTTTGTGTGCATTTAAAGTATGTGGGTAATATAGTTATTTTATTTTTTTCACCATATTCATCTTGACCATCCAAACAACAAATGGTGAAAAAGTTAAAATTTTCACCTAGTGAAAACTCGACCATCCAAACGGAGATGGTGAAAACAAAATCACCAAGCTGATAATTCACCTTTTATTTTTAACATGGTGAAAAGTATTTCACCACGAACCAAACGGACCCTCAAGGACAATTTACTATTAGGTCCACTTGTTATGCAACTAGCCTGGACTTCTACAAGAAGAGAATTAGTGGACCTAAGTGTTTAAAATTTGTTTGTGAGGGACCTAAGAGTACTTTCCCTAATAATAAATAGTCAAAATTTTTGAAAAATCCGCATTTCATAAAGTTTTCACGATTGAAAATTGGAGTAAGATAAGCTTAAAAATAAAATTAAAAAATAATTCCTATTGTGAACTCTATCCGAAACAATGGATCCAAAACGATTCCAGATTGATCAGGGCGACCTGTCAGCAACAGATTAGTTTATTTATAGGTTGTCAAGTGTGCAACTTTATGGGGTATTTTTGGATGACTCCGTTTGTGTGTTATCTATTTTCTAGCTATCTTTGGACCCTTTAGGTAGTTGGGTAGAAGCCATATAAGATAGGTAGGGGGTATGTAGGGTGGCTTATAGGGGACTACTTACCCTATTTCCCCCATTATATGCTAAATGAAAATCTCCACTTAGTCTAATACAAAATGCACATTATCTCAACCATTTTATCTTAGAAAGAGCTTGCTTATTCTCTCCATATTTCACTCATACTACTCCACACAATTTCCCTTCCATAATCAAGGGTTTTGAATAGTTATAGCGGTGTTAGTTTGGGTATGAAAGAGGATTGCTAAAAGAACCTAATTCAGAATGTTTGGAGCTTATTAGGTATTCTTTTAACATCTTAATCAAAGTTATTATCTTTAAGAAGTAGGAGTTCTACACTATTTTCAATCTTGAAATCAAAGCATGCTAGACATATGTACATATGTATGACAACTTATGCTTATTATCACTACATATGAATATATATTGAAGAATACATGATAAAAATGGGCAAAAGTTAAAGTTTGTGAGCATAAAATTTTTCGACTCTTAAAGCTAATTATTTCTTGCATAAATCATTTAAACCATTTTTATTTAACGGTAAAATATTTTATTGACCTTATGAAGAAATAGTATGATGCATTTTCGGATTTTGCATAAAGCCTTACTTTCATTAACATAAACTCATGAAGTTGGGATATATGGATTAAGTATGTTATAGTATATTAAAATGATCTTTTGAAAATGAAATGATAAACTTTTGAAAATTTTAGAATACTAATATAAAATGATATAATTTATATCAACAAATATGGAGAAACTTGAAGAAAGTAAAGTAAATGGGTGCTTACTAAGTGTAAAAGTAGTAAAATTATGGGTATTCAAAAGTGTAATATTGAAAAGTTAAGGTCCAAGTGAAACATAGAACAATGAAAACACTAAAAACTAATTAAATTGTAAGATAGGTCTTAAAATATCAAAAGTATAGTTTTAGGGCCAAAAATATGATTATATGAAAAATTTGGACAAAGTAGTAAGTTTTAATGACATGTGTATTGTTTTGAAAAATTGGTTTTAAATGAAATAGTATGAACACATAAAATGATAGGAGTTGGCAATTTAGAAATATAAGTCTTGAAATGACAAAATTAATGTTTTGGTACAAAAGTGTCATTTTTTGCATAGACTAGGCTTTTGGATAAATTTTCCAAACTAAAAGACTGTTCTCAAAAGAGTTTGATTTTGTGTGGTGAAAACTCATATTTTATAAAGTAAAGATTAAAAGAAGCATTTTTTTTTTTGCAAAGTGTATAAAATGCAAGTTTACAAGTGTGCGTTAATAGTGAAAAATGCATTAAAGTGTAGAAGTGAGTATTTTGAACTCAAAGGTTAAGTTTCAAAAGCATTGATAAATAAAGTTGTTTTAAGAGATGAAATACCGAGTTTGAGGTAAAATGACAATGAACATTTTATCAAGTGTGAAACTTAGAAAATTACGTGTTGGGAGTAATCTTGTCCCTTGTATCTAGCCTCATCGTCCCATAAAAAGGAAAAATGCTTAAAAGTGGATAAGAAAAAAAGAAAGGAAAAGGGTTACTAAGATGTAACAAGTAAAAGACACACGAAGGAAACCTAGAAATTTATGGAGGTCCTGGAGCCCTAGAGTGCAGCTTAATGCATAGATCCAAAACCACTTATCAATAGAATATTTGTACATGGTGGGAGTCGGTGAAAGGTCGTATAACTCTCATGGATTGGTACCCTGGTTAATCAAGTCAAAATATGATTGTGAGAAAGGCGCTCATTAATGTAAAGGCAAGTTCATGAAACAACTTGAAAGATTTTAAATTACATTAATGGTTAAATTAATGGGATACGGGTAGTATAAAAATAAGGATTAGGTTTATGTGGGATTATCACTTTGGTTGCATGGTTATAACTCACATTGCATGGTTACGATACATTTTTCTTGCCAATATTTGATTAAATGAAAGATGATTTTGTAAATTCTAAAGCACAGTTTATATGCATATATGTATAAATATTCCTTTATACATATTACTCTCCCAGTATTTCTCGTATTGGGTGCACGCTAATACCCTACGATTTGCCAATCCCCCCCCCCCCTCCCCACACACAAAGGTACACCAGGGAAAGATAAAGGCAAGGAAAGTACGAAAGACAAGGAAGGATTTATGTGCTAGTATATCTCTGTTTAGTATTCATTTTGAAAGTGTAACTTAATCTCAAACAATAGTTTTTACCATGTGGACTTCATTTGAGTATTTTAAATTTTGTTTGTAATAAGAAAGGATGATTGATGATGCTGAGATTTAGCACCACCGGATGAGTGATAGTGAGCTCAAACAGTAGCAGCCATGGCAGCCATTGAGATGTATAAGTGTATAAGTATGTAGAAGGGGATGAGTATAAGAGGAAATAAGACAATAATGTATAGTGGTTCAGCCAATTTGGCCTACATCCACTGTGAGTGTGTGATCCACTAAGTATGGGCATTAATGGCCTTGGATACAATGCACATAACCCTCTATCTCTCTCTCTACTGTGTGTCCAAGCAGAGTTTTGGCTAGGGCTACAGTTAATGGATCCATCCCCTGTAGGGTTGTAGGTGACAAGTATATATAGGTCTTGGGGGGGTGTAGTGTACCCCCCAAGTATGCATGGTGCATGTGAATGATGATCTAGCCAATCCCCTGTTGACACCTGTAGATGCCAAATGATGACATAATATTCCCTCACGTGAGGGTGTGATTTGGTTATAACGGTCTTCCACATGCCATGTCAGCCTCACGCGCACTGTTCCACGCGTCTCCCAAACCACGCGCTGTCATGATGTCACCCTCGGCCTATGAGCCGAGGCCGAGGGCAAAGTTTCTTCCAGTAGTGAGCCTGGCCCAATTCTGGCCTCGTACTGTCGTACCCTCGGAGGGTCGTCTGGAGAGTGGTGAAGGGGTCGGCCCCTCGTAGGGTCGTCTGGAACCTGGTGAAGGGTCGGCCCCTCGTAGGGTCGTCTGGAGCCTAGTGATGGGTCGGCCCCTCTGAGGGGTCGTATGGAGCCTGTAGGAGGGGTCGGCCCCTCGTAGGGTCGTCCGTTTGGAGGTTATCATCAGCCAAGCCGAGGATATAAACGGGTATATCAATCACCCCCCAGCCCTTAGCCATAGGTCCAAGGTCATGGCGGCTGCGCAGTGCACTTGGGGCCTTGTGCCCTAATTATACCTTTCTCGGTAAACGGGTCCACTCATTACCAAAGTATTTAAGAGATTTTCAAACTCTCTCTCTTCCTTCTTCTTCTTCGCGCCTAAGCATTCTCTCTCTAGAAACTTATCAGCTTCCCTCGCCATTTGCAGCCTTCGATTCTTCAAGTCTTAGCAAGGTTTTTGCTCTCTTTATCAGGTATTCTCTTTCACCCAGCGCTTTCCTTTGCCTTCATTCCTATTTGTTTTTTTTTCTAGGGTTGTGGGGATGCGTTCTCTTTAGGTTGTGCCATAACCTTTTCCGGCGTCTTCTCCGGTAACTGGTTCTTGGTTGTTCTTGACAAGAACCATTGAGTTCCTTTGTTTAATTCGAAAGTCAAACCTGGTCAATTTCCCACCTGTTTGTAGTAAGTTAGCTAGGTCTAGTGTAATTTCTCTAAGTGTAGAGTCTTCCCTTTAATGCTTAGGAGTCTTTACATCTTAGTGTCTAAATTCCCATCTTTGAGAGAGAAACTCTTTGCCGAGATCAGACGAATAGAGGGAGAGGAAGAGAGGAGACGAGGGGACGACCCTAATTGGGTACGACCCATCTTTCCCGTTCCTCTTGCCACTATAAAACCATTCGAACCGTCTGAGTCTTGTGGGTCGTCCGCTCGTCCAGCCGAGAGTCATTCGAGTGAGATGGACGAGAGAGTATCTTCGCCAAATGGCGCTGGACCTTTTGGTAGGAGGGAGACATCCGACCTAAGCCCAGGCCGAGAGGCCGAGGGTACGGCCCCCTCTGATGCCGTTCCTGTGACAACCCTATCCCCCAATGCCTTCCAAGTGGCTTTTCCCCAGGGTCCTCCTACAGGTGATGAGGGGGAAGGGGATGAGGATGAGGACGATGATACAGATGACGAGGTTGATACCTCCCATGCCTCGTCCTTTATCTCCTCAGTTAGGGATCGTGACCTCCTGATATGGAGGCATGCCTATGGGATGCCATCCAGCATAACTATGAGGGTTCCCTCTGACTCTGAGAGGGTTTTTGATTGTGGAGAGGGCGAGGTTGCAGTTTACGAACAAATGCTCAAGGTCGGAGTCAGATTCCCTCTGCACACTGCCATCGTAGATATCCTATCTGCTCTCGGCGTTGCCCCCTCTCAACTTCCCCCCAACTCTTGGAGGACGATCCTGGGCTATATTTCCTTGTGGAAGAATGCCTTCACCGACGAGCCCTCGGCTGACCTATTTCTGGGCTGCTATAACATCACCTCCTCGTCCAAACAGCCTGGATATTATCACCTGGGGGCAAGGAGGTCTGAGAAGAAACTCCTCCAAGTGGCACAAACTTCCAACCATGATTGGAAGAAGAGGTTTTTCTTTATCTCCGGGGAGTGGGAGCCCGTTGCCGATAGTCAGAGGGTCCCCATGAAGTGGTCTAACCCCTCCATGAAGGCCAGATCAGACCCTGGGCTTAGCCTGGAGGAGAAGGACATTGTTGATTACCTTAGAGGACGAGGGAGAGAGGGTGACCTTGCAAAATTCGAAGACTTGATGACCCCTCGATTCCTCAAAGAAGCTGGTCTGAGGGTCGACCCTTTGACAGAATTATGTGAGTTATACTGAATATTTTCCATTCTTATTTTTGAAGTGTTCTCTCTTTATCTCTGAATTTTTCTGACGTGTCTTCCTCTTCCCAGGTCGTCCTGCAGGCGTATCGGATTATCTTTGGGAAATAACGGCTCCCAGCTTACTATCTGGCCTGGCCAAGAAGAAGGGGAAGGAGCCTCAGCAGGTTCAGAGAAAGACAAGGGCCGCTGGGCCGACGGTGGTGGAGCCGACCATCGATAGTAATAAAAGGAATGAGCCTGAGGCCCCAATTGACCCTCGGCCAGATTCTCGGACGAGGGCTAGGGTCAAAGCCTCTGAGGGGATGACCTCTTCGTCCAGTATGGGGGCCTTCTGGTCTCAGAACCTGGCGCATCTGAGAGCCGAGCCCTCATCGCTCATTGCCAATCTAAGGGCAGCCAAGGCCTCCATGTTCTCTGCACCCTCGGCTGCTGACTACGACTTCTTGTCAAAAATGCCTCCAGCCAAAGTGTACGACTATGGTCTGCACTCCCTTGCACAGGTATTGGTTCTGACCCACATCTTAAATTTCATTTTTTCAATAAACTGTTCCCTCGGCCCCTCTTGATATTTGTTCGTTTTTTATGCAGTCTGTTTGTGCCCTCACCTCAGCCACCAAATGGATGGTCGAGAATCAGATGAAGTTTCATGAGGCCGAAAGGGCTATTCAGCATGAGGCTGATTTGCAGACAGAGCTCCAGACTGCAAGGGCTGAACTGGAGAGTGCAAGGACTGAGCATGCCAGGGTCCTAGACGAGCTGACGAGGCAGCATGATGCCGATCAGCAGGCCAAGGACTTGCTGATAAAGGAGAGGGATGAGGCCTTACTCAACATGGAGGTCAAGCACAAGACTGATCTCGAAGAAGCTATTAGAAAAGCCGAGGCCGATGCTGTTGAGGCCTACAAGGCTTCTGATGAGTTTCAGGGTTTCGGCCTTGAGTACCTGGAGAGGGGGATCAGGACGGCCTGTCGATGGGTCGTCCTCCGATTTGGCGACGTCGTCTCCTCAGTCCGTCCTTCTATTGAAGCAGTCAGTCTGGACGACCCAATAATTGCCGAGGCCCTGACTTATGTTGAATCTCAAGTGCAGGCTGAGGGGGTAGGTACATTTGAGGATCAGCCGATCGTGATTGTGGAAGAGACTTCTCTGGTAGATGTTGAAGCTCTGCCCGCCGATGTTATCCCTTAGGGTGGCTGTCTGTAGCCCATACCCTCATAATATATTTACCATTTTTGTGCTCTGTATTGTAAAACACTTGAATATTCTCTCTTTTATCAATACCATCGTCTCTTCTTCTACTGTCTTCCATAATTACTGTCTTCCATATTTAATTCTTGTATGGTTTGCTGTCTTCGTTAATGCTACTAACCCCTCCCTCGTATTTTTTGAGGACCAATGTGGGGTCGTCCCCCCATGTGGCCTCATCATAGCCGAGGGTCATAATAACCAAACATGGTTTTTCAATCAAGTGGCCCCTCGCCTTTCTTGAGGATCATGGTGGGGTCGTCCCCTCCACTGGTCCTCATTATAGCCGAGGGTTTACCAAATTAATGGTTTTAATAAAGTTTTCCCTCGTCTTTCTTGAGGACAGTGGTGGGGTCGTCCCCTCCACTGGCCCTCATTATAGCCGAGGGATCAACTTACCAAATTAATGGTTTTTAATAAAGTCTACCCTCGTCTTTTTTGAGAACAGTGGTGGGGTCGTCCCTCCACTGGTCCTCATTATAGCCGAGGGTTTACCAAATTAATGGTTTTTAATAAAGTCTACCCTCGTCTTTTTTGAGAACAGTGGTGGGGTCGTCCCTCCACTGGTCCTCATTATAGCCGAGGGTTTACCAAATTAATGGTTTTTAATAAAGTCTACCCTCGTCTTTTTTTTAGAACAGTGGTGGGGTCGTCCCCTCCACTGGTCCTCATTATAGCCGAGGGTTCAACTTTCCAAATTAATGGTTTTAAATAAAGTCTACCCTCGTCTTTTTTGAGAAGAGTGGTGGGGTCGTCCCCTCCACTGGTCCTCATTATAGCCGAGGGTTTACCAAATTAATGGTTTTTTAATGAAGTCTACCCTCGTCTTTCTTGAGAACAGTGGTGGGGTCGTCCCCTCCACTGGTCCTCATTATAGCCGAGGGTTCAACTTACCAAATTAATGGTTTTTTAATGAAGTCTACCCCCGTCTTTCTTGAGAACAGTGGTGGGGTCGTCCCCTCCACTGGTCCTCATTATAGCCGAGGGTTCAACTTACCAAATTAATGGTTTTTTAATGAAGTCTAGCCTCGTCTCTCTTGAGAACAGTGGTGGGGTCGTCCCCTCCACTGGTCCTCATTATAGCCGAGGGATCAACTCGCCAAATTAATGGTTCTGTAGATGTTTCCATGCATACTGGAACTAATAAATAGGGTGAGGGGAAACACATTTCTCATTAATTTTCAAGTGTCCTGTTGGAGCAACTCTTATTACAACTATGGTCTATCAAGATCTTACAACACTACTGGTAGTATTTCTTCAAGTGATCTGCATTCCAGGGGTTGGAAAAAGGTTCCCCTTCTAGGTTTTCTAGTCTATAGGTCCCAGGGACAACTTCATCGATGACCCTATAGGGGCCGTGCCAATTAGGATGGAGTTTGTTGGGATTTTGCCAAGTCTTCTTGAGAACCAAGTCTCCTACTGCTATAGGTCTCTGTTTCACCCTCTGATTATAAAACCTTGCGGTCCTCTGCTGGTAGGAAGCCTGCCTTATCTCAGCGTCCTCCCTCATTTCCTCAATCAGGTCCAAGTCAAGTCTCCTTTCTTCCGCGTTTTCCTGGGGGTCGTACATTTGGACCCTATGAGTAGGAAACTCGACTTCGGTGGGGATGACGGCTTCTGATCCATAAGCTAGCATGAATGGGGTCTCCCCGGTAGAAGTCCTCACTGTCGTCCTGTATGCCCACAGTATGGCATATAACTCCTCGACCCAGCTTCCTTTTGCCTCCTCAAGCCTCTTCTTGATTCCATCTAGGATTGTCCTGTTTGTTACTTCGGTTTGCCCATTGGCCTGAGGTTGGCCTGGGGTGGAGAAAAATTATTTGATATTTACCCTCTCACAGTACTTCTGCAGAGAGGCATTCTTGAACTGCGTCCCGTTATCTAAAATGAGGGTGTTGGGCAGACCATATCTGCATATCACATTTTTTCAGATGAACTGGAAGGTCTTCTGCTCTGTAATTGTGACCATCGCTTCGGCCTCTACCCACTTTGAGAAGTAGTCAATCACTACAATGAGGAACCGATAGTTATTGACTGCTCTTGGTAAGGGCCCTACCAGGTCAATCCCCCACATTGCGAACGGCCACGGATATGTAATGGAGGTAAGAGGCTGATGGGGTTGATGAGGGATGGTAGCAAATCTTTGGAATTTATCACACTTTTTTACATATGCTGCGGCGTCTTTCCCCAAGGTCGGCCACCAGTAGCCTTGGGTGATCACCCTCTTCGCTAAGGATCTGCCCCCGATATGGCTTGAGCATGATCCTTCGTGCACATCTTGCAAAATGGAAGGGACTTCTGAGGGATGCAGACACCTAAGTAAGGGGAGCAAAAACCCCTTTTTGTACAAGGTGTCTCTGATGACAGTGAATTTTGCAGCCCTATACCTCAGCTTCTTCCTTTCCTGCCTTGCTTCTGGCATCTCACCCTCTTTAATGTATCTGATGGGTCCATCCACGAAGCTTCTTAAGAAAAATTTAGGCAATTACTGAGTGTTCCCTCAGCGTCCTCAATAGTTGGCTGAAGCAAAATTTCCACTGGGACCGTCCTCCTGATGTCTGTCCTAGTCGCCGAGGCCAATCTCGCAAGGTCATCATCACGGCCGTTGTCTAGCCTAGGTATCCTCTTTAATTTTACTTCTCTGAAGCCTTTCAGTAGTGACCTCACCTTCTCGAGGTATCTAGCCATTCTCTCGTCCTTAGCCTCGTAGGCCCCTAGTATCTTATTCACCACTAACCTTGAATCACTATGGACCAGAATCTGGCCGACACTAAGAGACTTGGCCAAGGAGAGGCCTGCTACTAAGGCCTCATATTCAGCCTCGTTGTTGGAGGTTTTGAAGTTGAACCTCAGGGCGTATTCGACGTCTGTGCCATCGGGTGCTGACAGTATCAGTCCAGCCCCACTTCCACTGTCACAGGAAGACCCGTCAACGAAGAGGCTCCACAGAGTCTTTCCCTCTGAAAAATTTCCCTCAGAGAGGGACCCCTGTCTAAAGATGTATTTTCCCTCTTCGTTTTCAGTCGCTTTCTTTCTAGCAGTGCTTGTCTCGGCCCTATCTGCGGGTGTGTCGGTGGGTCTGTCTTCTGTATCCGTCATCCCAAGGGTCTCACCTTCGACCTCATCATCTTCCCAAGTGAACTCAGCCACGAAGTCTGCCAATGCCTGCCCCTTAATGGCAGTCCTAGGTTGATACACAATGTCAAACTCCCCCAGCTCTATAGCCCAGGCCATCAACCTACCTGATTTTTCTGGCTTGTGCAGGATCTGCCTAAGAGGAGAGTCAGTGAGGATGACCATTGTATGGGACTGGAAGTACGGCTTCATCTTCCTCGAGGCATGGATCAAGGCGTAGGCCAACTTCTCCATCCTCGGGTATCTTTGCTCTGCCCCTTGGAGTGCCTTGCTGTTAAAATACACAGGCTTCTGTATTCCGTCTTCGTCTCTCACAATGGTTGCGCTGATGGCCGACTCTGAGACGGCGAGGTACACGTAAAGTCGTTCACCCTGCACGGGTCGTGACAGCAGCAAGGGAGACCCTAAGTATGATTTTAGCTCCTTAAATGCCTCATCACACTCTTCGCTCCATTCAAAGGCCTTCCTGAGGATCTTGAAGAATGGTAAACACCTGTCTGTGGCCCTTGACACAAATCTGTTCAGGGCATCCACTCTCCCTGTAAGCCTCTGAACGTCTTTAATGGATTTGGGGGTCTTCATCTCAATAAGGGCCTTTATCTTTTCAGGATTGGCCTCGATGCCTCTTTGGTTGACAATGAGCCCCAAGAACTTCCCCGCTCCGAGCCCGAAGACACACTTGGCCGGATTAAGCTTCATCTGGTACTTGTCCATCGTATTAAAGGTCCTCTCCAGGTCTGCCACATGATCCTCTGCCTTCAAACTCTTGGTAAGCATGTCATCCACGTAGACCTCCATGGACTTCCCAATTTGGTTTTCGAACATTTTGTTTACGAGGCGCTGGTACGTTGCCCCCGCATTTTTTAGACCAAAGGGCGTGACCCTATAGCAGTATGTCCCCTTATCAGTGATGAAGGCAGCCCTCTCCGAGTCTTCAGGGTTCATGAAGATCTGGTTGTACCCTGAGTAGGCATCCATAAAACTCATGAGCTCATGGCCTGCAGTAGCGTCTACCATCTGGTCAATGCGGGGGAGAGGGAAGCTGTCTTTGGGGCAATGCTTGTTGAGATCTGTGAAGTCCACACACATTCTCCACTTCCCATTGGCCTTTGGGACAATGACTGCATTGGACAACCATTCAGGGTAGATGACCTCTCTGATAAATTCAGCGTCTTCTAATTTTTTGACCTCATCCCTGATGACCTCGTACTTCTCTCTAGAGTAAATCCTCCTTTTCTGCTTTACCGGCTTCACTCCCTCTACCACATTGAGCTTGTGGCATATGATTTCAGGGTCGATCCCCGGCATATCTACATGACTCCACGCGAAGACGCTTCGTCTTCTCCTTAACAGTTTGATGAGGTCTTCCTTGATATTGGGCTTCAGAGACTTGCCAACTTGGACGGTTTTTCCCGGGTCATCCTCATCGAGGATGATGGGTTCTACCTCCTCGGAGGCCTCTCCTTGTTTGAGCTTCGTCTCGTCCCTGGGGTCTAGGGTATCAATGTTGTAAGTGGCTGTAGCCCTCTTGTGTGCCTCCCTTTATTCAGCGGAGTTGTAGTAACATTCTCTCGCTGTTGTCTGGTCTCCCTGAACTTCCCCGACCCCGTAAGGGGTTGGAAATTTGATCATCTGATGGACCGTAGAGGGCACGGCTTCAAACCCCTTGAGGGCCACACGCCCCAGTATGATGTTGTAGGCCAAAAACACCTGCTCATCCATCACAAAGAAACTGACCTTCTTGGTGAGCCATCTCAGCCACTCGTCCCCCATCCTCACATCGGCCTCATATACCCCAAGGGGGTGAACCTTTTCCCCACTGAACCCAATCAATGGATGATGGTAGGGGACGAGTCTAGCACGGCTGAGACCCAAGGCTTTGAAGCATGGCCAAAACATCACATCTGCAGAACTACCCCCATCTACCAAGATCCTCGGCACTTCGCATCCGTGCACCCTGGTAGTGATGATGAGAGGGTCATTGTGTGGGGCCAAGAGGTCTTTGAAGTCCATTCTTGAAAATCCCACTATCAGTGTGTCCATATCAACCTTCTTCCTTTTTTCTGACTTGACCTCCAGGGAAGTCGCGTGTACCGTCTTCGTCACTGCCTTGGCCTCAGCCACATGGGCCTTCCTGTCGGCGACCTCAGACCCTCCTCCTGCAAGACCCCCAGAGATCATTCCCACTTCGAGCGAGATTATATTAAGCCTCTTGACAGGGCTGTGGTCGTCTCTCGGCGGGAGGTCAGGGTCGTCCTCATCATCAGAAGGGTCGTCACCTCTTTTTTGAGGACCTTCTCTGCATGCATCGCCTGCTTATTTCTGGGGTCGTCCCCTCGGCCCCTCTTGAAGACATCTTTGTCGACGTACTTTCTGAGCTTCCCTTCTTTCAGCATCTTCTCAATCTCGTCTTTCAGAGCAAATCATTTGTCCGTTACGTGGCCGTGGTCTTGGTGAAACTCACACCACAGGTTCTTATTCCTCTTGCCGGGGGCTTCCCTCAGCTTCTCAGGCCACTTCAGGGATCGGTCACTCTTAATCTCATTGAGAATCTGTTCACAGCTGACCGTCAGAGGGGTGTACCCCGCGAACTTGTCATCTGAGGACCTCTTCTTCCCCTCTTTGTTCTTCTTAGGGTATTTACTCCCACTAGCACCTCCTCTTTCGTCTTCATATTTTGCAGCCATCGCCTCTTCGGCGTTCATCACCTTTCCTGCTGTTGACAAAAGTTCAGCCATTGTCCTCGGAGGGTCTTCAGCAAGCTTCCATAACAGCTTCCCCTTTTGGAGTCCTCCAATCAGTGATGTCATAGTTATGCTCTCCTCATAGTCTTCCACCTCCAGCTTCTCCTTATTGAATCTGGCTATATAGTCCCTCAGACTCTCACTCTTCCCCTGCTTGACATAGAGCAGGTGGGTGGTCTTCTTCTGTGGCCTCACCCCAAAGTAGAAATTATGGATGAACAGGTCTGCCAACTGCTTAAAGTTCCCAATGGAATTTTTTGGAAGAGACGTGTACCAGACATGCGCAGCCCCTGTCAAGGTTCCAGAGAAGGCACGGCACCTCATCTCATCTGAGATAGAGTATATGTCTGCCGCCGACTGATACATCTCCACGTGGTGGACGGGGTTGGTGCTCCCGTCATACCTTGGGGTGACCATAGGTGGCTTGAACTTTGACGGCGTGGGGAAGTTGACTATCTTTGCCATGAAGGGTGAGCCTATGGTGTATCCCCTCTGAAGAGGGTCTCGGCTCTTCAATATATCACCAATCTTATCCTCTAACCGCTGGATTGAGTCATTCCAGGGCCTCACATGGTCGACCTGGCCGATGTTATCCCCTGCCGCCTCTTCGAGGTGGACGGAGGGTTCTTCTGCAGCAGGTTTGTGTCGAATGTTCACTTCCCTTTGACCGTCATCTCATCCTCGGGGTCGGCCATCTGCTGCCTACCCTCTGGATCTCGCGGCGCTTCTTGGCCTGGACAACTGTTCCCGCAGGTCATTTACTGGGCCTAGCCTCTCAAAGGCCGACCCCCTGCTCAAGCAGTCAAAAGCAGATCCTCTTGGGCGATCATCAGGGTTTGGTCTCCCGCACTTTCCCCTACTGTCTTGGAGGGGTCGCACAGTGTTGTTGGAGACCTCGTAAGGTTCCCAGCACTCTATAGGAGCCTCCTCTCCCTCCAGATCTCCATACCTATCCTCAGGGCAAGGGTTTTCTTGCCTCCCCAGGCGTTGACGCCGGGGGTCAGCAACATCCCTACGCCGCTGAGGGGGTGGCAGGTCTGTGCGTGGTGCCTGGGGTGGTCCCCTAGCCTCATGCTGCCCTGGAGCTGCTGCCGGAGCAATCATCTCAAGTGAAACCCCTGGTGCTCTTAGTATGTTCTAGCTTAGAGTTGTGAACTGCTCTTGCATCATCCGCTGGCTTGCTGCCAGAGACTTTAGGGCTGTCGCCACATCAGCCATCTCAGACTGAGGCGGCGGCTGACTGGAAGTGGGTCTTCCCCCCTCATCCGGCGGGGGAAGTGGTGGCGGTGGCATCTCAGGTGCCATGTGTTTGAGCTATGAAAATTTGAACTGAAGAAAATACTGGTGAGCTTGGGAACCTTAGTGGGTCTCTTTCAATGGTGAAACACCTCCTCTCAGGGGGAGTGTTGGTTCACCACCAGAGTGCCCAGTGAGGTCAAGCTGTACAAAGGAAGAGATGTCTTCTCGTTCCCACAGACGGCGCCAAACTGATGATGCTGAGATTTAGCACCACCGGATGAGTGATAGTGAGCTCAAACAGTAGTAGCCATGGTAGCCATTGAGATGTATAAGTGTATAAGTATGTAGAAGGGGATGAGTATAAGAGGAAATAAGACAATAATGTATAGTGGTTCAGCCAATTTGTCCTACATCCACTGTGAGTGTGTGATCCACTAAGTATAGGCACTAATGGCCTTGGATACAATGCACATAACCCTCTCTCTCTCTCTCTCTACTGTGTGTCCAAGCAGAGTTTTGGCTAGGGCTACAGTTAATGGATCCATCCCCTGTAGGGTTGTAGGTGACAAGTATATATAGGTCTTGGGGGGGTGTAGTGTACCCCCCAAGTATGCATGGTGCATGTGAATGATGATCCAGCCAATCCCCTGTTGACACCTGTAGATGCCAAATGATGACATAATATTCCCTCACGTGAGAGTGTGATTTGGTTATAACGGTCTTCCACGTGCCATGTCAGCCTCACGCGCACTGTTCCACGCGTCTCCCAAACCACGCGCTGTCATGATGTCACCCTCGGCCTATGAGCCGAGGCCGAGTGCAAAGTTTCTTCCAGTAGTGAGCCTGGCCTAATTCTGGCCTCGTACTGTCGTACCCTCGGAGGGTCGTCTGGAGAGTGGTGAAGGGGTCGGCCCCTCGTAGGGTCGTCTGGAACCTGGTGAAAGGTCGGCCCCTCGTAGGGTCGTCTGGAGCCTGGTGATGGGTCGACCCCTCTGAGGGGTCGTATGGAGCATGTATGAGGGGTCGGCACCTCGTAGGGTCGTCCGTTTGGAGGTTATCATCAGCCAAGCCGAGGATATAAACGGGTATATCAATGATGTAAACTTTCTTCAATTATTATTTATTCCATGAAGCTCTTTTATTTCAAGTTATTTTATAAACTTCATAAGTTGAACATCATTTCATTAATTAAATTAAATTACTTTTGTGACACAAAAATGTAAAAGAAAGATCTTAAAAGAGGATTTTCTTGAACGTAATCAAAGTATAAAGAGTTTTCGCATTGAGCCCCAGAATAGGGGCATTACAAGTTGGTATCAAACCATAGTCTATGTGTGCGTCGGAGAACGCGCTTGCCTTTCGTTTTCTATTGTATAATAGTAATCCATATTGCTTGCATTTCATTTTTTTTATTATATTTATCTATATTCTATCTCAGTCCAAACTAATATCTTTCTTTAAAATGATTTACGACAGATGACTCCAACAGTAAGGCAATTGGATGATTCTCTCTGTCAACAACATTAAGAAAATGGTAGCACAATGTAGAGTATAAGGGCATCCACTATAGTAAATGTAATACTCGTGCCCCCCAATTTTATCCCTTCTTTATAAACTTGTAATTATGTCTGATTGGTGAGATTTAATCATCTTCGTAGCCTTCGTGCTTGTCGAATCGCAGTTTTTATAACGCGAAGTCTAATTTAAGGAAAACAAAAGTTGTTCGAATGAGGGGTTATTCTTAATCGAACGAGGTTCGAAAGGATTTCTAACGAATTGAGTTCGATCAATTACTCGCATGCTTTGTAATCTCATTAGAAGGGCTGGTTCAAATGAAGTAGAAATCTCGTTCGAAAGAGTCTTAAAATCCATTTGAATCACTTGACTAGTATTAGATTATTTGGAGTTCTCCTTATGTGTTGTCACGTTTTGGTCCTTAGATTGATGACATGCCAGTTTCTGGTGAAGCCGGATGATCAAAAACATGTATAACATGGGTGGGAGAGTTTTCAATTCATTTGTGTGGATTTCTTTAGGTTATAAGAAGAGAGAATGGGTGAGTCTTCTCCCCGCCATTTTCCTGCAGCATCTCCCCTCCCTCCCCTCTCTCTCTCTCTCTCTCTCTCTCTCTCTCTCTCTCTCTCTCTCTCTCTCTCTCTCTCTGTGTCTCTCTCTCTCTAAGTTCCCATAACCTATCTTCTTCCCCAAGATTTTTCCACTATAGCCACACCTTGCCACCACTTTGAAACACCATTACAAACCATTTCCAAAATTTATCTTCCATTTTCAAGCTTTTATCAAGGGTGGAAGTTGGTAGAGCCAACGCTTGTAGGAGGAACTTTGGAGTTATTTTGAAGAGCTTTTAGAGTCTTTGGAGACAGGAACTTCCATCTTCATCATCTTAGTTGTCTCCTCTTCAAACCAAAAGGTAAGGTTTTCCTCTTCCTAATATTTCAAGGAATCTAGATATAAAAAATATGTAGGATGCAATGTAGATGATATTTAATGCCAAAAATGAAGTTATTTGTTATTATGTCAAAGTCTTTCAAAATGTATTTTTAAAGAAGACAAATTCTATATGCGTCTTTTATGAATAAAATGGTATTTTTACCTTAAAATATTGAAGAAAGCAAAATAAGTAATATAAACCCAGAATTCATATCTTGTTTAGTGCATTTTGAGGAATTTATAGGCTTGAAATCCTCTTTAACATGTATAGATTCATGTAGTAAGATAAAAATTAACATTTTCGACTTGATAAATCATGTTGAAATGGGTTAATGAGGAAATGATTAAATGTAGAAAAACAATCCTAAATATGCGTTATAAATATTGTTAGAATGAAGAAAAAATGATATTTAAGTAACATGTGAAAATAGAGAAAGTTTTGACATTTGGTTAAAAATGGTTTAAAATAATTAAATGTATTTTATGTGGTAAAACATAAATGATAAACATGATTTTTGACATGAAATCATAAAAAGAATGTTTGGAATGGAAAATGTTGGGTTTTAGTGTCATAGTGAATTAAATATGTTTTTCACAAAGTTATGTTGAAAGAAAGAGTAAAATGGTCATTTTGACACACTTGAGGGTATAAGTGGTTGGGCTCCTCGTTAGACCTTTTCTGTTAGTTTTTGGTTAAAAATGGATAAACTAAATAAAATGGCACGTAACAAGGTGAAATGGTGATAAGATCGTAGAATGATTGATATGACTAATATAGTCCTTACCGTTGCGGAGGAACTAACAATAAGCCACTACCTGGGCTCAGACAGGTCACGACATCATGCAGTTATTATGCCTCATGTTAGGCTAGCCTTGATCAGCGTTAGCCACTTCCTGGCCTTAGACAGGCAACGGCACCCCCTTCAGTATGGCCGCCACCTGGTTTCAAATAGGTTACGGCACCCTTCAGACTTGCTACTACCTGGGTTCAAATAGGCCACAACCCCTACTTATTCCCGATAATTGCCAGTTGTCCACCTTCTAAAAGGATTCCTCATTCTTCAGACTTATCCGTATGTAATGTGTCCTAAACACGTGACACCACCTTTATATCTCCTATAAATATAGGTGCTCACCTCATAATTAAAAGGATGGATAAGAGAATTACCTAATGAAGCCCTGCCTAAATCTCTACACTACCTCTTTCTATAGAGCTACACCCACCTGGGGGCTTACCAGGCTGCAACCAGCATACAAACTACCTTGCGGTTAACATTCGGTCTACCCGAATGCACTATATTCATGTATTCTCTTCTCCTCTCTTACTTAAATGCCTCTTTAGGCCCAATCTTATTGTATTGAACAACGCATATAATGAGAGTATGGCACAAACTGGATGTAGGCTCGTTTTTATAGCCAAGCCACTCTATATTTTGTGTTCTTTTCCTTATTGCTTGCTTTACTTTTTCTCTACACTTGATATGACGCTTGGGAGCGACTTGTGTCCGATTTCTCGTATCATCAATGATGAAAATGATGTAATGACAGAATAATGTGGACATTATCTAAATCCCTTATTTCATCTACGGGGACCCCCTGGGCCATTATCCCATGGGTAAGATTTCGGTTATCGAGCCCTTACATTTCTGTACAACCCGATAAGGGGATTATTATTTTTCAAATTTGTTTATCGATATTCTTTTTTTTTATGGCCATAGATCTGTTTTATACTCCTCGATGATGTTACCCTACCTAGATAGTATTGAAAAGCACACAGGATATTTCCTCATGCGACGGGTAACTAGGGAAGGATTTTTACTAATCTGTCTTTTACACCTATGATCTAGGGCTTATTACCATGTTGGTGTTATTCTGGCACCCAAAGGTTATTTTTACCTTGATAAATTCCTAGTAGGCACATTATGTGTATATTCTATGAATTAATCTTAGGTTTTGAGCCCCATTTTGGGGTCACCCTCTTTACTGCCATATGAAGGATGCGGCCAGGAAATTTTATTGCTAGGATGTTGCATCATTCCTAAGGTAGTTGTCTTTATAGCTTATGCAACTCACCTAGGAAAATTGAACTTGTGTCCTTAGACTCAGTTGTGGGAAATTCCCAGTGTTGTGATCACGGAAGTACTTATATGTGTACCCTAGGTCGCGACCACAACAGAATAACATTGTAGATAGCAAAAGGTTGCATGCCTATTACTATGCTTAGTTTTTCTTAAATTCCTTGGCTTTTCACCACTGTCTAGTTAATATTACAATATATATTTCTAAAATACCAACACAACAAAAGCCATGGAAGGAACCTCAAAGACAAGCACATAGCAAAATGAAGAAGTTTCCCAGTTGTTGAGCTATATTGATCACCTGTGTGACTGTCAATCCACACTCTTAGATAAGGTTAACTTCCTGATATAGAGAGTTCTGACATTGGAGTCCATGACCTTCACCTCAACACAGGCCACAGCAGCAAAAGTTGCAACCTTCACTTCTATGAAAAAGGTCACGATGGCCGAAGCAGCAATGGTTGCTGCCAAAGTTCAAAAGCAGAAGCTGGAGTGTCCAAAGCGAGAAAAAGGCTATAAGACCTACACCACGCTGATTTACCAAACTGAAGGTATTTTGGAGCTCATCAGAGAAGAAAAATTTCTTCGATGGCCCGAATAAGCTGAAGTCCCCCTTATAAGAGGGACCAGGACAAATGGTGCAGTTTCCACAGCGATCATTGCCACGAGACGAACAATTTCCACGCCCTGAAGAACGAGATTTAAAGTCTCGTTAGGAAAGGAGCACGTCAACAGTTCCTGAAGGATGCTTAGGGAGGGCAACTGATACTTAGGAGGCTTCTTACCAGATTTCATCCTTGTTTCTACTTGTTCCTATTTCCCTCCTCTTGAACTCTATCTGTGAAGCTCTTCTTAGCTATATTTCCCAGACTTTTGTAGCTATATATATATATATATATATATATATATATATATATATATATATATATATATATATATAAATGACAATTGTTAGTCATATATTAATTCTTGCTTTCCTAATTAAAAATCTAATGAAAGACCTTCGTCTTAAACAGATTTGACGGAATGTGATGATCAGTTATCCTGGAGTTTATATGCTTATTTTGGGAAGAGAAGTCTATTGAGGAGATGACCTTGATTGGCAGTTTACACCCCTCACAATGCAAGGCCACAGGGGCTCACAATGCCCGTCATCTTTTCGATGTTTTAGTTAGTCATGGGGGCTCACAATGTACGTTCTTAGCTTTTCAATGTTTTAATTAGACACGGGGGCTCACAATGACCGTTCTTATATTTTTTATGCTTCAATCAGCCACGAGGGATGGCAATGCTCATTTTTACCTTTTTGATGCTTCAATTAGCCATGGGGGCTCATAATACTCAGTCGGTATCGCTTGATATATATCCAATTATAGTCGTGGGTGGCTTAATAGTAAACCCAACCTAAGGAGGCTTGATAGTTCCCCAAGATACTTCAACTTATGATGGATAAGGAAAGTGATCTAGGGACACATTTGTTTGATGTTTTAGAAGGAATTCTCAATCGCCAACAAGTCTAATAATCAATGCAATCTTCTCTCAAAAGTGTTGCAAAAAATAGATATGGGCTAAAGATTTAATTTTTCGCAGCATGGGAATTTTTGCCCTAGAATCCTATTCAACACTAGTGCAGCACACATAAAAAGAGATTCATCCTAAGAGCTTCACTACGACTTATATAACACTAATCCCAATTAATGCAAGCAGCTGAAACTAACGTTTAAGGTTCAAAATTCTAGCGAGCATCAGAGGACAAAAAGAAGCTATGACATTCAAGTGCTATTAGAAAGAAATGCACAAATAGAACAAAAAGCAATAGGTGAAAGGTTGCCGTAGCCTTATAATTATGGATGCAACCAGGTCGAGGTTAGATGGTAATGTTTGAATTCGTCAAAGTCTTTGAGTTGCAACCTCTTAGGCCAAAATCATTTTTAAGAAAGATCCCAAGGATATTCTTGCAAGAAGAGAAAAGTAAAACATTTAAGCATTTAAAATACTCAAGATGAAGAGTAAAAATAGTATGCAGACAAGTACTGTGGCTACTAAATAGTGATCAGGGTCTCTATCCTTTCCAAAAGTGGCCGCAACCCTGAATGATTACAAAATGTGATGTTTAATATTCAGTACTACAAAGGGTATTGGAGTGTTACAAAAAATATGATGTTCAAGTCATTACATAATGCAAAAGATTACAAGGAGTCATCTATGAGGTTGCATCATCTTCCTCATCTTCAGGATCATCGGTTGCTGCATTCACTACAAGAACAAATATCATTTATGTCAGTTTAAAAATTAATGTTATGTCAGACAAATGTAAATTGACATAAATAATATTTTTTATGTCAATTTGGCTTTCAAAGTAAATTTTTATTTCAATTTAAGAAAAATTGAGATAAAAAATAAACCGTTTATCTCATATTTAAATATAGATGACATATATATACCTTAATTATTTTATGCCTCGAGTAAAAACTGAGATAAATGACAAAAAGAAGTGGTGTTTTTTTATTCCCGCTCCAAAAATTGGGGTCCCTCAAAATTCCTCTCTCTCTCTCTCTCTCTCTCTCGTACAATCATCTATCTCATGCACACAGCTCTCTCTCTTTCGCTCCGACACGTACATCTCTCTCCCGTATTACATCACCTCCGGATCTCTCACATCTCATCACCTCCGTCGCCGGTGAGCTTCGATCAATCATTTACAAACAACCCTAATATGGATTTTCAAGGGTTTGTGTAGATATATGGATTCGATTTGTGTGCATGCATTGTGTATATGCGATTTGTTCTTGATTCGCGTGTGTGAGATTTCTTGATTTGTGTGTGTGTGTGTGTGATTTGTGTACATGTGTTTGTAATATTTATGTTTGTAAACCTAATTCATTTCTTATCCTTTTCATTTTGTGTCTTTTATCAGATTTTTCACTGGATGCCTTCCCTCTTCTCCTGTTTTCAACTCCAACCCAGTCTGCACATAGAGAATTTGGGTATGTTGCTTTACCAGCTATTTTTTATTTATATTAGTAAATAGTTATGTTTGTGCCAAGCATTGTTCAAGACTTTATTTGTTTAGATTCAATACAACTATTATCAATAATACTCTTTAAAGAATCGTGTCTATTACAAATTCAGTTTATATATTGTCATTTTTTTTTTTAAATACAGATTTTAAAGAAATAGTTGAGTGTCATTAGTTTCAAGCATAATTTTATTTCCTTTTCTGTTTATATGTTCAATGTTTAATAATTTTGGTTAATGACTTGTTGCAAAAAAAGTAGGGTCAGTCGAAGAAAAGTCCTTCGATAATTTTTTAATTACTATATAGTCCAAACTTTTTTATTTTGTTCCAAAAGATCCCTCATCGCATAAAACACTTACAATTTTTTTTCTCTTATCCTAAAATTTAATTAATAATTATCAAAAAAGTAAACAAGGGAGTTTTTGCAAAATTAAAAAATAAGGTGGACTAAATGTAAAATATACTTAGCTCCTAGTAACTAAACATTAATTGTCCTGGTTGGCTTAAAATATTAAGTTAAATGTAAAATTTCTAGTTTTTTAAGTAATGAAAAATGTCATGCTTAATGTATAATATTTAGATGTTTAGAAATGTAGGGTAAATTCATTTAGTGCTTAGTACTTGAATCGTGGTTAAGATTTTTAGTTCCTAATATGTAATTGTGCAGTATTGCGATTGTGTCCTTTAATATTGGAGTTTCTTTTGAGTCAGACCTGCCATATTCGGGCTTATTTAGAGTTGTACTGGTTAATTTTAACATGTTAAATAGTGTTTTGTCTGAGTTCTGAAAAAAAAATCAGCCTTTTGAGTCCTGCACGTCCTAAATTAAAATCCTGGATCCGTCACTTTGTGTGTATCAACCTTGATGTTCAGTGTTCTAGATTGCAATTAATTTCAGTGTGTGTGATGTTTTAGATTGCAATTAATTTCAATATGTATGTGTATGTTTATGTATCAGGTGGAATTATGAGTTGATTTTTTTGTATTCCCTTGAAATTTTTAAATTACATTTGATTATTAATTAGTACTTAGTTAAATTTCTCTCAATTGATTCTCATTTGAAATAGAGTCAGTGCATGTTTGTGGTACTATATTACCAAATTGTGTGGTGTTCTTTATGAAATTCCTATTTTTTTAAAATATGATCAAACAAATGTTTGTTAATAAAATCGTTATATGGATTCTTGAATATTTTTCTACACTCAATGCCTATTGTCTTTTATGATCCAGTGTTTTTGTGATTAGACATTTGGACCAGTGATTTCATCTTTTTTTAACATTTTTAGCAAAGATGATATAAATGATATACAATTTATGTTAGATTATATAAAAGTGTGATGTATATATCCCCTACGCTTCATTGTTTAACAAAGTGTGATTTCAATCCAACTACATCCTATATTGAATTGTAATTGATCATTCATTAAGAATTGCTGTAAATTAATTGATTAATTAATGTGTTTCTATGATTAAAAGAGACAACTGATTTTGGGAAGATGAAACTTATTCGAAAAGTTTACAATGATTTTAGTACCATATGATGGCCAGAGCATTTTCGTTAGCTCCAACATTATGTTAGTTTTTGCTTGTCTCAATGATTTCAGTATCATAGGGTGCGTTACGATATGTTGGTTTGCTTTTGAAGTTTATTGTCTTGTTTTAATATGTGTATCATATACTCGTTAATGACTCACATGTGTTCTTTTATTAATTATTTGCATTGCTTGTCCTATGCTTATACTATGTGCTTTCATTAATTGTTTTATTATATTATGGGTATATAATCGCCAATGGTTGTTGTCGTTATGTATAATATGTATAACAACAATTGTTGTTATACATATTATATATAATATCATATTATATATAACATTATAGTATAATATGTATAATACTTTTGTGAATTGATGCTCATCAACGTTCGGAATTGGTTTTGGTTGTATAGTGTTTGGACGTTGTGTTAGTGTACTTGAGTTGATTAGTTATGGTTGATTGAGTCTTATTACTATTAGGTATTGGTGTCTTTCGTAGTTGTTGTGATAGTTTTATAGGGATATTATACTTTCTATGATATTTTGTGTAGGAGGGTAGTGAGACTGGGGTTTATGAATAACTGGAAAGGGTGAAGCGTGACCCACTCCAATGGACGCTGTCTGCAAGTCTTCAAGGTCTCCTGGTGCAACTTCTGAAGAAAACTTCTCCTTCTGGTAACAATGGAACTCAAGCTTCAACTCACTCCCTGCAAGAAGATGAACTTTCACAGCAAAAATAGCAATTTTCTCAAGGGAAACACCTGAGAGTGATGGCTGTCAGTGGGGAGTGAAGGAACAAGGCACTCAGCACTAAGAGAATGAGCAGGGAGAGAATACTAGGTAGGTCTGGTGATATTTTAGCAGAGTAACAGTGCAATTTTTTCTTTTTTTATCTTCTCTCTCCTCCCTATGACCTTGCCCAAGGGTCCTATTTATACTTGGGCACTAAGGTTGGGTTGGCACTTTTGGCGCCAAAACTTAGAGGGTTAATGAGGGACAAAGTCTGCAGTGTACTATTTGCGCCTACCTGCAGGCAGGTCTGCCTGTCCCCTCTGGCAGATGCCCCCTGGCGCCGACCAAAGTTCAAAAGCAAGTATGTCTTCTAATGGAGACAAAATATCTGATTTGCTAAATATCTTTTGAAACGGTAACTTTGATACAAACTTTGTAAACTTGAGGGGGGGTCTCGAGGACCACCTCCTCTAGAATATTTGCAAGCTTGAGGGGGGTCTCGAGGACCCCCTTCTAAAATCATTTTTCTTGAGAGGGGTTTAGAGGACCCTCTCCTTTAAAATCATTTTATAAACAGTTCTTTTCTTGTGAGCAGCCAGCCCTTTGACTGCTCACTTCACTTGTGACTAAGTGTGATGTGTGTGAGGACTGGATGACCCTAGGGTCTCCTACTAGTATTCTCTCAATCCTATAGTGCTAAGTGGTTGAGCTTGCTCAACATACCTTGTCCCTCAGCCGCCAAGCCAAAACTCCCAGGAGGTCCCAACGCGCCTGTTCGAGCCCTGCTTGCTCGACTAGGAAACCTGTACAAGAAAGTAAAGTGTTAGTGTTGTTGTTCATTTAGAGACTGTTGTTTCATGATGAAAACTCCTGTAGCAGCACTTCTCGAATAACATTTCTGCAGTGACCCTTGCAGTGGCGCTGACTCTTACGGTGACACCGACTCTCTCAACTGTCATTACTGCAGTGGCCCTTGAAGCGGCGCTGGCGCTTGAAACGGCGTCGACCCTTGCCGCGGCGCGGACCCCTGCATCGGTGCTGGTATTTGGAGTGGCGCCGACACTTCCAGTGGTGTCAACACGTGACGTGGTTCCGATGCTTGCAGCGGCGTCGACACTTGAAGCGGCGCCGACGCTCGAAGTAGCGCTGATACTTGAATTGGCGCTGACATGTGAGGTGGCGCCGACCTTTGTCTTGGCGTCGACGCTCGAAGCGGCGCCGACCTTTGTCGTGGCGCCGACGCTTGAAGTGGCGCTGGCGCTCGAAGCGGTGCTGGCCTGTGAGGCGACGCCGACCCTTGTCGCGGTGCCGACGCTCGGAGTGGCGCCATCGCTTGAAGTGGCGCTGACGCTTGAAGTGGCGCTGACGCCTGAGGTAGCGCTGATGCTTGAACCGACGCTGACATGTGAGGCGGCGCCGACCCTTGTCACGACGCCGACGCTCGAAGTGGCGCCGACGCTCGAAGTGGTGCCGACGCTCGAAGTGGCGCTGACGCTTGAAGTGGCGCTGACCCTTGAAGCGGCCCTGACGCTTGAAGTGGCGCTGATACTTGAAGCGGCGCTTACGCTTGAAGCGGCGCTGGCACTTCAACCGGCGCAGGCACTTGGAGCGGCGCTGACACTTGTAGTGGCGTCGACACTTGCGGTTGCGCTTACCCTTGTATCGGCGCTGGTACTTGAAGCGACGCCGACACTTGCAGCGGCGCTGTCCCTTGCAGCGGCGTTGGCACTTGCAGCGGCGCTGACACTTGCAGCGTCGTTGACACTTGCAGCGGCGCTGACACTTGCAGCGGCACTGATACTTGCAGTGGCGCTGGGGGTTCCTGCTGAATATGAGTTTCTGTCGGGACCCTGGGGTGGTTCCTTCTTAATTATGCGTTTCTGCCGGGACCCTAGGTGGGTTCCTTCTTAATACAAGTTTCTGCCGGGACCCTGGGGGGTTCCTGCCCAATATGAGTTTCTGTTGGGACCCTGGGTTTCTTCTCAGTATTTCTAATAAAATAATATTTTTACTTTTTATAGGTAGACACCCTTCTACATTAGCCCCTCGTGCAAAGTCTTTTGTGTTGGGTAGACCAAAAGGCTTTGTACGCCATAAATTCAGTTATTTTCAGGGACCCTAGGATTTCTTCATCATTCCCCTTTGGGTCATTAAATATTATGCCACTTCATCCCAGGTTTTGTAAATGAGGCCACTTATAGTGGACCTCCTTATCAGGGTATAAACTTGGTCGGAGGGATTACTCGCGGTGAGCCCCTCATTTTTGGCCTGCTTCTGTGGCATTTTTTCTAGGGTGGAGGGGTTGCGCGCCGTGAACCCCTCACCCTTGGCCTTCTTCTGTGGCCTTCTGTCTTGGGTGGAGGGGTTACTCGCGATGGCCCCCTCACCCTTGGCCTTCCTCTGTGGCCTTCTGTCTTGGGTGGAGGGGTTACTCGCGGTGAGTCCCTCACCCTCGACCTTCTTCTGTGGCCCTTCGTCTTGGGCGTAGGGGTTACTCTCGATGAACCCCTCGCCCTTGGCCTTTTTCTGTGGCCTTTTATCTTGGGCGGAGGGGTTACTCGCTGTAAGGCCCTCGCCCTTGACCTTCTTCTGTGGCCTTCTGTCTTGGGCGGAGGGTTACTCGTGGTGCGCCCCTCGCCCTTGACCTTCTTCTGTGGCTTTTTATCTTGGGCGGAGGGGTTACTCACGGTGAGCCCTCGTCATTAGCCTTCTTCTGTAGCCTTCTATCTTGGGCGGAGGGGTTACTCGCGGTGAGCCCCTCGCCCTTGGCCTTCTTCGGGGCCTTTCATCTTGGGCGGAGGGGTTGCTCGTGACGGGCCCCTCGCCCTTGGCCTTCTTCTGCGGCCTTCCATCTTGGGCGGAAGGGTTGCTCGCGATGAGCCCCTCGCCCTTGGCCTTCTTATGTGGCCTTCTATCTTGGGCGGAGGGGTTGCTCGCGGTGAGCCCCTCGCCCTTGGCCTTCTTCTGTGGCCTTCTATCTTGGGCGGAGGGGTTACTCACGGTGAGCCCCTCACCATTGGCCTTCTTCTGTGGCCTTCTTTCTTGGCCGGAGGGGTTACTCGCAGTGAGCCCCTCGCCCTTGGCCTTCTTCTGGGGCCTTTCATCTTGGGCGGAGGGGTTGCTCGCGACGGGCCCCTTGCCCTTGGCCTTTTTCTGTGGCCTTCCATCTTGGACGGAAGGATTGCTCGAGGTGAGCCCCTCGCCCTTGGCCTTCTTCTGTGGCCTTTTATCTTAGGCGGAGGGGTTGCTCGCGGTGAGTCCCTCGCCCTTGGATATTTTCTGTCAAACTTGCAATCTTGGGCAGGTGGAGTCACTTTAAGTGGGTCCCCACCCTCCAAGCTTATTTTATTATTTGTTCACTTGCTTGAGGACTTCTCAATATTAGCCCACTCATGCAGAAGTATCTTGTAATGTCGAGAGACTTGTGCACGACATTATCGTACCCTTTATTTATACTTGGAAGTTGCTCAAGACTATGAGTGCTCTGATGCCCTTGGATCCTTAGGTACTAAACAGTTGTACCTTATGTTTATACTTGGCACTTGCTCAAGACTGTGAGCGCTCCGGTGCCCTAGGAGCCTTAGGTGCTCATCTGGAGAACCTTACGTTTATACTTGGCACTTGCTCAAGACTGTGAGCAGTTCGATGCCCTTGGAGCCACAGGTGCTCAACTGGCGCACCTTATATTTATATTTGGCACTTGCTCAAGACTGTGAGCGCTCCGATGCCCTTGGAGCCTTAGGTGCTCAACTGGCGCACCTTATATTTATACTTGGCACTTGCTCATGACTGTGAGCGCTCCGGTGCCCTTGGAGCCTTAGGTACTAAACTGGCGCACCTTATATTTATACTTGGCACTTGCTCATGACTGTGAGCGCTCCGGTGCCCTTGGAGCCTTAGGTACTAAACTGTTGTACCTTATATTTATATTTATATTTATATTTGGCACTTGCTCAAGATTGTGAGCGCTCCGGTGCCCTTGGAGCCACAGGTGCTCAACTGGCGCACCTTATATTTATATTTGGCACTTGCTCAAGACTGTGAGCGCTCCGATGCCCTTGGAGCCTTAGGTGCTCAACTGGCGCACCTTATATTTATACTTGGCACTTGCTCATGACTGTGAGCGCTCCGGTGCCCTTGGAGCCTTAGGTACTAAACTATTGTACCTTATGTTTATACTTGGCACTTGCTCAAGACTGTGAGCGCTCCGGTGCCCTTGGAGCCTTAGGTGCTCAACTGGCGCACCTTATAATTATACTTTTATAAATATTTTGTGTTCTCACACCTATTGCCTTATTTTATTAAGTGGAGATATAATATACAACCACGAAAAAAATCGTAGGGAGGGACCTTGACAGAATAACTTTCCATTTCATAAGCATTAAACTCTGTTAAGAAGGTATAATTGATACCTCATACTTTCTTTTTACTAGATCTTGCCTTCCACATTAAGTGAGAATGCTCATGAAGCATGTTGGAGTCAAGCATACTTCCATAAAGTCAATTTTAGACTTGAAACTTTTATCAAGGCTTCATACATCTGCTTGCTAGCCCCACTGCTTGAATCCAAGCATGTGAGAGAATAAAATGTCCACTAAAGCAACTGTGATCTTTTAGCTGCACAACATAACCTTTTGAACTGTATATCAACAGTGAGCATCTTCAAACAATTAATATGACTAAAATAATGATGCCCATGGTATAGTAATAAATACTTTTAAAGTCATTTATACTTTGAACAAATGGGGCTAATGTGTTCGAGTGAAGGATTAGGAGGTCTTATCCTTCCTTGCATAATGAATTATTCTTATTCAAACTATTTAACATTAATGAAATGTGAAATTACTCACATGAACTATTCTGAATAAATAAATATGAGGCTTTTAGGATTATCGATCGAAACTTGAATATTCCTAAAACAAACTTTGTTAAAACACGCAAATATGGTAGCTATGAGTTTGGGCAACACTATTCTTGTGCACTCAAGTGTACAAACTTAGTTTGTAAATTCGAGCAACCCCTGGCCACATAAACGCTCGGGTCATAAATTCAAGCAACCTCTATTTTTTTTATGTGAACTTAAAAGCATAAAAATATGGATTGTAAATTCGAACAATCCTTATTTGTGATACTTTCTTATAAATAAACACTTATATTTTTCTAGAAAGTTTATACCGAGAGAATTACGAGTATATGTACTTGGGCTTCTTTCCATTTTACCCTACATTTGAAATCAAATATTATGTGAAATTGATCACATACACTATTTCGAGAATACAACTTGAAAAATTCCAAAGTATCTTAATTATTGAATAATAATAATAATAATTTTATTATTACATCAATTATTTTGCTGGGCACGAGATTGTATGGGTGTCTCGCTGGCTGCCAATATTAATAGGGGTTGTCGCCCCTCATTTTCTTAGGCTTTGCTGCTAGAAAGCGGTTCTCGTGATGGACGCTATCCGTGGTGGGGGTTCCTCGACCGCCGATTTATCTACAGGGGTTCCTCGCACTTTTTTTTAAGGGTTTAGAACCTACCTTTAACCAAGGATCTGACTTTGGAGGTATAGGTTCCTCGCACATCGCATCTTCTTTGGGCCTTGAACTGGATTCCTCGCTAGAACGTTTTTAACTGGTATTTCCTCGACCAGGGGTTTCGGACTTAGGGATTCCTCGCCGCCCCTTTTTTTTTAAATCATGATCCCTTGCTTGAATTTTCTACCGAGACTTCCTCGCCAGAAATTGGGTCGTACCCTTGTTTTCCGGTGATTTCTTCATCGACGGCGTCTGAGAGTTTTCTCATGACTTCGGGTTATGCATTTGAGATCGCCCATGTCAGGGGTTCCTCGCATGCTGGTTTTTTTTTAGCGAGAGTTCCTTACTGGTTGGATTTTATTATGAGGGTTCTTCGTTGATGACGAGTTTGGCCCAGGGCTCCTCGCCGACTGTTGTTACTACTAGAGAGGGTTCCTTACAATTTCCAGCAGTGGCTTCCTCGTAATTAGATGCAGTGGGTTCCTCGCAATTTCCAGTAGTGGGTTCCACTATGTCTCAATTTATTGATCTTGGTTTTTTTTTTCTACTAGCGAGGGTTCCTCGCGTGTTGATTTCGTACCAAGGAGTTCTTTGCATGTTAATTACTTGGAACATGGGGTTTGCCCATCCCATGAGATTTCAATTTTAGGACCCACTGTCAGGGGTCTCTCGCCAAGAGCTGCTGCCACCATAGTTTTAGAAAGTCCCTTACTAGTAGACGATACTATTAGGGGTTCCTCGTGATCTCTTACAGTTGGTGGGGATTTTTTATTTGTGACTCCAATTATGGGGTCCCATTTTTTAGACGACCATGGGTCTTTCGCCGTCGTCAGTTGGCGTTCCCTCACGACCTTTGTCCACCACAAGATGTTGGGGGGTCCTCGAGAGGTCATTAAGTATTAGGGGGTTACTCGCGACCATGTCTACCACGAAATTTTGGGGGTTTCTCGCAAGGGCCATCAACTATTGAGGGTTCCTTGCCAACACGCAACAATGACATGGATTCCTTGTTCATTCTGTTAAGAACCAAGGGTTCCTCTTCGATACTTACCTCATCTTCTATCACAACCATGAGAGGTTACTAAGGCGTCGAGGGTTCCTCGCGATCGTCACCAGTCGAAGTGGGCTCGTCGTCTGAAACAGTTATGGGTTCATCGCGTGTTGACTTTGTACCTGCCCCTTCCAAGGGTATGCCCATCGGTAACCAATACTTCTAAGGTTCTTCGACAACCGTGGTTACCATGAATAGTGCGATGCCAGACGAGGGTCCCTCGCGAGACCCACCTTCTTGGTGGGTTCCTCGCCCACTATAAGTTCCTCACCCGTATTTTTTTTTCTGCCGAGGGCTTGCACCCAATAGGGGATTCCTCACACCCCATTTCTACTGAGGGTGCTCGATAGCAATTTTCTATTGGGAGTTCCCCAACCTTTCGCGAACTTGTGGCATTGACAGGGGGTCTCGCCCCTAATATTTGTATTATTTTTTTTTGTTGGGTTCCTCGCACCTTGGCGCTGTGGCGCTGACAAGATTCCTCAACCTTTTGCGACCTTGTGGCATTGACAGGGGGTATCTCGGCCTCGGGTGTCTCGGCCCCATGATTTTTTGCAGAAGAAGGGTGTCTCGACGCCCATGATTTTTTCTGAAGAGGTGTGTCTCGACGCCCATGATTTTTTCTGAAGAGGGGTGTCTCGACGCCCATGATTTTTTTCTAACTCCTCGCACAACTGCTCGCCATTCTCCTGCTTCACAAGACTTCTCGTAGCTTCTTCGTCGTAGGCAACTACCATGTTGGCAGTTCCAAAATGATGCGTAGGGAGTGGGTTCTCGTTAACGTCCACGGGGGGTATCTGGAAGGTACCGCTGGCCATCTACTCACCAATGATCCTTCTCAAGTAGTAACAATCCTTGGTAGAGTGCTGCACTCGTTGGTGCAATTCGCAGTACTTCGGATTGGCCTTGTCAGCTGCAGTGGGGGTCTCTCCTTTTAGGTCGGGAGGTCCTGCTACGCCTTCTCGCACCAAGGTGCGGTAACAATCCATGGCCTCCGCTACGCTGCATGGTAGTGGCGGCGGGACATCCTCCCCAAATTTTCTCTTGTTGCCGGGACTGTCAGTCTTGGCCCCGGGGCCTCCCTTCTTCCCTTTGTTACTCCCGTCCACATAGTTAACCGCTTGCCTTCTCGCAACTTGAAACCTCCCGGGAGTCAGTGGAACTTGTGTCCTCCAACCCAGGGCTCTCGGTTTGATTATCGTAGCTATGTTGCTGGCGGCCCTGGTGAATTCTTTGAAAGTTTCATCTCTAGTTTGGTTGATCAAATGCAGCTTGTACTCTTCCAGGAGTCCTTCCACACATATCTGCAGCAACCTGGCCTCCGCCACGTCCTCGTGAAAATCTAAGGCCCTCTCGCAAAATCGCTTGATGTAGTGCATCAACTCTTCTCCTGGCTTCTGGACCTCTTGCGCCAGGTGCCTCAGTATAAATTCATCCTCCGCTACAAAAAACTTCTGAAGGAACTGCCTGTGCATCTCTTCCCAAGTAGGGACGCTGTTAGGCGCCAAGCGGGAATACCATGTATAAGCTTTCCCAGTGAGAGTTTTAGAGAACTCCCTCAATCTCAAGTTCTTGTCGCCAGCGTGTACTCCCAGGTACTCGACGAACCTCTTCACGTGCTCTCTACGGTTCTCCCCCCTACCGCAAAACTTGATAGATTTTGGTGGAATATACCCCTCAGGGTATGGCTTCTCACTTACTTCCTGTGGATAGGGGTCTTGTAACTCCTCGTATAGGTGGGAACCCTCTCTTTGAGTGGAGGAAAGGAGCTTCCTCACTTCTTCCATAGTAACAGCCTTAGAGGGTGATTCCTCCAAACATGTGCTTTTAGGAACTGGAGAACCTGTTGGCGCCAGGACCTGCTCCGGCGTCGCCTTTCGAGACGGAACCGCCTCTGCCGGAATCGTAATAGGAGTGGCTACCCCTCCGGAAGGGGCAGCAGCAGGTGTCACACAACCTTGACCCAAGTTTGATAGATCCATGTTGTTTTGCTTTAAAAAGTCAAAAAACATTGCCATAAGGTTCATACCTGCCATTGGAGCCGCTGCCGGCGAACTGGTCTGACCTCCCTGAGGCGCTGGCGCCTTGGCTCCGATCACCACCACTTCTTCCTGAGTACTCTGGTCACTGTGAGCTCCATTACCAGATGGAATGTCCTAAAAAACCAACTGCATAGAGACATTGAAACCTTCTTTGTCCATGGAAATGAGAATACCTCTCCAGCAGAGTCGCCAAATGTAGGAGGGTAGTGAGACTGGGGTCTATGAATAACTGGAAAGGGTGAGGCGTGACCCACTCCAATGGACGCTGTCTGGAAGTCTTCAAGGTCTCCTGGTTCAAACTCAAGGGAAACACCTGAGAGTGATGGCTGTCAGTGGGGAGTGAAGGAACAAGGCACTCAGCACTAAGAGAATGAGCAGGGAGAGAATACTAGGTAGGTCTGGTGATATTTTAGCAGAGTAACAGTGCAATTTTTTCTTTTTTTATCTTCTCTCTCCTCCCTATGACCTTGCCCAGGGGTCCTATTTATACTTGGGCACTAAGGCTGGGTTGGCACTTTTGGCGCCAAAACTTAGAGGGTTGGTGAGGGACAAAGTCTGCAGTGTACTATTTGTGCCTACCTGCAGGCAGGTCTGCCTGTCCCCTCTGGCAGATGCCCCCTGGCGCCGACCAAAGTTCAAAAGCAAGTATGTCTTCTAATGGAGACAAAATATCTGATTTGCTAAATATCTTTTGAAACGGTAACTTTGATACAAACTTTGTAAACTTGAGGGGGGGTCTCGAGGACCACCTCCTCTAGAATATTTGCTAGCTTGAGGGGGGTCTCGAGGACCCCTTTCTAAAATCATTTTTCTTGAGAGGGGTTTAGAGGACCCTCTCCTTTAAAATCATTTTATAAACAGTTCTTTTCTTGTGAGCAGCCAGCCCTTTGACTGCTCACTTCACTTATGACTAAGTGTGATGTGTGTGAGGACTGGATGACCCTAGGGTCTCCTACTAGTATTCTCTCAATCCTATAGTGCTAAGTGGTTGAGCTTGCTCAACATACCTTGTCCCTCAGCCGCCAAGCCAAAACTCCCAGGAGGTCCCAACGCGCCTGTTCGAGCCCTGCTTGCTCGACTAGGCAACCTGTACAAGAAAGTAAAGTGTTAGTGTTGTTGTTCATTTAGAGACTGTTGTTTCATGATGAAAACTCATGTAGCAGCACTTCTCGAATAACATTTCTGCAGTGACCCTTGCAGTGGCGCCGATTCTTACGGTGACACCGACTCTCTCAATTGTCATTACTACAGTGGCCCTTGAAGCGGCGCTGGCGCTTGAAATGACGCCGACCCTTGCGGCGGCGCGGACCCCTACATCGGTGCTGGTATTTGGAGTGGCGCCGACACTTCCAGTGGTGTCAACACGTGACGTGGTTCCGATGCTTGCAGCGGCGTCAACACTTGAAGCGGCGCCGACGCTCGAAGTAGCGCTGATACTTGAATTGGCGCTGACATGTGAGGCGGCGCCGACCTTTGTCTTGGCGCCGACGCTCGAAGCGGCGCCGACCTTTGTCGTGGCGCCGACGCTTGAAGTGGCGCTGGCGCTCGAAGCGGTGCTGGCCTGTGAGGCGACGCCGACCCTTGTCGCGGTGCCGACGCTTGGAGTGGCGCCGACGCTCGAAGTGGCGTTGATGCTTGAAGTGGCGCTGACGCCCGAGGTAGCGCTGATGCTTGAATCGGCGCTGACATGTGAGGCGGCGCCGACCCTTGTTCCGGCCCCGGCGCTCGGAGTGGCGTCGACGCTCGAAGTGGCACTGACGCTTGAAGTGGCGCTGACGCCTGAGGTAGCGCTGATGCTTGAACCGGCGCTGACATGTGAGGCGGTGTCGACCCTTGTCGCGGCGCCGACGCTCGAAGTGGCGTCGACGCTCGAATCGGCGCCAACCCTTATCGCGGTGCCGACGCTCGGAGTGGCGCCATCGCTCGAAGTGGCGCTGACGCTTGAAGTGGCGCTGACGCCTGAGGTAGTGCTGATGCTTGAACCGGCGCTGACATGTGAGGCGGAGCCGACCCTTGTCGTGGCGCCGACGCTTGAAGTGGCGCTGACGCTTGAAGTGGCGCTGACACTTGAAGCGGCGCTGACGCTTGAAGTGGCGCTGATACTTGAAGCGTCGCTTACGCTTGAAGCGGCGCTGGCACTTCAACCGGCGCAGGCACTTGGAGCGACGCTGACACTTGCAGTGGCGCTGACACTTGCGGCGGCGCTTACCCTTGTATCGGCGCTGGTACTTGAAACGACGACGACACTTACAGCGGCGTTGGCACTTGCAGCGGTGCTGACACTTGCAGCGTGGTTGACACTTGCAGCGGCGTTGACACTTGCTGCGGTGCTGATACTTGCAGTGGCGCTGGGGGTTCCTGCTGAATATGAGTTTTTATCGGGACCCTGGGGTGGTTCCTTCTCAATTATGCGTTTCTGCCGGGACCCTAGGTGGGTTCCTTCTTAATACAAGTTTCTGCCGGGACCCTGGGGGGTTCCTGCCCAATATGAGTTTCTGTCGGGACCCTGGGTTTCTTCTCAGTATTTCTAATAAAATAATATTTTTACTTTTTATAGGTAGACACCCTTCTACATTTTCTAATGGTGTGAATGTATTATGCTGTATAATATTGCATTATTTTTAACAATTACATATCTTTTATTGCTTATATCTCACTCGTGGCGGTTTAAATACTTAGGCCAGAGTGGACAGGTCTTGGATGAGCAAGGACAGATTATCAAAATAATACATAGAAGGTGTTGATAATTTTCTCAGGGTTGCTCAAAACGCCTCTTTAGATTAGAATTTCATACGATGCCCTTTTAATCAATGTGAGAATAGATTAAAAATAGGTGTTAAAGAAATCAGACAACATTTGTATAGTTCGGGCATCGATCCGACTTATACTGTATGGAAATGGCACGGAGAGGAGGATCATCGTGAAACAATGTCGTATGTTAATATGGATGATCCTATCTACGATGATCTTAATATGGATAACATGGAGGATGTTGAAGAGTTGATTGACATGGTGGAGGCTTTAAAAGAAGACTTCACAGGAAATGCATAAATTTTTCAGAAGTTGCTTTTAGATGCGGAGAAGCCATTATATGAAAGATGTAAAAAGTATACAAAGTTTTTTGCTATCGTCAAGCTATTCAATCTTAAAGTGAATAATGGGATGTCCAATAAATGCTTTTCAAATATGCTATCAATCATTGAAGACATGCTTCCGGATGACAATGTATTGACTTCATCTAATAAAGAGGAAAAACGTTGCTTATCGGTATTCGAAATGGACTTTCAGAAGATACACGCATGCCCTAATGACTCTATACTCTATAGAAAAGAGTATAAAGAAGCTGTTGAATGCTCCACTTGTGGAACATCTAGGTTCAAATAGAAGAAGAATTTAAAAGAACAAAAAAGGGATGAGGGGAAATAAGGTGTTCCTATGAAAGTGTTATGGTACTTTTCACCCATTCTGAGATTCAAAAGGTGGTTTCAATCTAAAGAGAACGCTAAGTCTCTGATATGGCATGCAAATGATAGAATTATTGATGGTTTGTTGCGACACCTAGAAGACTTACCAGGTTAGATATTAGTTGATGAAAAGTGGCCCGATTTTGCAGTAGAACCAAGAAATCTTCGATCAAGACTATCAATGGACGACATAAATCCTCATAGTTCCCTTGGTAGTAGGTACAATTGTTGGCCAGTCATGTTGAATACATATAACTTTGAACCAAAATTGTGTATGAAAAGAAAGTTTACAATGTTGACTATGTTGACATCAGGTCCAAAACAACCGGGAAATAATATAGATGTTTATTTGGATCTGTCAATAGAATATCTGAATACCTTGTGGCATGAAGGAGTTAAATCCTACGACGCCTTTCGACAAGAATATTTTACTTTGCGGGGTATATTGTTGTGGACAATCAATGATTTTCCGGCCTATGGATATTTATCTGGAAGTGTTGTTCAAGGCTATAATTCTTGTCCAATATGCAGTGAAAAAACGTTTTCCTTCAGATTACGACACTGTGGAAAGGGCGTTTATATGGGACATAGAAGATACCTTCCATAAAACCATTCATTTCGAAGCCAGAAAAAAGGATTTTAACCATGATCCAGAGTTCCAAGCCTCCCCTGAACCTTTAAGTGGCGAACAAATATTGATAAAAGTTGGGAGATTTAAGGTTTTATGGGGAAAGAAGGCAAAAAAGGCGAGGGCAATTAATTTGAAGAAATCATTAAAGCGTAAGAGACCGAGGAGGGTAGCTAATGGGGTTGAAAAAGGCGATCCTAGTAATAATGGGGTTGAAAATTTTTGGAAGAAGAAATCGATATTTTTTGAACTTCCTTATTGGAAGGATTTGCCTATTCGACATAACTTAGATTTCATGCACATTGAAAAGAATGTCTGTGATCGAAACCTTGCTTAATATTACAGGAAAAATGAAAGACGGGGTGAAGTGTCGACTCGACCTTGAATACATGGGCTTAAGAAGTGAGTTAGCACCGCGGGTTAATGAAAAAAAGACATACCTACCGCCATCATGTTATACGTTATAGAGAGAGGAAAGAAAAATGTTCTTCCAAACTTTGCATGACCTCAAGGTCCCAAATGGGTACTCTTCTAATTTTAGAAGCCATGTCTCTATGAAATATTTGAAATTGTATGGCTTGAAGTCTCATGATTGACATATTCTAATACAATAACTTCTTCCCATTGCAATTCGATCGGTATTACCAAAACATGTGAGATATGCGATCATGAGAGTATGCTTTTTCTTTAATGCCCTTTCTGCCAAAGTAGTGGAATTGCAAAAATTAAAAGAAATTCATAATGAAATTGTGATCACATTGTGTTTACTGGAAAAGTACTTTCCACCATTCTTCTTTGATATTATAGTGCATTTAATGGTGCATCTTGTGAGGGAGGTCAAACTTTGCGGTCCTGTTTTCTTTTGATGGATGTACCCAATTGAAAGGTTGGGTCAATTTACTTTACTATCATGTATTAATATAATTAAATAAGTGTATCAATTTAGTTTTCTTTTTAATGTGTTAGGTACATGAAAGTATTAAAGGGTTATGTGAGAAATCGTAATCACCCAGAAGGTTGTATTGCTCAATGTTACATAGCAGAAGAAGCTATTGAGTTTTATTTCGAGTTCTTATCAGAATTAGATTCAATTGGAATTCTAGTGAGGAGAGGTGATGATAAATCGATAAGAGGTTTGGATGTCGTTGAAGTTGATCGCATGTCCTTGGAGCAGGAACATCTTCATGTGTTACATAACACGAATGATGTTTAACCTTATATAGAGTATGACTTTCCTAACTTCCCATTAATATGAAGTTAGTTACTCACATGCTTATCTCTAGATATATTAATAACTAATGCTGCGTTAGTCATAATACCTTGTTAGGGAGCATGAACAATACTTGAAATAAACCCATCCTCGAAAAGGGAAAAATAAGAAGTGGCTTGAAGAGGAGAACAACCACACGTTTATCCATTGGTTAAGTAAAAGGGTATGATTTAGGGACATGTTGACTTAACCACCACTTTAATTTTCATTAGACTTTACCCCTTTTTTAGTTTTCTTTTAAACAATGCCACTGTTTTTTTATTTATTAGTTGTAAATCTTAGTGAAAAACAATTTTGAAGTCTAATACCAACTAGTGGAGAATAGTGGCAAAGTGTAAAGTAAGACTAAATTGTTGGTGAAGTCTAATATTAAAAACTAAAGTGGGAATAAAGAAGAAGTATCACATTACTTTAATATGTTAATTTGAATTTTGTTTTGTAAGTAACTAAAATTCTTATATTAATAGGTTGATCTCGAAGAAGAACTCCCAAGCAACAATATCTCAGATGACTTAAAATGGATTACTCGTGGACCTCGTCGAGACGTCATCAAAGTTCATGAATATGTCATTAATGGTGTTCCTTACCTAACAAAGGATCGCGATGATGCACGAGTAACCCAAAACAGTGGAGTGAGCCTAGTTGCTAAGACGTTGCAGATAGCTAGTGCAAAGGACAATAATCATGTTAGTACCGATATGATTTTCTACAGTGGCATAAGGGAGGTATAAATAATTGACTATTTTTCAATTCAGATTCCTTTATTCAAGTGTGATTGGGTTGACAACAAAAATGAAATTAACATAGATGAGCTTGGTTTTACATCCGTCGATCTTGATAGAGTAGGTCACAAATCTGATTCTTTCATCTTAGCCTCTCAAGCGAAACAAGTTTTTTATATTCCAGACCAAATGAATCTTAAATATTCAATTTTATTGTCAACTCCTCAAAGGGATTACTATGATAAATATGATGAAGATGATCTCAATGATGGATATCTCGGGGATGATATTTTCACTATAGTTTTGCCAACTATTGAATCCTTTTACATGGTTCAGGAATCTTCCGAAACTTATATGCGTGACGAATGTGATGGGACATGGATAGACAATACGCCGACATAATTGTGTTAGATGATGTTATGGTGCTTAATGGTTAAATTGTTCTTTATTATTAGTTATAGTTTCTTAAAATGTAAGCTTGTTTGGTGATGTTGTCCAACTTTTTAGTTTTTTGTGTGGAACCTACAACAATTGATTATTGGAAAACGAATGTATGGAATATGGGGGGGCTATGTGACATTTGTTCTAGACTATGGATTATTATTTTTAGCTTAATATTTTGACAAATGTGCTCTTGTACATTTTAATTAACATAAAATAAAATAGTGAATTTTAGTTTGTGGTACATTTCAATAATTGTATTGTTTGAGTATTTACGACTTGTATTAATAAAATCTATATTATTGATCTTTTTTGTGTTTCGATAGTTCGATTGCTTTAACTTTAAATGGAAGATATTGATCTCGAACCCATGGAGAAACCTTCACAATATAGTAGTAAAGGTAGAGGTATGACGAAGCTAAAGCGATTGACTAAAATAAAGAGCAGTGAAGAACGAATAAGTGTTTTATATAACGATCTTGGGCAACCAATAAGTACTAGCAAAAAAGAATTATCAAGTTATGGGGGTTTGATGGTGAAGTGCTTTGTGACGATAACTTATCCAAGATGGCCTAGAGTGCCAATAAAATTGAAGAATGATTTGTGGGAGGCAATGTAGGTATATATATATATTATTGTAGACACCCCATTATAACACCTCCTAACCTCTTCGTAGGTACCTAGAACCTCATTTCATCATTACAAACCCAAGTCATACCCCGAGTACCGACCTAAAGGCCATCGGGGACTCCTAAGCTCTGTTCGACCAAAATTCAAACTCTTCAGCTCAAATGAGACTAAATGAATCTTCGAAGGGCACTGAATCCCCTTTCCAACAGTCTATCCTGTGCATAATTCTGACTTACGGTAAGGAACAATAACCCGTTTTCCCCGAAACTCGATCAGGAGGTCACCAGACACTCCCAGGCTCCGTTTGACCAAAGTAAACTCTTCAACTCGACCCAGACTGAATGAATCTTTGAAGGAACTGAAACCCCTTTCCAACGGTCTGCCCCGTGCGTGATTTTGACTTACGATACGAACGAACGATCCGTTTTACTTCGAAAGGTCACCGAACATTTCTAGGCCCCAGTTGACCATAGTCAACTCCCTGAACCAGGTCAAACTCTTTGGAATGTCTAAGTATATCTCCTCACCTTTCCAACAGTCCACCCCGTGCACGATTCTAACTTACCATGCGGACGAACGATCCGTTTTCGTTCGAAGTTTCCCCGTCCAAAGGACCGATGAGCACTTTCGAGCCACATTTGACCCAAAGTCAACTCATGAACCCGGGAGCAGTCCAAAGGACTTTCCAAGGTCTCTGAAATAACTTTCCAACGGTTCACCTCGTGCACAATTTGGATCAACGACTTGTGTTCAACCATCGATTTTTTGAAAGAACCTGAAAGACACTGTCAAACGGCAGGTTCCAAACCCTGCCTATCGGCAGTGTGCCTAAACACACCTGCTGATTGGCAGGACTAGGGCTATGCCGATCGACAATACCATGAGCCTATAAAAAGGAGGTCCTAACCCCATTCCAAAAAAAAGAGGAAGATTAGAGATCCATCACTCTCAGCAAGCTCAGAAAACCCCTCTGGAAGTCAGTGTGATTTCTACATCCAAATCCATTTCCAACCTTCACCTTTCATAACCTTCTTCATCAAACTTGGTGAATTAAGTATCCTACATCATCACCCAAGTGCAAGGGATGCTTTCCAACATCCAAGATCAAGCTCAAGATCTTCAAGAAGGTCCAACTTTCTTAATTTCCTCTTTAAAACCTCCTAAATTCGCATTAGTTTGTTTTGTTACTTAGTACTTTCATTCTCTTATCTCACATATCCTAATATAATTTTGATTTAGTATTATTACACATCTCTTATTTTCATATATATAAAAACCAAAAAACAAAAAAAAAAGGATTTGCTCATAAATTCCAAACAAGAATTCTCGCACATTTTTCACACTTTTCTCACAACTAAAACACTTTTTTACACACACACTAAGAAAAGTGCTCGATTGGATTTATGGGATAAATCCCACCCCTCGTTTTACATACGAGTTACGTGGACTTTGATGCCTCTATAGGCTACGTAGGCGTCTCGGGGTAAAACTCGAGACTCGAGTCCTTTTCCTATTTTTTTCATATTTTTCCTATATTATTTAAACTTAAATCTCTTAGACTCTCTATACATATATTTGTACTTAGTGGTGTATTATTCTATATGTGTTAGCATTCCATTATCATGATCAATGCTTGGATAATCTCATAAATCCTATTTTCTAATATTACTTTTAGAAATCTTCCTATGGATGACTCGCTTTATCTCTTCCATGATACAAGTCGATGATTCTTATCTCCACTATATATACACATGCACACATATCATGGGGGAATAAAGGAAAATAGGAATAACCCATGAGAGACCGTAAGGGTGGAATGGGTGCCTAAAACCTTCCTATATTGTAACTTAGCCTCCAGACCCTTTTCGAATCACCTTTTGATTTCGTATGTATCAGTATGTCTTTGGATGCTGTCTTTCGGGATGGCTCCCTTTTCTTTTGTCTTTTTTGAGTAAAATAGACTGGAGATTCCATCTCTCTACATTTTTTACCTCATCACCAACGCCGGCCGAAGCGCTCCTGAGAGGGATGCGCAGGACCAAGACCCTCTTGATGTAGAAGACCCCCTCTTCTTTCGTCTCTCCCTCCGCGAGGATCGGAAGGGGTTGGCCACAATTATATATATAGTCGTTATATATACAAAAAATATTGTTTGATGCATTTTTGTTATATGTATGTGTGGATATTAAATAGTTTTTCAGTCGAAATGTGCATTTTTGTTATATATATAGCAGTGCTAGTGCTATTATATATATATATATATACTAGTACATGCCCGTGCCTGAAGGCACGATTCAAACTTTCGAGAAAATATAACACATTCTTGCGACATGGATGATATAAGCACACAACATGCCACAGTATTTTTTTACCCACTATAAATCCAAAAACCTACGCCAACTAAGACTTGAAATCATAGAATTTATCATAAAACACAAAAAAGTGTACACGATTTAGAAAATTTGGACATAATTTCTTTTATTTATAGGACTATCCACCTGTTTAATAAACCAAAACTACTCAGCTATGCAAATAATCCATCCCGAACATTATATAAACCAACAAAAAAATTATTATTAGCAACTTTACTAACAAAATGATGATAAAATAACACCAACACAACAATAAATTCTCAAAATTTGATTTCCACATTGAACTGTAGGTCATGACATGAAGATATATTTGACACTTTATATACATATTTTTCATCAATAGCCCATGTAAGAACAACTTAAGTTCTAGAGTAGACATGGTACACAGCATACATAATACTTTCAAGTAAGACATGCACCCATTAAGAAATAAATTAAAATACAAAAATAGGACTTATAGTATGAATTGTCAAAGTTGATATTGAAAGCCCTCAAAATTGAGTGCCACTCTCGTTTTATAATATAGGTGTTCCTCCATTATAGTCTGAATTGTCAAATCTGCCTCAAGAACCAAACACTTCCTAGGAATCACATAGTGGTTGTCTGTCATAGTTACCCTTTTAATCAGACCTGCCCTTGACCTGCCATTCAAATCATTACCCATAAAATCTAATTAAACCCTTGCATATATAGCTCCCTGTCAAGTGTGTAGCCAAATAAGTGGGAAAAAACAATGGAAATAGAAGATATGTGTTACTGAAATATGTTAGTGCAGTCCAAGTCTTTTCTGTCTTAGATTGCACTTGAACAAATCTAACAATGTATACTATTATATTATAAAAATAGTATTAAATAGTTATATTAACATCCAGTTCGCCAAATATAACAATGTAATACTTATATTACAATATGAGAGTTACCTTATATTCCAAAAATATAGAAACCCCAAGAAAATTTAACCTCAATCCAAAACTCTGAATTAATTAAACAACAAAACAGGTTAGCTGAATCCATAAGCTTAATGAAAAATATTGAATTAAAAATAAACAGTTAACTTTGTTTTTTTGGACATAATCACTGGATCAGATTCTACGATAATAATGCATCTTTATTCATTACTAAAAAAGTGAATTTGATAAATAATCAATATTTGCATTCTTCAAGTAAACAGTGTAAATTAAAAGTTCAAATAAACTATGAACCACTAACAAAATTGAAGAATCCCCCAAACATGTACTCTTTATTTATGAACAATAACAAAATGGTATCAAATAAACTACTTAACACCAAAACATACTAAATCATAGACATTCACAATAAAAATAAAGAAAGAAGCTCATAACTACAGAAAACGTAAATAAATCAATAGTCATACACAAATATTATAAAATAATGAAATACACAATCGCAAAAGGAATTGTAGTATGAAAATCCCACAATATGATTGTATGACTTAACCCATAAGAAAAATCAAAAGAAAATATTGATCAGGGAAAGAAAAATCATAATGTTTATAAACAAAGCCAAGAATAGAACCCCATTTTGCAACAGAACCCCTAAATCTCATTATGTGGCCATCATTTTTGGAGTAGATTTACATTCAAATCTATACAAACCAACATATGTAAAAATTGGAAATCATAATCTATGGAAGAAAATGCTTACTTTTCATAGCATCCCCTATTTTTTTGTAAACATATTTACGGTGATTTTAAGACATGTATTCAACATCTTTCTTTTTCAGATCAAATTTGATATTGATCCGAATAGCAAGAGGATGGTGTTACCCTCTATGGGTTGCAGTTAGAGAGCGTTCAAAACAAACCTGACGAGACTTTGGATTAGACCATTGAGACACCAACGCGAGCTTCTCAAACATCCTCCTCCAAAATACGAGAAATTCATTAATCTAGATGTGTGGACTGAATTTATTTGCAGCGGGCTAACCAAAGGATTTAAGGCATAATTAAAAGAATAGTAGAAGATTTGCGTGGTAATTTTTGTTATTATTTTCTTATTTTTTTGCTTTGATTTATAATATTGTAAGTGAGGCACAAAGTGAAAAGCGATTCAAGATCGTATACAATCATCGTATGAGCAAAAAGGGTTACGTTGGTCTTGCTGAAGATTTGGTATGTTTTAGTTTGAATATTTTCATTAGATTTGTGATGGTTTGAACTTGAACATTGAAAATATGATTTTTTTTGTTTACAATTGTTACCAAAAAAAGAAAATGGGTTCAAAATATGAAGATGAAAGATCTTTCTTATGGTTAAAAGGCCATGAACAGAAAGATGGTGAATATAAAAATGATTCATTAAAAGAGGTGGCAGATAAAATGGTTAGTTTTTATAAATTACGACACGATTTCCGTTATTTGGGGTTTTTTAGTGTATGATTTGTAATTTTGATATTATTTAGATGACATTCTGAATGATTGAATCTACTTCATTATAGGCTGAATTGAAAAGACAAGTTAAAGATGGTAGTTTAATCACTGAAGGAAGTAATGAAGCGATAACTTTCACCGGCAAAGATTTTGATCCTTGGGTCTTGAGTCAAGTTTGGGTGGGATGTTTTATGTCTAGTAGAGCTTGACGTCCCTTTAGGATTTTTGTTTGGTTTTTGTCTCAGAATAGCCAAAGGGGGAGATTTGTAAGGACAAAATTCTCCAACTGAGTCTCATTATAGTTTTGGCTCAATTCCAGGCAAAAACATTTATGTCATAGGATAGTGTTCAACGTACCAATTCAAGCCTATGATGTGTTTAGTTGAAGACGTAGAGGCCAAGAGTATATAGCGTCATCATATGCTGCGTTCTAGTGCCTCGTTTTACGTCATCAATATGAGGATTTCATATTCTCCAAAAGGTATGAATGCATTAATATATATAGGAGCTTGGAAATTTATTTTGGATGTTAGTATTTTTTTTGTTAACTTTTTTGAATTCATAGTTCTAAATATTTTGTTCTCAGACACCTTTCCATAGAAAAATAATATCAAATCCAAAAAAACTAAGAAAATTATGAAACTGGCGGCCACGCGTTCGTATCGAAATTATCTAGAATCATGACCTACAATCTCATTAGAAAAGTTGTTCAAACGACCTCGTTCAAATGAACTTCTAACGATATTCAGAAATTATTTCTATTTTCTCGTTAGAAGTTTCGTTCGATCGAACTCAAACTTGTTCGAACGAACTTCTAATGAAATTTCAGTTTCGAGCAATTTTTTTAACAGTTTTTTTATAACTTCCCACTTTGCCCACTAACTTTTACCACCTTTACATAGTGAGGGAAAGACATTTTCTAATATAACTTTTTCACATTCTAAGAGTCTTTTGAGAGCAAAACTTTTAAGAAAAAGTTCCATATTTTGTGTTTGATTTTTATGGATTAAATTCACCAAAAAACACATACTCACCCATTTGTTTAGTTTATTCCAAGTACCTATTGATATATCATTTCTTGGAGAGTTTTTGCATCTGGTTTTCTCTACGCCAATAAGAAGAGATTTTGGGTTCTTCTCTACCCCAAAAAGGAGAAAAGTTTGTTGCGGTATTCTCACTCGAAGAAAGGCTTCGCGTGCGGGTTGACGGTGATCATAGCCCCATAGATGGAGTCCGAGACTGTGGAGGAGTCCAATGTTATTCACTTGGCAGAGGTTGAAGACTGAAGGAGCGCGTCAAGGCTTGGACGGACTCAAGTCAGTTTGTGTAAGTCCTCTTGTGTCGAGTCTTTGTAAAAACTACCATACTTAGTGAATTCGTGGGTAGGGTCGTCCGAGGTTTTTCCCATTTGGGTTTTTCTCGTACATTGGCGTGTCCTGTGATACTGTTTAATTTTATCTTGCTTAAATCACGTAGATGCATGCTTAGATGATTCAAGATAAAATTTGGTTTAATTATCACACTTATGTTTTTTGGTGTTAAAATATATTTGGGTGAAATTGAAATTAATTCAATTCAAAGATAATTTATTTTGGTAAAATTTTGTTTGGCCTAATTTGCAAAATGGATTATTCTTGTTAGGAAAATTCCTAGGACTTGGGTTGATTAATTTGGTTTGAGTGAAATTCAAATTGTATGTGTGTTTTAATTTAATTTCACGTTGTTTAATTTTAATTTGAAAAGAAATTAAAATTATTAAAATTTGTTGTTCAATTGAACTATCTCAATGCTTCCGCATCTCATAAAAGGAAATTGATTTTAAAGCATAAAATTTTAAAATTGGGGGGGCCTTCGTACCTTTCAGATAGGAATGGATCAAACGAGAAAATTCATGATATAGCGTTGGGAGAAAACAATGTTCGGGTTTCCAATTCTAAAGTTATTTCTTCAAGTGCCATCCTCCCGATACCTGTTCCAAGTGAAATGTATTTTGTGCAAGAGGCTATTGTGTCATATGTTGCTTGTCCCAAAGAGTTAGTGTTGTTGGGATTTGAGGTAAACCATTGGTTCTTATGTTTATCTATAAGTTTATGTTTGTTCTATGAATGACATTGCTTTCTAAAATTTCACATGATTCAATTCAGAATGAAATGGAAGTTGGAAAAAAAATAACCCATGAGAAAGAGAAGGATATCTTCGGTGAAACTAGATGTGATATAGTAAAAAAGAATGTTGATTGCGATTTGATAACCGCCTTCACCTATAATTTTTTATAATGAAGAGGAATCAAATAACGATTCCACTGGAGAAAGAGATGTTTGGAGAAGATAAGGGTCAATGTTATGTTTTTAAGAATGCTTTGTTGGACTTTTGTGCATTGAAGCCTTTAGATGTAACATGCATTATGGCATACATGAGGTACAACTTGATTTAATCATGTTATTTAAAATGCGTAGTGACTAATTTAGTACTTACTTTTACAGGTTCTTGTATGATAAGTTTCAGTGATCCTGAGAAGAGTTTCATTTCTTCAATCCCGAATCTTTCAATGGTATAAAAAAATTTGGTTTAACTCGACTTATTGGAAAAAGGTTGGGGAATGCAAAAAGAAATCATATTTGTTTCATTCCTTACAATCTCGAAGATATGTGAGTAGTTAAATTAATTTTTTCCACATGAATAAACAAATCTTTATTATATTATGTACCATATAATTATGACAATATTCGTTTTACAGGTTCCATTGAGTATTGATTGTCATTGATTTGTCCACAATAACTATTTATTGGTTGGATTCATTGAATACGGTACCGAGTGACAAAAATAAGATGCATATCACTACGTTAGTATAATATAATTTTCAATTTTGTTTGACATGCATTATGAGTACATTATTATTGTGATCTCCTAATACACGTCTTTGAATTCTCTTTACATGTAGCGGGATTAACACATTGAACATCGATGGGAAAAGGAAGAACGCATCATGGAGTTGTATTAAGGTAAATTTTATCTTATAGCTGTTGTTATATAAATTTAAACAAAGTGTAAATTTAAAGTATAGAAACCTATAAATAAAGTTGAGTTTTACATACCTTAAGCTTTATAGCATATGTGTGATACAAATATACCTTAAAATCACATACAATAGTTCTTATACTTTGTAGCCAAAGGACAATATGACAAAGATAAATACCATTGATTAACACTGGTTAGTACAATAATTTGAATGAGCTGAATATGAGTTGAATACCTAAGGTAGTAATATTCAAGCAGGACCAAAACAGAGCAGGATACTTAATCAATTTGATACCGTGGACATGGACGAATCATATGCTAAAACAAATATATTTGTTATAAAAATATACTTTAATCAACTATACTATTGTACATTCAATCAAGTCTACTTCAATCAACTATACTACTGTACATTCAATCAAGTCTACTTCAATCAACTATACTCGTACTACTGTAATTTCAATTGTCGCGTATGATACAAACCGACGCATCATCCTCTCTTTCCAGTGTTGCATATATATATATATATATATATAAACTGAATAAACAACGGGAGGAGAACAATTAATTTATTTTTTTGCATGCCCACATTAATATCATCACCTCATCCTGGACTATGTTTGTGAGGTTTTTTACTTTCTAAATTTCTCGGGGAATGGACTGTTCAGTAGATTAATTAAAAGACATTGTAGTGTCGGAGTGTTCTGTTAAGGCCCTTTATTGTTTAATTTATGGCTGTTTTAACATTTGTTATTTCTTTCAAATTGGTTATCGAAGGGGGAAATTATTTTTTAGCTGTAACGGTTGGGATGGATACGATAGATATTAATTCAATAGATAGTGATTCGGATGATTGGGATCTGGATTTGTATAAAGTAGTTGTAGATTCATTGGAGGATACTACTACTTCTTTCAATCCCATTGCAACTACTCCTGGTAAAGAAAAAATCGTATTAAAGTAATTCATGTGCATTGTGAAATGTTTTTTATAGGCCTTAATCTTTCTCTCCACATTCCGAATTCCAATTCACTCCCAAAACTCTCTCAATTAAGCCATGAATAACAACCCCCATCCCACCCCAACAGATCGAAACGCGGGCACATAAAAATAGCCTCATGCATAGTAGCCTCCACCTTCCTAGCCTTAGCCTCCGTCACCGTCTACTTCCTCCTCTTCAAACCCAAACCCCTCAAAATCGCTGTGGACGCCGTATAGTTCCCCACCTTCTCCGTCATTAACTCCACCGTCAACTTCACCTTCTTCCAGTTCGTCACCGTCACAAACCCTAATCGCGATGGCTTCACCCACTTCGACATCTCCTTATAGCTCACCTACGCCGGCACACCTGTCGACGTCATCTTCATCCCCACCGGCAAAATAGATGCCGACCAGACCAACACATATCAGCTAACTTTTCCTTATAGTCTTACCCTTTGCCGTTGGGGCGTGGGGTGGCGTGTGACGAGGTGGGGGTGGGGCCCACGATGGAGATTGGGTCAAGGACGAAGTTGGTGGGGAGGGTGAGGGTGTTGTGGGTTTTTACAGACAAAGTGTAGATCCTATATACCGAATTTTATTAAAAAACTCAATTTTTTACTATTTAAAAAAAAATATATTTATGGATATATTAAATGAGGTATGATAGAGAGCCTCATTATATATGTCATGTCCTACATGTCAGTTAACTCCTATAAAATATAAGTTCTTGCCTCTTGTATAATTTAAGCTACATGTATATCGTTAATCATCTAATTCAATACAATTCTATCTTCTTCCACTGTCACATTTATCATGGTATCGAGCCAAACCTCCATTAAAATCAAGCAAAGTGCCGACCCATTCAACTAAACCCATTCTATCTTCTCCATCAACATCTAGCAACTATATAGCTACCTTATATATATATGTGTGTGTGTGTGTGTGTGTGTGTGTGTGTGTGTGTGTGTGTGTGTGTGTTATAGCAACAACAATATATAAAAAAGATATAGCATTGTTATATATAATATAACAGGACCTCGTATTATTGTATATGACTTGCTTATGATACAACTTAGCATTCAGTCATCAATAGTTACTTCAGTAATTTGGAATGCTAGGACCATTGGTGAAGTTTAAATTCAATATATATTACATTTTTTATGGTTATATATATTTTATGCCTTTACGGGTAATTGGTAATATTATGAACTATTAGTTTTGTTGTTGGAGTATTTTACATTTTTTGAATAGGGTGGATAGTCCTACAAAGAGAGGAAATTCTGCCCAATTTTTTTTATAGTTTTTACAATTGTTTGTGTTGTATAAAAAATCTTTTTGACTTGTATTCTTTTATTATTTATTCAGTAATAATGTTTTGTATTGACTAGTGCCCATTGTAAGGAAATGGTACTCTTCATTGCAGATATTCTGACTTGAAGTTCATGAAGTACTTCATGGAGGATCCTTCCATATCTTTTGAAATAAAGGTATGTTACCAATGTTCTCTTTTTTTCCTATTATATAAAATAATGTTTAGTTATTAACAATTATATACCATAATAATAAATTCAATTCTATCATCAATTTTTTAGATGAGAAGATTGTCCGATAAAGTGACCTACACGTTGAATAAGCTAAATGAAGTTCAACTGGAGTTCATTGAGTTCATTACGGATTATATATATTAGGTATTTACGAGTAATTGTATTTTGTTATGTTGTAATGACAATGTGTTGAGAAGATTTTGTTTTGATTAACACTGTGTTGATTATATTTGATTGCAGGGTTACTCATTCTGGGTTGGATAGCGTCGAGAACAAATTTTATCGAGTATTACGTTCAACAACGTCCTAGCTTGAGTATTATTTTGGATTTTGGTTCTTATGATGTAATTCACAAGGCTAGTTTTGGGATATTGTGATGTATCATCACTATTTTTAGGATATTATCACATAGATAACTAGACGTTATCTAGTTTTTGGATAGCTAGTTTTTGGATATGATGTAGCTTCACATCAATTGGATTCTAAATATCTTAATGTATATCAAGTTAGTGATATTTATGACCTTGGTTATTATCTATTTAAAAGGGTTAATAATTGTCTATTGATGTATTAATGATTTTTTTAAAATTTTTTGTATTAACATTTATGTCAGTTTTGAAAAAACTCTCATAAAATTATTAAAATTGACATAAATGTGATTTTATTTATGTTAGTTTTTTAGGAAAATGTGATTAAAATCATGTTGAATGTCGTAGTTTTTATTTGTGTTCTTAAAAATTGAGATAAATGAGATAAACGTGACCATTTATGTTAGTTTTACGAACATTTATGCCAGGGCTTTATATGTCAGTTTTGAAAATTTCTAAAACTGACATAAATGGTCATTTATGTCGAAAAATGACATAAATGACCATTTTTCTTGTAGTGGATATTTGTTTCCTCATTTGTCGTGATCTCAATCTCTAGCTGCTTGACTCTCTTTTCTGTCATGGCCCTCAGTTCAGCCACGCATTCCAAATGCTTAGCATCTCAGAGTCTCCAGGCAAGGATTTTTTCCTTTAATTTTGGAAATTTTTTTATCACCCTGTGCCAAAATTCTTGAAGATCGCGGAGATACGCTTTATTGTTAGTCAGAAAAAACTCATTTGATTTCTTAAAGGTTGTCATAGCATTGTGTGCAACATTTGTCAGGGCTGCGACATGGGCCTCATCCTACTGCTTTAGGGCTGAGGCACGATCATTATCTTTTTGTTAGAGTGCGGAGGTACTTCTCTGTTCCAAATGATCATATTTCTATTGGAGAAGGTTAAGTTTACTCTCAAATAGTTGTCCCCTGGAAGCCTCCTTAGCCTTCGCCTCATCAATATAGATGGATTTTGTGGCATTGGTGAAATTTAGACTAGCCTCATATTTTTCCTTGGTGGTAGCCTCCAAATTCATATGGTCTAGTTGAAGTGACGCAAAAGCTGGTTCTTTTCCTTCTTCAAAAGAGGTGGACCTAGCAGTCTCCAAGTCAGTATTATGAACTGACTTCGCAACCCGATACAATTTGAACAAGCCTTTATATTTTACCCTCTATGACATAGCAACGTCCGCAACTTGAAATTTTTAAAAGGATGGTTAGTACAAAAGAAAAAACTAAACAGTTGAATAAAATAGAGTGCTTACCCGCAATAGACTATGGAGGGCATATTCCTCCATGTCTTCATGGTCTTCTTCTATTAGGCGAACTAGGTCAATATTATTTGCAACTTTTCTCATTTTGCTGACTGCCCTAGCAGTTGTATCGCATAAAAAGTTAGGGTCAGGTTGCCTCAGTTGAGGCCGTGGACGACCATTAGGGCCCACACTTGCCCTGCTCTGGGGATTTGGCATTAACTGCCACAATGTTTTGTAGTGGTAGAGGAGGGGATCCATAAATGGAAACATGTAGGGCTGTACCCAACTTGAAAGTCCTCGGGGGACATTATTCCTACTGTTATAAGTTATTCGGTTATGTCATCATCAACCCGCTTATCCCTTGCAGCAACAACATTACCAGAGGCTCCAGACTTCTCTGTAGGAGGGATCACTCTAGTCTCAACCGCAATAGTTTGCTGAGAAGGCTTTGCAGTTGGTTCATTTACATGGGTTGACTCCTTTTGTGCTCTCTTCCTCTTTCGCCCCCCCTTTTTTTATTGGCTTGGTTAAGGGCTACGGCATCCTCATCCATTTCTAATAATTGGGCCACCAGAATATCACGGTCAATCTCCTCACCTGAAATTATGAACAATTGTTAAATATGTGAGGAGGTTGCAGAAAGAATATTAGAATAGTGAAATTTTACCTTCCGCGGTCATCTTCTTGGGGAGATCTTTGGATACAAAGTATCATTATTCAAGAATAGAGATATAAGTGACCAAGTCAGAAAACTTCTTCTCCGAATTAGGTAAGTGGGTTATGTCCTCAACCCTCTTTTCCCGAATTCTGCTAAGTTTCAAGTTATCAATATCTGCAATATGAGAAAATATGAAGTGTTAGTATGAGAAGAAAGATTAAAACCACAAGGATTAGTGTGGGCTATATACAATACATACCTTTTTTGGAAGGGCGTCCCCACATCTGGGGCATTTTGATAGATTTTTCCCTTTCAGTTTCTTCTGGGCTAATTTCCTAACTGGCCCCAGACACAAAGAAATACTTACCCTTCCAGTTTTTCACACTAGTAGGCCTATCGGTGTACAAATACCTATCACCGCTCTACAACGTGAAATAGTAATACCACGATAATTCTTTGGAGTTTTCCTTTGGTCTATAAAACTGGAAGAACTCTACAGGTATGATATCTTTATTAAAATGCTTCTGCCAAAGTACCGGACCAGTAAGTATGGCCCTCCAATAGTTGGGATCCAATTAGGCTGGGACGAGGTTCATGCCACTCCGTATGCTTGATAAGCACATTAACTAGTAGCCACAACCCCATAAGGAAGGCACAAAGGGAAAAGAAAACTCCATTAGGAACCACAGAACATGAACTTTGTTCCGCGAAAGGAAGTTTGAAGATTGTTCCTTCATGAAATTCAAAATTCGTGGAAACGTCAATAATCCAGTCCTCTCACATAATGCACTAAGCATGGCAGGGCCCTTTTCAGAGGACTAGCCATGGACTTAAACTTTAGCGAGAGGATTACTATTTTCAAGTGGGACATCCGTTGTCCCAGTAGTCGCTTCAGCCACTACTTTATCAAGAGTATTGTTGTTATAGTTTGTATCCTCCTCCATAATGTTCGCAGCCTCACTAGTATACCTACAGTTCAAGGAATCCACAAAGTCGTAATCAAGGGTGACATAATTGGGGAAGTCTTTAAGCAGACAAGGGATAATAGCCTTCAAAGGCTCTATAGATGGGATCTCAAGAGGAAAAATGCCAAAATGAGACTTCCAGAAGTCGTCTAGGAAATCTTGAGGATTCCAACTTATAGGACCGCAGCAGGACCTGAAAATCATAAGTGCTCCACACCTAGGTGCCACAGTCACTATGGTTAGAGAAGCCTCTTAGAGGCATGGAGGATACAAACAGTAGTACAGAAAAATTAAAGGCAGATGCAACCAATTGATTTAAACGCCATCTAAATCCAAAAACTATAAATCCTAAAGGTTGTATCCAATTACTCTAAGGACCATAAATAAGCAATTTTTTAACTTCAAGCTGCAGACTGTAACCAAGAGTAGGAATGAATAGAGGCTGCAACAAAGTAGCACAAGTCAACTACTAGTTGCGGCCAAATCCACAAATAGGTAATTTGGATAAAGTATGTGTTCATAAGATTCTAGGGTTTTGGCCAAGAACATCAAGAAGATGTTCTTGGTGTTCTTGGCCAAAAACAAAATTCGAAATGGGGTTAAGGTGTGAATAAAAACCTTAAAAATCCAAATTTCTAACCAACAATACAATTCAAACATCTAAAGTTACCCAGATACCTAACATATGCTAACACGTTTAAAAAACCTACAAAAGATCCAAACATCTACCCAAAAATTCAGAAATGGCACTAGTCGGAGGTTAAGGATTACAACGTGTTTTAATCCAAAAATCCAAAATCCAAAATTCATAAATCCTATATGTTTTAGCAATGGGGTGAGAAAGATGCATGTCCTACCAAACTATTCAACATCTTCAAACCCTAAGTTTCTACAACAGTCTTTGAAATTAGAGCCAAGCAAAAAGGACTTTCAGCAAAAATTCAGCCACAAAGATTCAAGTATGGTATACAGAAGATACAGTCAGCTAATTTCTCTTACAAACTAGATCAAAATGAGAAACTATAGAGAAATTAAAGGCTAATACAAAAAATTACCTGGAAATGGATGAAAAATGGAGAACCACTAGTTTCTCGGCTTTAATTCCACCTCAAACCGCCTTGAACCACCACTAAACATTTTCTAGAAAACTCGAGATAAAACTGAGGGAGCTTCGCTCTCGATATGATCTAAGGGTTTGGAAAATGTAATGATGGCCACGGACAAAACCCATTTATATAAGAGGGCATGGGAAGGTGAAGCGTCACCTTGTAATGACTGCGAAAACACTTGAACATTAATAAAGCCGCAGCCCCAACTTATCAGATTTTAACACCATGGCTTTGGGGCTTATTAATATGACCAATATAGTCCCAACGACCATGAAGGAACTAACAAGTAGCCACTTCGTGGGCTCAGATAGGCCACAACACTATGCAGTTATTGGGCCTTATGCTAAGCCAGCCCTGATAAACATAAGTCGCTTCCTGGCCTCAGACGGGCGGTGGCTCCTCCTTCAGCATGGCCTTCGCCTGGGTTTAAACAGGTTGCGTCCCCCTTCAGACTTTATGCTGCCTGGGTTCAAGCATGCCACATCCCCTACTCATACATGATAATTGCGAGTTGTCCAACTTCTAGAAGGATTCCTCATTCTTCAAACTTATTCGTATGTCACTTGTCCTAAACACTTGACACCACCTTTATATATCCTATTAATAGAGGTGCTCACCTCATAATTAAGGGGACTAATAAGAGAATTACCCATGAATCCATGCCAAAATCTCTACACTGCCTCTCTCTAAAGAGCTGCACCCACCTGGGGGCTTACCAGGCTGTAGCCAACATACACAATGCCTCTCAATTCACATTCGGTCTACCCGGATTCACTATACTCGTGTATTCTCTTCTCCTCTCTTACTTGTATGCCTCTTTAGTCCCAATCATATTGTATTGAACAACACATATTATGAGAGTATGGCAACAAAGTGGGCGTGGGCTCATTTTTATAGTCGAACCACTCTATATTTTGTGTTATTTTCCTTATTTCTCATGTTACTTTTTCTTTACACTTGATATGATGCTTGAGAGCGACTTGAGTCCGATATCTCATATCATTAATGATGAAAATGGTGTAATGACGGAATAATGTTGACATTAGCTAAAATGTTAAAACACATTAATACGAACTTGAATGACACTGAGATAATTAGGAAGGGCCCAGAGCCCTAGGGTGAAAGATCCAAAACCACTGGTCAGAGTATATGATAACATAACCGGCATTGTGGAGCCCGTTAAAGTATGCTAGTTTTAGAAGATTTTGAGAAAATATAATGGAAAATGAAAATGATAGTGGTTGTGCTCGGAATTGCATAAGTAAAATAACTAATGCAATGAAATAAATTAAGACTAACGAATAAAATATATTTAATTGTCTCTAGACCTAGTAAAGGGTGATAGGAAACGGTTAAGAATGAGTATGAGCTCATCACTCGGGTGCATTGCATAGTAGTTGCATTAATATTGCCTAAAGTGTTCAAATTTTTATAATTGATTAAAATAAATGTTATATCGATAATATTTTTATAGAAAATGTATAGCTTAGTATTACCCACCCTGCTGAGGGTTTGCTTACCCCTGCTTTTTATGTTAAAACCCCCGTCCCTACCCTAGGTACTTCTAGCAGAGATGCCGAAAAGGATGTTGTTAAGACCCCTGAGTGTAATCAACATTGTTAGTGCTATGTAGTGTTATTTAAATTATCTTTCGAAATATTAGTAATGCGGGACTTTAAATATTTTATTTAGGCCTTTGGCTACGGTTTGTAATAATACAGAGATGATTATAATTTATTTCTTAGCTAATTAATAATGATTTAACCGGATTTTTCATAAATAAATCTTGTAAATTGACCTATTACTTAAAGTGGCCATCCTTTTTTTGCAACTTTGAAATGGTAAATTAATCTTTAATAAGGGAAAAATTAAAAGGATTTTTCTTAAGTAATAAGTTTAAACCTTCCCCCTGCCCCGTTTAACTCCTTAACTCGATTCTAGTTGAACTAACGGTGACCCAAACCCGGGTCAGGGTGTTACAAATAGTATCAGAGCAATAGGATCCATGGGTGTGACGGAGTTACTACGCTTTCTTAGAATGTTTTCTTATACATTTCCCTTACTTAATGATTTAGTTATTGTGTAGTAAATCTATTTCTCTATCTTTTTCGATTCGTATCATTATGTATTAAGATCTCCATTCTTGTGTATATGCCTCCACGACGTAATGTAGTAATGGGTGGGGCACTAGTGAAATTAGACGCACAGAGAAAGACGTGTGCCAACTCACCGACTTCCCTACACAACAGTAGCGGACCAACCTTAATGGGACAATCGAGATTACTTTCTCTGTCTCCATTATTAAGGAGTTCAGGAGGCTTCACCCACCCCCATCTAATGGGGTGGTTGTCCCCGATGCTACAGAGGAATGGCTCAATGAAGACACTAGGATAATGGAGATTCTTGGTGTGCCAGTTGGGTATAAATTCATGATCGCTGCGTTCCATCTCACGGAGTAAGCCCAACACTGGTGGAGTGCTTATTTAGACAGTACTATAGAAGCCCTAGACTGGGGTAGCTTCAGTACTGCCTTCCTTAACCGACACTTTCCCCAAGCATTTCAGGATGCCAAAAGGGATGAGTTTGTCCTATTGATATAGGGGAAGACATCCGTGAATGAGTATTTGTTCAAGTTTAAGAGCTTGTGTAAGTATGTCGATGATGCACAAAGAGATGTGACTGAGAAGACAAGGATGTTTGTTAAGGTCCTCAACTTGGGCATCCTGCAGATCCTGGCTGGTATGGATATGCCAAACTTTAGGACATTGGTTAATAAGGCCAATAGGTTGGATCTTGATACTAAGGATGGAAAGTCTATTAGGAAGAAGAAGAAGATTCCAGCGGGTCTAAGGCCAGCGGTCACAAGAAGTCCCGGGGGGGGGGGGGGGGGGCTCGAGGCTTCTTTGTAAAGCTAAAGGCTTCCATGGGGGCTGGTTCTTCATCAATCCAATGCACCAGTGATCAGATCCATATAGCTCTCACAAATAGGAATTACTTTCTTGCGTATCCCCTAGTCATTTCAAGATAGATTGTCCATAGCTAGCTTCGGGCAGTTAGTAGACTGTTAATTTTATGCTAGGTAGGATTTTAGTTACACAAGCCCTACCCAGCTAGAGCAGCAACAATTCTCCTCGAGCTATTAGCAACACGCGAGGCATAGTGTAGATGGTTTACATTCAAGTTAGGGGAAGGGTGGACATGGTTTAGGTCAGGTGCTCGATGGCCAGAGTTGCAAGTTTAACCCCGAGCGAGCATATGCCATGTAAGAGTTTGCTGCACCTTCTGACGATCCATCAATGATGGAAGGTATGATTATTTTGTACAGTGCATGGGCTAAGGCATTGTTTGATTCTAGTGCATCGTACTCTTTCATTTTGAGTTCGTGTAGTTTGGGACTAGTGGTAGAGAAGTTTTACCCTTCTACCTTTATTGAGCTTCCGATTGGGGGTGGTATAATTCTTGATAAGATTTGTCATATATGTGTAGTTATGGATAGAGATTATGTTATGGAGTATGATTTGATCCTTATGGACATCGATGGATTCTAGATGATCCTTGGCATAGACTGGCTCTCATGTTTCAAAGCTGTCATCGAATGCCATTAACACAGTGTCTTAGTGTCACTTCCGGATGGGTCTTGCCATCGCTTTAGTAGCGATAAGTGAGTTAATTATCCTTATAAGTTATCTACCGTGTGCTAGAAGAAATAGTACTTTGGCTGGTTTAGCAGGTGATGTATCTTCAAGGCTCTCACACATAACAAAAGGTCCCATATTTAGTGTGAAAGAGTTTAAGAAATTTTGGACTAACCGTTTTGATTTCATTTTGTATTTATGTGAGGAGAGGTTTTTGATGAAAAATAGAGGAATTTCAATTCCCGCCTTGACTATATGTGTCACTAAAAATATGATAAAAATACAATAGATAAGGTGCTAACCTATTATGGGTTTGTCCAACAAATCCTGGAACTAGATTATTTTTATTTCACAGACACCGTATTCAACTATGACTGGGTGAAGGTAGAGGACACTAGAAATGCTTGTAAATTGATCTTGAATTAAAACTTATCATAATATATTTATCTAAGATGAAGAGTAAAGATCGCATAGTCGACGAGCCTTTTATTTATGCCTATCAGAATGTAAATAAGGTATTATACTCAAAGTGCATAAACGATGGCAATTAATATATTGTTGTGCATGCACCAAAGGGTATGACTGTTCAAGAAGACGCATTAAAGGTTCCTAAAGAGTTCCAATATGCTCTTAATGAAAATCATAATTTGAAGGATCCTTTTTCTAATTTAGAGAAAGATTGAGTATCAAAATATTATTTTACCCTTGACAATCTTATGTGTATCCTATTATTATATTGTCCCTTAACAATCCTATTTGTATCCTATTCTGATATTGGTCGTATTTTGGCACTTTAGTTTCATTTATGAATGTTTAGTGTGATTGATGAATTTCTAGTTTGAATTATGAATGTTTAATATGATTAATGAATTAAATTGGAAGGCACGGTGCTTTAATTTTAATTGTTAACTCCACGGCTACAATATTGCTTAGTTATATATGAAATGGTTGCTGAATACAACCCAAAATATCCCTCTAAATAGAACCCGTAAGAGGCATGAATACCTCGCATGGGACCAATGTACTAGTAGTAACTGACTTCATAGTCACGGGACTCTCGGTTTGAGTATATGATAATAATATGCAAATCTCAAGACTTAGGCTTAAAAACATGCCGTTAGAGGGCAGAAATCCAAAATAACACTCAAATTGCCCCGTAAGTGGTACTAACACCTCTATAGGACCAATGTAACGCATAGAAACTGACATCATAGTCATGAAAATCTTGGTTTGAGAATATAAGGGAAATTTGGAAATATCTATACTTAGGCTTAAAAACATATCGTTAGAGGGCGAAAACCTAAAACAACCCCCAAATGCCTTGTTAAAGGCATGAACACTTCGCACGGGACCAATGTAACTCATAGGAATTGAGTGCTTAGTCATGGAACTCCTTTTTTTAGAATATGACGATCATTTTTAAAGAAGAAGGCTTAGGCTTAAAAACACACCATAAAAGGGCGAAAATGCAAAATAGCCCCCTAACGGTCCTTTAAGAGGCAGGGACACCTTGCATGGGACTAATGTAACATGTAGCTAGGAACGGACCATGTAATCATGGACTCCTGATTTGAGAATATGATGATAGTTTAAATCTCAAGACTTAGGCTTACAAATATGCTGTTATAGGGCGAAAACCCAAAATAACAACTAAATGGCCCTGTAAGGGACACCAACACCTCGCACGGGACTAATGTAACTCATAAGAACTAATCACGTAGTCACGGGACACCCTGTTTGAGAATATGATGATAATTTATGAATATATAGACTTAGAAATAAACATGTTGTTAGAGGGAGAAAATCCAAAACAACCCCTAGACAACCTCGTGAGAGACACGAACAGTTCGCACGAGACCAAAGTAACTCATAAGAATTGATGGAACGATCACGAGACTCCTAGTTTGACATTATAATGATAATTTACAAATATGTAGGGTTAGTCTTACAAACATTCCGTTAGAGGATAAAACCCAAAATGGCCTTGTAAGAGGCACGGACAACTCATATGGGACCAATATAACTCGTAGGGACTAAACATGTAGTCATGGTACTCCCAATTTGAGAATATGATAATAATTTTCAATTATTTATAATTAGGCTTAAAACATGTCGTTAAAGGGCAACAATGGTAAACATTCGCCAAATGGACCTATAAGAGGCACGAACACCTCGCACGAGACTAATGTAACTCCTAGTAACTGACGGTAATTTCAAGGGACTAGTAATTTGAGAATATGATGATAATGTATAAATCTAAAAGCTTAGGCATAAAAATATATGGCCAAAACTCGCAAGGGACTACCATTAAAGGGCCAAAACTCAAAATAACCACCAAACGACCTCATAAAACATATCAACACCTCGTACGAGACCAAAGAAACATGTAAGAATTGATCGCAGAGTCATGGAACTAACGGTTTGACAATAGGATGATATTTAATAAATATTTATACTTATCCTTAGAATTATGCAATTAGAGGTCAAAAACTCAAAATAGACCAGCCCCTTGTACGGCCCCCTAAGAGACACAAACATCTTGCACGGAACCAGTGTAACTAGTAGGAAATGACCACGCACTTATGCAACTCCCCTTTTGAGAATATGATGATAATTTGAAAATATATAGACTTAGGCTTAAAAACATGTCATTAGAGGGTGAAAATCCCAAATAACCCCCAAACATCCTCGTAAGAGATGCGCGGGACCAATGTAACTTGTAAAAACTAGCGGCGTAGTCATGGGACTCTAAATTTAGAATATGAATATAATTTGCAAATATCTATACTTAGGCTTAAAAACATGTCGTTAGAGGGTGAAAACTCAAAACAACCCCCAAATGGGCCCGTGAGAGGCATGGAGAGCTAGAACATGGGGCCGATGTAACTCATAAGAACTAAATGCGTAGTCGTGAGACAAATGTAATTCATATTATATTGTCCCTTAACAATCCTGTTTGTATCCAAATTGTATCATATTATGATATTAGCGCTATAGACACTTTAATTTGATTTATGAATGTTTATTATGATTTATGAATTAACTAGGATAGCATGATGCATTACTTTGAATTGTCAACTCTACGATTAAAATATTTCTTATTGTATATGATTGGTTGCTGAATACATTTGTTTTTTTTTGGGGGGGGTGGGGGTGGGGGTGGAGGGGGTACCTAAAAATAAATTTAATGTTTTTTATTAAATGGATATTTCCACGACCAAAATTGATGTCCCCTAATTTTTTTAAAACAAATAAATAATTGGTGACAGTCGAAGAACATGACCATTTATTTATTTGTTTTTGAAAAAATTGGGGGTCATAGATTTGGGACATGACCCAATTTGAACATTGTCACACCCATAGTCATGGATTATGGTCGTGACCCAATGTATGTAGGGTTTTAGTGGGACAATTTTGACTCCATGGTGACTACGACCATAATCCATGACTATGGGTCGTGACCTTAGTATCAATTTTGACTACACACCCATAGTCAAAACCAATTTAGAAAATCGAAACTATCTTACTAAAACCTACATACATTTAATAATTTACCTACATTAAATTTATGTCTACACAAAATTCAAAAATATGTCTCACTGCTAATACCACTACCTTATTATATTACCCATGATTAGGAGCATCTCTCTTTTAAATAATTATCTGGTTACCCGGAACCTTTGCAATGAGTTGCAAAATTAATTTGTGATTCCCGAGTCTACATTCTAGGTTGCTGTATATCGACATATAATCACATATTTACTTTTAAGATATAAACGATTACCTTGTCCTTTTCCTTATAAAGAAAGGAAAAAATGGACACATTACTAAAAACAATCTAACCACTTGTAGTGAGAATACCTGTCGTTCGGCTATTTTCAATTCGACCAAGATATATGAACCTTCCTTAAACCAAACAGTTGTAACCGAGACTTAGCCTTATCCTCTTACCTCCCTTTTAGGGGATAAGTACAGCTCTTCCCAAGTAACTAAGACCAATATTTGGATACTGATGATCCTCACTCCCGAATTAAGAAATGGTATTAGGTTTCTCCACCATGTCAAACCCAAATAATTATTTGTTCAACCAATGATAAAATTATTCTAAGAATACGATTCTCACTTGAGTGTCAATCATATGTGTTAAAAAAAATTCTCATCGGTTAATTCTTTCAAATTAAATATGTAAACATAAACTTACCCGTGTGTGTGTGGGTGGGGTTGGGGGGGAGGGGGATCGAACACATGTAACTCTTAATTTAAAATAAATACCACATATTTTAAAACACGGTGATTTCATGATTAAAACCATCTATTGGGGGTAGATGAGCCGACGCAAGGAATTAATCACATCAGTATTGTTGATACCAAAATTAGTATGATGATATGGACGAATAATAAGAAGACACGTGTCAATCTACGTGGCACAATAGCAATGAGGAAGTTCATTTCCCCGACCAAGTCATGTTCGCTCCGAGCAACAAGGATACTCCGAGGAACTACAACACTCTGAGGAACTCGAGCGCTCCGAGGAAACTCTAGTTCTCCGAGGAACTCTTGAACGACGAGCAACTAAGGCAGTCCGAACTGCATCTCGACCACAGCATTGATTGCCAGATAATCAACAGTTCAACTATTCATTGAATGCTTATCATTGACGCACACGCTTAAGGGCATTAAATGTATCACCCTTTAAAATGATAGCCTCAAGGCTATAAATACATTGTATCATCCTCATTCAAGGGGGGGGGGGGGGAATTTCTTGAGAGAACTTGTAATCGAGAATTCCCAAAACACTCAGCAATAACATAACAGTGGACGTAGGCCATTCTTACAAGGCTGAACCACTTTAAAATTCTTTGTCTCATTTATTTATCTGTGATTGAATAATTAGAGAGATCTAATTTTTTTACATCAACAGATTGGTGTCGTCTGTGGGAACGACTATTGTTATCGTTTTTCACCAAAAATCATTCATCATCAATGGCAGATAATCCGAAATCCAGCAATCGAAACGCTGGAAATGCTGGAAATCTTCCAAATCCTTCTGCACCTCCAGATCTGGCTGGAATTATGACGAATCTGGCTCAAGGACAAAACGCCATGCAAGAAACAATGCGGCAACTCATACAAACCCTTCATGGCGTTGCACCTGCACATTCGGGACAGCAAAGTGGTCAGAGGCAAACCTATTTACCCTCTTCACGATCCAGGCGTACAGAGACGTATCGTAATGAGGAATCAGATGATTTCTCTTATCAACCTGGGCAAACTTCATCAATACGGGCCACAGATACTGAGCAACGTATTACTCTCTCTCCAGAGAGGACCAGTGCCATGGAAAGACTGAGCAGGGCGTCTCCTTTCAGTCGATTAGGCCCTAGGAGGAATAAGAGTCCACCTAAATCCATGTCGAGGAGTTTTCGACAACCATCAAATCTAAGAGAAGGATCAGCACAATCGCGACCAGCTGCTCGTCAAGATAGATATTAGGAGGCCACTTCAGAACAATCAATTTCTCGAACTAATAGGCCCGAGGAGGGAAATGATGCGTGGAAAGGTTCCATTCAGCGGTTGGAGGATAGATTGGGAGAAATGGCTAAGGCGAGGAACCCCCTACAACGAACTTTTGTTCAAGGGACACCTTTCGTAAAGGCCATTGTGGATTTTCCTACACCGTCAAAATTTAAAGCACCCGTGGTGACCCCCAAATATGATGGAAAAACAGATCCTATTCTTCACATAGAGCAATATCAAGCTGCTGCCGACATCTATGTTGTCCCCGACGAGATGAGATGCAGAGCATTCTCGGGAACTCTTACTGGATCTGCCCAGATATGGTACAATAATCTTCCTCGGGGTAAGATTTCAACGTTCTTTCAATTGGCCGAGTTGTTCATTAGCAATTTCTATTTTGGAGCAAAACCAGTAAAACGAGTAGCACACTTGTTAAGTGTTAGACAAAAATCTGGTGAAAGTACTAGAGATTAAATAACTCGTTTCAATAACGAGAAGCTAGAAGTTATAGATTATGAAGAAAAGACAGCAATCACCGCCTTGATGAGTGGGTTGTTTCCTAACAAGTTATATTACACTTTGGCCAAAGATCCACCTACAACTATGTCAGAGTTGATGGCAAAAGCGGCCAAAATCATGAATGCCGAGGAGGATATGGCTGCGAAGAAGAATATGGATAAAGAAACCAAGGTGGAAACCGACAAATCTAAGAAGAAAGAGCATAAGGGCAATGGCGGTGACAAGCATTCCAAGAATAATAAGACATCATGGGAAGTTCTGAAAAAATTCGATAATTATACTCCTTTGAAAATGGGTATTAATCATGTCTTGGAAGAAATCAAGAATAACGAGGAAATAAAGTGGCCAAAGAAACTGAGGTCAGACCCTGACACGAGGAACAGGGAGAAATATTGCGAGTTCCATAAGGATCATGGCCATATGACTAAAAATTGCATAGCTCTTCAGAACGAGATTAAAACACTCATCCGAAGAGGAAAGCTAACAAAGTATGTTGATCGGGGAGGTGAAAGAAGAAATAATGACCGAACTAGAGAGAGGTCGAGATCTCCTCGTCGAGCAGAGGAGAAAAAGAAGAGAAACCATGAAGATGATCCAGATGATGACCCCGATCTTCCAAAGAAACCAAGGCAACCAGAACGAGAGGTATTTTCAATACGTTTGGGTCATTTGATTGTAATGTTATTACATGAGGAGATGCAGGAGGAGGAGACCTTACTGCAGAAAGAAAGGCCTACCTTGGAGAAGCTCAAGCTTGCTCGTACATTCAGCGAATAAATTTGGCTGAGGAGGATCGCCCGAGGAAGGTAAACAAAGAGAAACTGGTCATTGGTTTTTCAAAAAATGACCTTGCAGGTGTTCTTTACCCTCACGACGACCCTTTGGTGATTAAAATGAGGATGAAAGAAGTAGTGATCTCAAGGGTTCTCGTAGATAATGGTAGTTCGGCAGACATCATGTACTACTCAAGTTTTGACAGTTTAAATTTGAAATTATCTCAATTGGAGCCTTATCACAGACCCCTCCTGGGTTTTGCTGGCGAGAAAGTTTTTCCACTTGGGACGATCAAGTTGGATATATTCATTGGAACTTGGCCTGCTTGTCGAACAGAAAGAATACGCTTCTTTGTGATGGATAAGAATGTGCAATCAGCCTACAACATCATTATGGGAAGAGTTGGTTTGAAGAAGTTCGAAGCAGTTCCATCTACAGTACATCAGTGCTTAAAATTCCCAACAAATTTCGGAGTAGGAGTTGTGAAAGGTGATCAAAAAGTAGCTCGGGAATGTTATTATTCATCTGCCGAGCAAGAGGAGCTTGAAGAGTCAAGGAAAAAGACTACCACCTACCAGGTGGATGAAGGTACAGAAATTGAAACACTTGATCCCAGAGATGAATCCCAACTTGTAAAAGGATAGGTGGTGGAATCTACGGAAAATGTTATTCTGGACGACGAGCACCCTGAACGAATAACCCAGATAGGTTCGACGTTGGATGCTTCAATCAAACAGGAGTTGATAACTTTCTTGAGAAACAGGAAGAAAACTTTTGCATGGAGTCATGAAGACATGCCAGGAATAGATCCAAACATCTTATGTCATGAGCTCAATGTGAATAAGGAGATCAAGCCTGTAAAGCAGAGAAGAAGAGTATTTAGTCCCGAGAAGAATCAAGCTATACAAGAGGAGGTCGAGAAACTCCAAAAAGCCCAATTCATTGAAGACGTGAAGTATCCAGACTGGCTAGAAAATGTGGTGATGGTAAAGAAGAAAAATAATAAATGGAGAATGTGTGTTGATTTCACCGATCTCAACAAGGCATGCCCAAATAATCACTTTTCATTGCCCAGAATTGATCAACTAGTGGACGCCACCTCGGGACACGAGCTGCTCAGCTTCATGGATGCTTACTCTGGCTACAACCAGATCAAAATGAAACCTGAAAACAGGGAAAGTACTTCTTTTATTACCCCTAGGGGAACTTATTGCTATAATGTTATGCCTTTTGGTTTGAAAAATGCAGGAGCGACATACCAGCGGCTGATGAACAAGGTTTTTGCCGAACAAATCAGTTGCAATATGGAAGTCTATGTCGATGATATGCTGACAAAGAGCAAGAAAGCTGTTGATCATCTAGTTGACTTAGGTCAGACCTTTGATCAACTGGATAAGTATCAAATGAAACTCAACCCGACGAAGTGCACATTTGGAGTACGAGAAGGAATGTTCCTCGGATACATTGTCAACCAGCGAGGTATTGAGGCGAATCCAGAAAAGATCAAAGCCCTTTTAGGGTGGCGATCACCAACGACGAAGAAAGAGGTGCAAAGTCTTACAGGACGAGTTGCAGCGCTCAACAGATTTGTATCCCGAGCAACTGATAGATGCCTACCATTCTTCACAACACTTCGAAAAACTTTCGAGTGGAATGAGGAATGTGAAAAATCCTTTCAAGACTTGAAGAAATATTTGGGAGAACCTCCACTATTGTCCAGGCCAGTAATGGGAGAAAAGTTGTACTTGTACCTGGCAGTATCAGAGAATGCAGTCAGCTCGGCATTGATCAGAGTGGAGAATGGAGTCCAGAAGCCAATTTATTACACAAGTAAGGCTTTCCGAGGTGCTGAGATCAGGTACCCAAAGCTGGAAAAATTGGCATTGGCATTAATTGAGGAAAGTAGAAGAATGAGGCCATATTTCCAGGCCCATACCATCGTCGTGTATACCGACATGCCATTAAGACAAGCCCTTCATAAGCCAGAAAATCAGGGAGACTGATGTACTGGGCAATAAAACTCGGTGAATATGATATTGTGTATGAACCTAGATCATCATTAAAAGGGCAAGCTATAGCAGAGTTTACTTATCCTGATACCCCCGAGGAACAAAAGATGCTCGCTGACCAACCTGTGGATGTTACAGGATCAATAGACATAAGTCCAGACCAACCCCGGTTGGTAAAAGGACTTGTGGATGTAGAAAGATCATCAAATTCAAACCCAGACCAACTCTGGTTGGTAAAAGGGCGAGAAGAGATGGTTGACAAAGAGCGAAAAATACCAGGGGAGGATGAAAGGAAACAGCAGATATTTCACCGAGGAACTCTGTCAGATAAGAAATTTGAAGACGAGTTACCTACATGGAGATTATATGTAGATGGGTCATCTTGCACAACATGTTGTGGAGCAGGAATTGTTTTGAACACCCCAGACGAGATTGACATAGAATATGTCCTGCGATTCCAATTCAAAGCCTCCAATAATGAGGCTGAGTATGAGGCTATGATAGCAGGTCTTAATTTAGCAAAAATTATGGAAGCGCAACAAGTGATGGTATTCAGTGATTCTCAATTAATTGTGAATCAGATGATGGGAACATATGCAGTTAAAGGAGAATTAATGGTCAAGTATCATGCAAAGGTGATGGAGTTATTGGCAGAATTTAATGCCATTCAGTTGATTAGAATACCAAGAATGGAAAATGCACAAGCAGACGCACTGGCCCGACTAGCATCAGCTACTCGTATCGAGTTGCGAAGAACAATACCAATTGAAGTACTAGAAAGTCAGAGTATAGATGAAGACCTGACGATGAATGTTATTACCCTTGATTTAGGACCATCTTGGATGGATCCCATCAGGGCATATATTGAGGAGGGAGAATGCTGGAGGATAAGCTCGCTGCAAAGAAATTGAAGTTTAAAGCTGCTCGGTATGTACTAACTAATGGTGTTTTGTATAGACGAGGAATTATGGTCGGTTTGCAGAGATGTGTACATCCCTCCGAGGTGAAAGAATTGATTGAAGAGATCCATGAAGGGTCTTGTGGAGCACATGTAGCAGGTCGGACACTTTTGCAAAAAGTGATGATGCAGGGGTACTACTGGCCAACGATGAGGGCTGATTGTATAGCCTATGCCAAGAGATGTGATAAATGCCAACGTTTTTCTTCCATCCGACGTACTCCACAAGCATTTTTGACACCCATAACTTCCCCTTGGCCATTTGCCATGTGGGGAATTGATTTGGTTGGACCACTGCCAACGACCCGAGGAAGATTCAAGTACCTCGTCGTTGCAGTGGATTATTTTACTAAGTGGGTAGAAGCTGAACCACTTATTGATATGACATACGAGAAGGTATACCAGTTCGTTTGGAAGAACATAATCTGCCGGTATGGTCTCCCTCATGCTTTCATCACAGACCATGTAACACAATTTGATAACGAGGAGTTTGCCGTCTATTGTCATCAGTCAAACATTTTGAAGACTCATTCAACACCAGGCCATCCTCAAAGCAATGGATAGACTGAAGTGACGAACAGAACATTACTAAATGGTTTGAAGAAGAGGCTAAGTGAAGCTAAAACTAACTGGATTAATGAGCTACAGTCGGTATTGTGGGCTTATCGAACAACTCCCCGAGCAGCAACTGGAGAATCACCATATATGCTGGCGTTTGGAAGTGAGGCTGTAATACCTGCCGAGTTGGGTCTTCCAACACATAGAGTGCTGAATTTCAATTCCCCAGTCAGCGATTTAATGAGAAGATTAGATTTGGATATGCTCGAGGAGGTTAGAGAAGAGGCAGCCATCAGGAATGCTGCTTACCAACAACGAACAGCTCTGTTCTACAACAAGAGAGTGAAGAAATGCGACTTAAAAGAAGGAGATTACGTGCTAAAGAAGGTCATTCAGAAGCACAATAAATTGGAAGCAAACTGGCATGGACCTTACCGAGTTACAGAAGTTGTTCGACCAGGAACTTACCGCATAGCAACTCTAGAAGGAGAGGAATTTAAGAATGCATGGAATGCTGAACACCTACGCAAGTATTATCAGTGATGTAAAATGTAAAGCAGTTCCATCAATATGAATAAAACGATGATGTTTCGCCATCCTCTTTCTTTTATTGAAAGTTTTTCGGGGAATACTAGTGTGCAACACTACACTATTCTGCAATAAAAGCAACACCGATAGTTCAAACCCAGATCAACTCCGGTTGGTAAAAGGGCGAGGACAAACTATACTCCTTTGGTTAGGAGGCATACACTAGCTCAGACCAACTCCGGTTAGTAAAAGAGTTAGTGGACATGATAGTTCGAACTCAGACCAACTCCGATTGGTAAAAGAGCGAGAACACGATAGTTCGAACCCAGACCAATTCCGGTTGGTAAAAGGGCGAGAACACCCCATACTCCTTTGATTAGGAGGCGTACATTAGCTCAGACCAACTCCGGTTGGTAAAAGAGTTAGTGAACAGGATTGTTCGAACTCAGACCAACTCCGGTTGGTAAAAGAGCGAGAACACGATAGTTCGAACTCAGACCAACTTCGGTTGGTAAAAGAGAGAGAACAAACCATACTCCTTTGGTTAGGAGGCTGACACTGGCTCGTACCAATTTTGGTAAAAGGGCAAGTGGACACGATAGTTCGAACTCAGACCAACTCCGGTTGGTAAAAGAGCGAGAACATGATACTCCTAAAAAGGCCAATCTCGGTTGGTTAGGAAACAAGATATGCTCTCAAAAGCCAACTTATGTTGGTCGGGAGGTAATATTATTACAGAAAATACAAAAGTTCCTCGAAGAACAAAATATTCCAACATGAACCAAGTATGGTTGGTCGGGGATAAAAACCACTAACTGTAGTTGGTCGACGAGGAGAATTTATCGACCTTGATTGGTCGGACACATTTTAAAAAACAAAAATCTACCAAGTATGGTTAGTCGGGGATAAACTCTCACTAACTACAATTGGTCGACGAGCACGATTTAACAACCTTGGTTGGTTGGAAAAACTTTAAACATTTTTATACTCATTACTTTATTAAGTAATCGAGCAACATTTTTTATACTTGTAAAGTTGGTCGATGAACCACACAATATTGTTATGCAGGCACAAATATAAAGTGTTTGACAAGCACAAAGTAATAGCAATACAGATTTGCAAATAAAAAATGAAAGTCTTTCATTAAAATTCAAAATAAATTACAAGTTACATATGTGTACTAACTGTTACATCAGAATTTCCTATTCTACTGGTCTTTTCCCTTCTGCTTTTGAAACAGGCTCCTCGCCAGCAGGAGGATCTTCCAGGCAAAGGGGAGAATTAATGAAGTTAAAATATCGAAGCATTCTGACATTCATTATTGAAGGCGTGTCCAATAGATGCTCGGGGCGAGATACTTCGATCTGAGAATGAAGATTCTAGTCACCGAGGTATTTTGAAATTAAGCTCCGAGGAATGGCACGAGCTGGGATCCATTACATGTCAAGCTTGAATGGAGGATTTAGTAGATCAAGCAGCCCAGGAGCATGGTAATCCCATAAGTAATGGCCTTGTTCTAATTTCAATACACCTAGGGCATTCAACCATCCCTGTTTGTAGCCTTCAATATTGGCATTTTCAATACGAGCATCCAAGTGACAGAGTGCCTCATTGTACCCTGCCATCCAGAATTCACGAGGTTGTTTATGGAATTGGAAAGTTAGTCTCTCCAACTGCTCGTGAAGGTTTTTGGCAAAAATGTCCTTATTATCTAAAGCAGACTTCGTCGTAGTAAGTTGATCCTCCAAAGTTTGGGTTTTCTTGGACATTTCAGACAAAGCCCGATCTTTTGCATTCAATTGGAACGCTTGATTTTCCAATGCTGATTGAGTATGAGCTTCATCAACCAAGCGATGAAAAACTCTTGATCGACCTCGAGCAGGTGGAGTACTTTGTTCCTCGACCACATTCTGTGCGACTCTTCCTCGTCCACGAGAACCTCTTCCTCGTCCCTGAGTAGCAGTGGAAGTACCAGACCTTCTCAAGGTGTCCAACTCTTGCCTTAATTTGGCATTTTCCACTTCTAAAAATGAAAATCCTTCATCGGTGACTGGTACCAAGGCAGTGGAAGATGAAGCAGCAGACTTCAATTGTGCTAGCTCTTTCTGCAAATTGTTATTCTCTTGCTCCAGCAGCTCAATAATCTGTCTACATGCTTCAACTTCACCTTTTAGGGTTCTCTCCCTGACATCATATCCAGCAAAGAGCTTCTCGTAGCCCTTCTCGGCAGAAATCTGCTGATACTTCTTCTCATACCCCTCATGCAACAGGGGAGTTGATTCCTTGTACTGATTTTGAAGATCTTCAAGGGTACATTGAAGCTCCTCGATCATTTTGTAGTACTCCACATTATTGGCCACAGCTCGGTCAAGTAAACATTTCAAGTACTGATAAGCTTCCACAGCCTGCTCTGAAGCACCATGGCCAAGGATGTCGGCAACATCTGATGCACTTAGTTCTGTGTGACCAGCCTTATAATATTCATTACATTGCTGCATTAGCTTTGTATCATTGGCATATAGTAATTCCATTCTAGCCATAAACTAGTAAAAAAGAGAAGGCAAGAGTTAATAAAAGAAGCAGACAGAACATCAACAACGTAGAGGAACAAAAAAGGTGATTTTATTACATCATCAAAAGGAGTACAGCGTTCAGAATACAGAGTATAAGTAAAAGAAAAACAGAAAGAGAATACTGAACAACTTCACACCTTTTCCTTGTCTCCCAAGACTTTCTCTGGAGGCTGGGACGAGGTGCTTGGTTGCTTGGTGGGAACAATGAGTTGGTTGGCAGAGGTTGGGACTTGTTCAGAAGGAGCAGGTAAAGACGAAATCTCCTCGGTAGCTGTCTGATTGGGTTGTGGATCAAGGACTTGATCACCCACTGTCATTGAAGACTCCTCGGATGCAGCTTCATCTTCATCCTCATCTTCAATTCTAGGAGGGGGACCAGGAAGATGCTGATGAAATAGCTCAGAGTCCTCACCAACTTTCAATTTTTGCAGGGCAGCAACCCAACCGTCTCGAAAGTATTTCAAACTCCCATACTGCACCTGAGTCATCATTGCTGCTACCCCCCTATCCCATCCTTTGTCCCAGCCAGTGCGAAAAGATTTCTTCACCGCCAATTTTCTTTTTATTTTCTCCGAGGAGAGCTTCTCGGATAGAAGATCCTCGGTGGCTTTCAACTTGGCCTCAACCTCCTCCTTCTGGCGATTTACTTCTCGCAGAAGGGTTAGCTCTTCCTCGGCCGATTTCAACTTAGTTTCAAGCTCCCCAAAGTTTGTGAGCTTCTCGGCATATTTTTTATTCTCTCTCTCCAAGTCTTTCACTTTGTTTCCTAACTGCACCTTCTCTGCCTCAGATGCAGCCAACTTCTTCTCCCATTCACCCCTATCCTCGTCATATTTTTGACGGGAATCCTTCAAAGATTGGGCCAAGCCCTGTAAATCATCCTCCACTCCAGACGAGGAGCTAGAAGCCTTGATTGCTTCATCCTTCCTCACAATGGTGTTAAAACAACTCACCAGCTGAAAAAGAAGATAATGATAAATCATTGTAGAGATACATATATTGTTGGAAAGAAAGAAAAAATTCAAAATAAGAGAAACTTACTGAAGCAATGTGACGAGTAGCCAGGGATGTAAGCATATCCCTAGACATACTATCCTCAATTCCTTGGACTTCAGGAATGGTCCAAGTCTTTACCGAGCTCATTGCAGAACTCGGGGGAATAACAGTTAGAACACCAGCTCCACTAGCTTGGAGCTGGGGAATGGTTTCAGAAAAACTGACCGAGGAGGATTTCTTCAGTCTCCTCGGTGTTTCTTCAGTCTCCTCAGTTTCAACCAAAGAAGAGCTTTTGGTTGGGGAGATGGTGATCACTTCCACAGGTGCATCCTTCTGGACAGGAGCCACTGGGGGCTTCTCGGCAGCCTTCTGAGGAGCAACAGAAGGGGTGGCATCTTCTTTCTTTGCCCCCTTTTGGACATCAGCCTTGTTTCTTTTACCCTCTCCAGCAGAGGCAGTCTCCTCAAAGATAGAAGGAACTCTTCTTTTGCCCATTTTCTGACTCAGAGGAATGTGAGAGTCTGGTGAAGAATCCTCAGAAGCTGGCGATGTTTCACTAATGCTGACCACAGGACGAGCAGTAAAGGATGATGTATAGCTCCTGTACTGCAACAAGTATGAAGCAGACCTGATGCGCTCGTCTGCAACTTTCTGATGCAAACTCCGGATATGTTTCAAATGCTTGATATTAACTTCTGATTCTTTTGGAGTCTTTCTTTTGCTATCAACTGCAAACAAATACATATTGAAATGTCAATCACGCATTTATTCAAACATAATGAAATCATAGTTTCAGAAATAAAATAAAATGAAAATAACCTATCCCATTGCCATATGGAGGGCATTTGGGACCTTCATATACTGCATCTCCAACCAAAGGGGCATGTTGCCAATTTCTGATAACTACCCCATGTTCAAAATAATCCCTATTAGCATAAGGGAGATTGACTACTAAAGCCCTATTCAAAAATCTAGTTTTTAAATAATAAACATTGTCTAGAACAGCCCATCTATAACAGTACATAATCTCAGGAATTCCTATACGAGTTCCATGAGTTTGATTTAACCTATGCACCCCATTAACTATTCTCCATGTGTTCGGGGCTATTTTTGCAGGAACAATATCAAAATAATGACAGAACTCTAAGCACAAGGGGTTTGGTGGAAAAGAAAATCCACATTCAGCAATAAAAAGGCTGGGGAACCAATGTCCCTCAGCCAAACGAAAATAATTTGAAGGCTCAGAAAGATCCTCCAAAATTACCCAAGATGGAATGGAAAAATCATAACGGAATTTCTCGAGAGATTCAATAACATAAACCATGGTGAATAAAAGAAGAAGGAAGAAGATCTTACAGGAAAAAGGGAGATCTGTTGACAACGAACGAAGACAAGGATGAACGCACAAGAGAAAGAAAGACTATGGAAAACTCGAAAGCAGAAAATTGGAAAAGGTTGAAGATGGTGTGAAGGCCTATGAAGCTTAAATACTTTGCCTTGGGAAACGGCGAAAGAAATGATTACAAAAAGGAAACTATTACGCTACCGGCGGCTAAAAGGACAAAAAGTGCACGAAGATCGAAGCGCTTATAAAAATTCAAAAAGGCGGATTATGCGAATTTGGAAGGAAATTCAAATACAAAGAAAATGCTCCTAAAACCCAGGAAGGTCATTTAATATTGCCATATACCGAGAAAGAATGTTCCATATTCCTCAAAGTTCGAAATATAAAACATTGGGGGCTTCTGTTGATACCAAAATTAGTATGCTGATATGGACGAATAATAAGAAGACACGTGTCAATCTACGTGGCACAATAGCAACGAGGAAGTTCATTTCCCCGACCAAGTCATGTTCACTCTGAGCAACAAGGATACTCCGAGGAACTACAACGCTCCGAGGAACTCTTGAACGACGAGCAACTAAGGCGGTCCGAACTGCATCTCGACCACAGCATTGATTGCCAGATAATCAACAGTTCAACTATTCATTGAATGCTTATCATTGACGCACACGCTTAAGGGCATTAAATGTATCACCCTTTGAAATGATAGCCTCAAGGCTATAAATACATTGTATCATCCTCATTCAAGGGGGGGGGGATTTCTTGAGAGAACTTGTAATCGAGAATTCCCAAAACACTCAGCAATAACATAACAGTGGACGTAGGCCATTCTTACAAGGCTGAACCACTTTAAAATTCTTTGTCTCATTTATTTATCTGTGATTGAATAATTAGAGCGATCTAATTTTTTACATCAACAAGTATTTTAAAATATTGATGAGAATTTTGGGTTAAAATAATTTATTATCCCCTTAAGTTAAAACAGTTACAATATCCAGTCCTTCAAAGTTATTCCAAATAAAACATAAAAACTAAAACAGTAAGAAAAAGGTTGAATTCATTTTTAAATCCTAGAATCAAAAAATTGAAAAAATTAATTTTCAATTAACACAAGAGAATTAATTCGGTTAAATTTTAAACTGGCATCCCTCAACCTCCAATTTTTAAAATTAATCCGTCGGGCATCTTAGTTCCTTTATGAGGTGATATTTCTCACTGGGAGCATAAAGCACCCCACTTTGAACTAAACATATCTTCATCTTTTATTATGTCATTCGTACAGTTCAAGATCCTCTGTCCAACATAAAGAAGAACCGATCTCCCACATAGTATTTTGAAAAACTTGGGAGGCCAGACTAACTGATACGAAAAATCAATAACATCCTTGATTTATTAAAACACCAATGGAGACTCTGGAATTTATGTTAAAACCCATCAACCACGTAGTATTTTGAAAAACTTGAGGGTTTTGAAAAAAAGGCATTTACTCAATTTGAAAAAACTGAATTTAAATCCTCATTAATTTACAAAATTACTTGTGTGAAATAAATATCATGATCTCACATTTTATGTTTTCTTAAAATAAAAATATAATTTCATTTTTCCACAATTAAATAATCATAGATCTCAATTAAGTCACACTTTAGAATTTAATTACCTGGATTTTAATTCTATTTAGAAAATAATAAAACACGACACAATTTTTAGAGAAAATTAGTGATCTAGGCTGGTCTCGAAATAAATATTGCATGTTTCCATTAAACGGGTGATCCTAATTATTCAACTAGTTAACACATGAATTATGCAACGTAATATAAATAAAGAGACATGTAAGCAGTTAAATAATTAAATGCAGCAAAACTAAAGTACACTAGTTGTAAACCCACGCGATGCGCGAGAATTTTTCAATATTAACGCATTGTTTTGTACCACAAATTAATATAAGTTAAGCACACATAAATCAATATATTGCATCTAAAAAGTTTGAAAAATTCATGAAATAAATGTAAATCATATATACACTATAATAGCTTCGCAGAAACTCACGATATCGAAAATAAATAAATAAAAAAACAATAATTCGCAACTCATTCACAAAAATTCAGTGAAAAATCAAATTGAAGGATAAGAATGAAGAGAGAGCCTCTTACCTTTAGTTTTTTGCGGGGAAAAACAACCATTAATATCCTTAAAGTACTTGATTAATAAGAAAAGTTATCCAACTAAAATTAACCAATTAAATAACAAAGCCTATATCAATAATTGGATATCAATAATTGGAGTGCACATCAAAATCCAAAGCTCGAAAGTTAGATGAATAGAGTAAAAGGGATAAGATGTGGAAAAAATTTAGATCTCTAGTTAGGTTTATAATGAACTAACCTTCACACATTATTTCCTCCCCTCGTCTACAAAACACACAAAATATCAATCACAAATCCTAAATCTTAAATCTTAAAACACTGGAAGAAAAAATGAAACATATTATCTCGAAAATTCTAAAAAAAACAATACCTTTACTAAAATATTCAAAATATTTAATCAAATACTCAACAAATTCCATATATATAACATTATATTTAAGAAAACATAAACCGTATATAAAATTATACATGAATCACAATAGTTTGTGTTTAACTGAAGGACGTGAAGAGTTACCGAAGCAAAGAATTCAAGAGACGCGTAAGAGGGGAAATGCTTGGGTTTCCAAGTTGAATGAATAAAAAGATAATGAGGGGAATATATTCTCAACCCTTTTGCTACATCCCAAAAGAATATACGATCAAAATATTCACACGCCATTCCCATTAAACCTCTCTGTCACTCTCCCATAAACCCAACTGCGAGGTTCTCAACATTTATATACTCCACTTACGGCACCAATACTCGAGAAATTGAAGAACCCCACTTTGATACACAATTTTAAAGATTTGTTGTTATGTAAGAGAAACAAAGTCACCCATTTGGGGAATTTCTTTAAACATGTACCTTACAAATTCAACACCAAACCACCTGTCACAACCTCAAACCACCATTTGGACACTACCACCGTGGAAACTCTAGTTTCTACTACACCACACTGACCATTCTCTCAAAATTTGATTTTAAAATGGAATGTAGCAAAAGACTGTCTAACGTAAAGAGAGATGAGAAGTTGAATGAATAAAAAGATAATGTTTGGAATAGAGAATATTTTTTTTTAAACAGAAATAGATTTCAAGCTTAAAAAATTCTAATATCAGTATCCAAACCATAAAAGCAAATATGTTGTTCCCTCAGCAAACAAAAATAAAATAAAACAGAACTCAAATGCAACACAACAAAATATACCAATAATAAAAAAACAAAACTTGGTACCCTTGTCCTTGTCAGCAGCGGCATGACCCTTGGCCTTGCAATCGAGCAGGGACTTACGGTCCTTGTTGAGATTAAGCTTGGTAATAACAACCTTGGATGTGTTAATTCCAACATTAATAGTAGATCCATTAACCTTCTCATGTTTGATACGTTCGGTGTGGATGACCTATTTGCGCCGGTAGACTTAGACGACTTTTCCCTCTCGACAGTTGTAGATGCCACAGACGACCTGGACCTTGTCATCTTTTCTGAAGGGCTTGGAACGGACGTTGTACTTGGTTCAGAGATCAACAGAGAGGTCCACGCTCATAAGGACGCGACAGATGCTTAATGGTGCCGATAAATGGGCATTTCTGTTCTTTCTCCCAGAGATGGTTACCCTTGGATTGTACTTCATTTTCGCTGCCTCTCTCTCTCTGCTCTGTAACTCTAGTTATGGCAGATGGAATAGAGAAGATATAAGAGGTGAGAGTTGAGTAAAAGGGTTTTTAATAAAACCATAAAACCAAACGACATAAGAGAGAGAGAGAGAGAGAGAGAGAGAGAGGGAGAGAGAGAGAGGCGCTCGGAAGCCAAAAGGCAGGAAAAAAAGGGAACGCTTACGCTTGCAAGAATTTTAAAACAGGGGATGTACAACAGTGATTAAAATATAGAGTGCCACGTGGACACTCGTAATGAAGAGGAGTCTTAAATGCCCATAAATGCCTTGTTTTGCATTTTATAGTATATAGAGATTTAATGCCATTTCAATAATGGCGTGGACCTCTTCTTGAAGAAAAAATCTTCAAGTCCAAGGGTCCTCATTGTAAAAGATTTTCTTTTAAGAAAGAGTCAAACTTTAAGTAGACTTCTTCAAAAGATGATGCATGAGACCTGAACGATATCTAATCGAGATGATTTTTAGTCCACATCTTCATCTCTCCTTCAGCAAGATCATATCTAAAATTTGAGGAAATCCAACGGTTATGTATCCTAAATGTGATACATACAACCTTAATAATGTCTCATCGAGCTAATTTTTGTACATCAACTTCGTCTTGACTTCAGTAAGCACATATCAAGGCATCAACAAATTCTAATTGACCGATAGTTCGCTATGAATGAAACAAGATTTTGATCCTTAGAGGATTGAACTCCGCAAATCTCCATTGAATCCCATTCAATAACCGTTGTTTCTTCTTCAAGATGTCCCCAAACTATGTCCCACTATTTTACGATCATGATCGATCATTAAAAATAAGAATTACACTAAAAAAATATTACATCCCCTTACAATCTCCACTAAAACATAATTTATACAAAACCAAATTTGAAAGAAATTTAACTACAAATAAACCCATCCTATGATCCAATCACATCAATAAATAAAAATTATTTACGTGACCATGATGGAAGGAACAATCATTATAAAATCTATAAAAAAAAGTTAGTACGAATACATATAACACGCTAAAACTAGGGTTTGTAGTGGAAAACATGGATCTTTTTAATAAACAATTAATCTCAACCGGGGTTAGGAAAAATAACTTAGGATTGACATTTAAGTGAACAAAAAATTCCTCCATGTAGATCTTTGATTAATCATGCATTGAAAAACAGAACAAGAACTAGCTTTAAATATAAACTTAGGCTTTCAAGAACATACCATAGCGAATATTATTGTTATTCTTATAGGGAGAAATTGTTTGATGATGAAGATGAATTTGCTGCCCATATAAGGTCTCTTAAAGCCTTGTTAATCCTCTATAAATCTTGGATCTGCTAATGTATGATCCTCCCAAATGCTAGGTAGGTGTTTGGGTATTTTTTGTGATGATACCCCTTCTTTGTGAGTGAGATATGGTCCTCTTCCTCTATGAATCTTCACAAAAATATGAATAGTGTTTTCTCTCACCCCTCTTAAGCCCTAATGACCAACCATTCCCGCACCTTTATATACAAGTACAAAATGTGGGCTTGGACCAAACTAGGTTTCTTGAGAGTTTGGTCCTAACTACATAGGTATGTAGACTACACTACGAGCTAAGATAAATAATTAAATTGGTTTCAAATAAGTACTAAAAAATACCCAATTACAATTATCGTAATTTATTTTCTTTCTTTCTTTAATCATAATTGATTCCACTAAATAATTATGAGTGCACTCCAATTTAATTATGTCATAAATCCTTGTATATAATGAGGTCATATTTGCAAAGTTGATTATGTTACATAATATTATTCCCCGTATTAAGCTTTTGACAATCGCTTGGTCAAGTCAATTTGTCGTTAATCGACTTTCACCAAAATCTAATCAATTTCCTTGATTCTCAGGTTTAACTTATTTTTTTACCTCCACTGGATTATTGATCAGGTTTACTAGTGGAAATAATTTTTTTTTAAATCCATCAAAGGGGTATCGCAATCCTAGGCCCTCTTAGATGTGGATTCTGTAAAATAATATCCCATACCTACTTACATAACTATCAACCAATATGATGGGATCATTTGCACTCTAATATTGAATCTCCACCCATAGCAATTAAAGTGACAACTATATAAGCATCATATTCCTCATAATTCTCGAAATTAAGAATGTATGCACCCTTTATAAATGGTATGAGATTTTTTGGGTCTAATCTAGATAGCCCTTAGGCTCTAATATCATGGGTGGTCCCGTTCAATACATTCTTGGGATATACCAATTACAAACTTCTTTTGAACTTTCCCCCAAGTTCCCAAACCATCATTAGCTCCTTGTAGTTTAAGATAAACTACTAGGATTGCATCATAACCTTTCCTATAGGATGCCAAGGGCATATCTAGGTTGTTAATATTTTAATAGTTCAAGAACCGAAATCCTAATCTCCTAGTGATGAATCCAAAGTCGACTCGCCAGAATTCCTACTAACCTCTATTGACCGACATGTCTAGAATATATTTAAACCAAATATAAGGCATTCTCATAACCATTATTCTTATTTCAAAATTAACCCACACAATATTATCGAAAGGTAACGGTCATATATGGATTTAATAATAAATCCCCAGTAAATACAACCAAATACCAAAGTACCAATAAAAATGTACAAATATCCAAATACAGGTAAAAGTACCAAAAGTAACACAAACGGTACAATCAAATCTCAACAAATATAAACTAAAGATACACATAAAATTTCTATTAATCATTCTCGTCGTCATCATCCTCATCATCATATTCATCATCACCACCATCATCATCAAAAGGATGAACATATGGGGGGGGGGGGGGGGAGGAGCAACAAGCTGTGGTGAAACTGTTGGGACATCAAGGAAAAGTCCAATCCTCCTTAAGTAATCTGCAATGAAAGTAACGTATCTACGACAATTAGCTCGCTCATGACCCACCACATCTAGACAATATCCAAAATATTCAAGCATCTAATACATCTCATCCCTCGTGTCTCAAAATTAACCACGCATGATGGTAAACTAGGACTTTATGAACTCATGTGTACCATGATGAGATCGAGGCTCTAGTGCGATTGCTGGTAGAGGTCCTGGTGAATTAGGATCAATGGGTTATCAAAGCAGTCTACGTGTAGTATGGCCTTAAGAACAGGGTGCCCTCATGCTAAAAATAAAACTAAAAATGGGATCGGACTCACATGTAAGAAATCTAGTCACACTTAATGGATATATATAACCATTGATCCACCTAACTTAAGGTAAACACTCTTAAGTCGTATTTGTGCAAGCTCTCCTCATCACGTTTAAGACACGATTAGGGTAGTTTATGGACTGACGATAGGCTAAAGAATACATCAACTAACATATGGGATACGAAAAGTCCTGAGTGTGATATCATGGCATAAGGTTGTAGATAACCAAGAAGTGAAGAATTAAGTAGTTCTTCAACATAGTCTACTATTGGAAAAGATTTCCAACCTAATTTTTCCTATAACTCGTAAGAGAATATGCATCATCATGATTATCCTCATCTACCAGAAATGATCAATATCTTAAAAATGAGCCTTAACACCTAAATATGTAGCAAAAATATCTACAATAATCTTAATATTTATCCCTGAAATAAATGTAAACAATGTAAGTGGGGATTGAGAAGTCACAAGCATGTTCGCATTGAACTCGTGAATAAGATATGCATTGGCCAAGGAATGAGACCAAAGAAAATGTGACTCACCAATCATTGCAATCAATGGAAAAACAAACTGACCCTCCTCACATCTATCCAGGTGATCCAAATCAACATCTCTCTCAATAAGAACGAGTCATCTCATAAAGATCTAGGCAAGTGTGAATCCATATTTAGTGAATCGAATCCTAAAGGCATTAAAAGGAGTTGGAAAAAGGTATAAAGGAACTCAAGGCTTGTATACGAGATGTACATATTGAACATGGCAGTGAAGTGGGTGTCTGTTGATGATGCTGGAAACAGCACCACCCTTCAAGGTGTTTGTAAGCTCAAATCAGTGATAATAATGGTTGTTCAAAGATATACTGAATATAAGAGATGGAGATAAGGAAAAGAGGATGAACACCAATATATACAAGTGGTTCAGCCAATAAGCCTACGTCCATTGTGCAAGTGAGCAAGTAAGGTTACCAGAATAAGGCACTAACGGCCATGGATGCAATCACTCAATATTTCTCTCTCTACTATATATTTGGACAAAGTTTCAGCTAGGGTTGTTAATTATCGATCCTTCTCAAGGTAGGTGAAGACCAGTATATATAATGCGTGGGGGGTGTAATCTACCCACCATGCATGCAATGAACATGTGTGCGTTGATCTAGCCAATCCAATGAAGACACCTGTCACTGTCACATGTAGAGAATGATGATGAAATATTCCCCCACGTGAGGGGATTGATTTGGTTACAACTGATTTTGTCCACGTGTTCCTCCCCTTGAATATGCTTATCAATGCTCGGCTTTGGCCCTGATAGGTGCAACCTCGGCCTGGATGGGTACGAGGTTGGTGAAGTCTGACTGCTACATTATCAAAAGTTATTCATAATGATCTCAGCCTAGTGGATAGGTTCGAGGTGAGACAGTTGGAGTTGTAACTTCGACTTTGGTCGAGGTTATGCAGTAGTAGTTGGAACGTCGACTGATTCCCAGCCGATGTTGATTACGATCATGGTGATAGTCCTTGCTGCCTCAGCTTAAACTCAGCCGAGGTTGATGTATGAAGTAGGCATGATGTCAGCTCCGGACAACCTGATGGATTACTGACCCTATGGATGGTGAAGACCTTGGTTATTTCCTGACTATGAGGGTACCTAGTAACGTCGTCCATAGCCGACCTTATGTTGGACGAGATCGTTGGTTGCCAATCTGGAGCCCTTGTTACCTCGGACATCTTCTTGGTCGAGGTTGGTGTCTCTGAGTTATCAGGTACATTTAGGGCATATCAATAACCCCCTATCCCTTAGTTACCTATATGAGTAGGTGATTGAGGGGTATTTGCAAGGCGGAGGCTAAGTTTTCTTGTGTGCTAATACTATCTTGATACATGTCACTGTCTTAAGTGATTAGCGTGCATTCCTGATTTGTACCTTTGGGTTCCTAAGGCAATGATAAGCCTTGGGATGCATGCCAAAATGATTGTGAGTTAAAAACCCCCTTTTCTTCTTTCTTATTCATTTCCTCTTCTCTTTTCCCTCCAGTGATTTTCTCTGCAACTTCATTCTCTTCAAGAGATTTTGCTGCTACTGTGAGGTACTTGTTCGATTCTCATCTCCTTCATGTTATTCCACGATCATCCAGGTATCCTCTCCATTTTGTTCTACCTTTTCCTTCCTTTTAGTTTCCATTTATGTAATTTCTGGTGTGAGCTTGGGTTTTTCGGTGAGAGTTTGATTTTTTCGGTGATATTTAAGAGTTTTTCGGTGAGAGTTCAAGATCTTTTCGGCATCATTTAAGATTGTTCATATGTTCTTATTCTTGTTCTAAAGTATCATTTAGATCCTTCATTAGGTTAAGCCAAGTTATTTTTTTTATGGCCTTGAGTACCAAGTGTACTCTCGTCCTTACATGCTCAGACCTTTATACCAACTTTTAGAGGATTTCCCCTCTCTTAGGGAGAAGACCTTAGAAAAGACTAGGAAAATATAGCGAGCCTAAGAGGAAGCTCATAGGGCTGAGGCCTTCCCCTTCAGACCTATATTTCCACCCCCTCTGAAAGTGATATATCCTGAGCCATCTATGCCAGCAGAGGTCCCAGTAGAACCCTTTCCGATGTCTGAGTCTGAGTCGTCAACCTCAGACCCTATGTCTGTGGATTCTTTTCAAAAATCCATGGATTATTCCATCAGAATGGACCAAGCCCCTGACCAAGCCGAGGTTTCCATTCGTGCCTCGTCTAATAAAAGTTCTAGCACTTCGCACTCTTCCTCTGATGTCGAAATCGTAGGACCTAGTGTGGCAATTCCCCCAATATTTAATGTTATTCCCTTGTCGGCTGCCACAGGGGCTGAGTTCGCTCAGAGGTTCCCTGATGGTTCTCCCACCCCTGCCCAAGTTGACGTTGCCCGGGATAAGGATAACGGTAGCGAGAGTGATGTTGACACCTTGAAGGCAACCGATATAGAGAGCACTGTCAGCGAACTCGACCTCCTAGCTTTCAGGCATCTTTATTCCACAGGTCCCTCCATAAAACTTAGGAGGCCTCTGAGGGATGAGAGGGCCTTTGGCGGTCGAGATGGTGAGATATGCTTATATGAGCATATGTATAAGTTAGGATTTCGTCTTCCCATTTATCCAATAATTAGGGACATATTATCCTATATTAACTTGGCTCCCTCCCAACTCTCCCCCAATTCCTGGAGAGTGATGATTGGGGCTATCATCTTATGGAGGGCAATCCATCATTCAGACCTTCCCGTCTAGGTCTTCACAGGGTGCTACGTACCATTTTTTAGCTCGGAAGTCTACTAAGAAGATGTTGTTGGTTACCCAGACTTTGAACCATAACTGGAAACCATGATACTTCTTCGCCTCAGGGGTATGGGAATTTGGTGCTTGTGCCCCCTCTTCAACTTTAAAGCTGAGAATACCTCTGAGGTGGGGAAAGGTGTCAATGGCTTCTAGGGCCAACCCTGGATTAATCCTGAATAAATTTTAGAAGGTTAAAGACCTTCAAGATCATCGGGAGCATGGTATGCTAGTCAAGTACGAGCATTTGATGACCCCCTACTACCTCTCTGAGACTGGCCTTGGGGGGAGTCCCCTGACCGAGCTTCGTAAGTTACTTTATTTTTTCAACAAGTTGAACCTATGATTTTGCTACATCTCTGATCTTTTAACTCAGACCTTTCTTTTTGTAGAGCGCTCGGAAGGAATGTCAGACTGTATTTGGGAAATGGCAGCCCCCAGACTTATAAAAATAGTTAAGAAAGCAGACCTGCATGCGCCTCCTCCTCCCCCTACCACTTTAAGGGCCGATGCCTCAAAGAAAAGGAAGTCTAATGACCCTGCCTCTGAGGCTCAGAGGCAGAAGAAGAAAACCTCCAAGGGGGATCGTGCGATCCCCATCTCCTCCGAGGATACGTTAGTTGCTCGTCTGGAGCAGTTGAAAATTGGCAACAGCCTTATTGGCCAGAGTTTGAAGGCCTAGGATGCTATCGGCTCCATAATAACCTATGTCGATAAGCGATTTTTCCATTCTCTGGACACTCCTCTGCTGACCGAGTTCGCTCTCCACCGATCTATCCAGGTAAGACTTTTGTTGTTTGTATTGAAGTGTAATATTGACTTTGAATTATATCAAATCTTCAACTGATACTCCTGAACATATTTTTCAGGGTCTCCTCACCATATACCAGTTTGTTGACTAGACCGTGAGGAAGCTTCCTCTGATTGAGAAGGGAAGAGATGCCCAAAAGCAGAAGGCCGCTTTGAGTGCTGAAGTGGAGCGTCTGAAGGCTTCCTTAGAGAAGTCTGAAGCTAATGTTAAGCAGTTAGAGAAGGACATGGGCAAGCTTAAGAAGAATCACAACTCTGGTATGAAGGCCCAGACTGAATCTCTCCAACACAAGGTCGATGTCGCTGTGAAGGTTGCTCTAGATGACGCCCCAGAGAAGATCTTGGAGGACTACAAGGTCTCTGACGAATTTGTCAACTTTGGCTATGAGTACCTTGAAAGGGGTGTTAAGGCCACTAGAAAATGGGCTACAATAAAAGAGAAGGAGTCAGGGATCTTGGCAACCTCGAATTTCATTGGTCTGGACTATGCTGATCCTCAGTTTGCTCAGGCCTTATAAGAGGTCAAGGAGAAAGGAGGTGTTACGCCTGTCGAGACTGCTCAATCAGAAGATACAAGGACTGAAGATGTTAATCCTCAGGACAATGGGGTAGAAGTGACCAACATCAGCCAAGGAAGTGGGGGCATCACCATTAACCCTGAGATTGCAGACACTTAGGCTGTATTTTGTGAAGCTCTTATCTGTTATTTTTTATTTCTGATTTATATCGGTATGTAACCTCTGATAACATTTTCTATTAGCTTTTGACTTGTAATTCTAACTTCTTTGTGCTATACCATTGTCTGAGGAGAACTTTGCTTCTTTTTCCTTAGAATGTTTTTATGTGTCGTACATCAGTGCCTTCATCATTAAACTGTGATGTTTACCTTGTAACATTTCACCAAATTAATGATGCTAAAGGTTTGAAGTCACCCAAGTATGATGTTCACCTCAGACCTTGTCACCAAATTATTATTTTTTAAAGTTTGAAGTCATCAACTAAGATGTTACCCCCATGATTTTTTTACCAAATTAATGATGTTAAAGATCTGAGGTTATCCAAATATGATGTTCACCTCAGATCTTGTCACCAAATTATGATGTTCTAAGGTCTGAGGTCATCAACTAAGATGCTACCCCCATGAATTTCTCACCAAATTAATGATGTTAAAGGTCTGAGGTCATCCAAATATGATGCTCACCTCAGACCTTATCACCAAATTATGATGTTTTAAGGTGTGAGGTCATCAACTAAGATGTTACCCCCATGAATTTTTCACCAAATTAATGATGTTAAAGGTCTGAGGTCATCCAAATATGATGTTCACCTCAGACATTGTCACCAAATTATGATGTTTTAAGGTCTAAGATCATCAACTAAGATGTTACCCCCATGAATTTTACACCAAATTAATGATGTTAAAGGTCCGAGGTCATCCAAATATGATGTTCACCTCAGACCTTGTCACCAAATTATGATGTTTTAAGGTCTGAGGTCATCAACTAAGATGTTACCCCCATAAATTTTTCATCAAATTAATGATGTTAAAGGTATGAGGTCATCCAAATAAGATGTTCACCTCAGACCTTGTCAACAAATTATGATGTTTTAAGGTTTGAGGTCATCAACTAAGATGTTACCCCCATGAATTTTTCACCAAATTAATGATGTTAAAGGTCTGAGGTCATCTAGATATGATGTTCACCTCAGACCTTATCACCAAATTATGATGTTTTAAGGTGTTGGGTCATCAACTAAGATATTACCCCCATGAATTTTACTATTAAAGTATAATAAACCAAGAATTGACACATGAACTGATCTTCTCATTAATAATATCTTCATAAGATGATAAATTTACATAGGAATCATTGCAACATCACATGTAATACTTTTCCAGATGATCATCATTCCATGGATTGGAGAAAAGTTCCCCTTCAAGGTTTTCTAGCCTGTAGGTCCTGGTTACAAACTCCTTGACCACTTTATAAGGACCATGCCAATTTGGGTAAAGCTTGTTTGCCTTCTGCGACATCTTCTTCAGAACTAGGTCTCCTATGGCTATGGGTCTTGATTTCACCCTTTGATTGTAGAACTTTGGTGTTCTCTGTTGGTAAGCTGCCTGTCTGATCTCTGCGTCTTCCCTTCTTTCCTCAATCAAATCTAAGTTGAGTCTTCTCTCCTCCTAATTCTTCTTTGGGTCATAGGTCTGAGCCTTGTGAGTGGGGAGTCCTACCTCTGTTGGTATGATGACTTCTGAGCCATGTGCTAACATAAATGGGGTTTCCCCCGTTTGTGTCCTAGTCGTTGTTCTGTAGGACCATAATACATCATAAACTTCTTCAGTCCATCTCTCCTTAGCTTCTTCTAACCTCTTCTTGATCCCAGCAAGGATTGTTCTGTTTGTGACTTCAGTCTGACCATTTTCCTGAGGTCGGCCAGGAGAAGAGAAAAATTGTTTGATCCCAACTCTCTTGCAATACTTCTCCAAGGACGAATTTTTAAACTGAGTTCCATTGTCTGAGATGAAGGTGTTAGGGAGGCCATGTCTGCATATGATGCTCTTCCAGATAAACTGGAAGGTCTTCTATTCTGTGATCGTGATCATCAGCTTGGCCTCTACCCTCTTGGAGAAGTACTCAATCGCTACTATCAGAAATCGGTAATTATTCGCAGCCCTTAGCGAAGGACCCACCAAGTCAATCCCCCACACTGCGAATGGCCAAGGGAACTGATTGACGTCATAGGCTGATGAGATTGATGGGGGATAGTGGAGAATCTTTCGCATTTGTCACACCTGTTTATGTGGGCTGCAACATCCTTGGTCAAGGTCGGCCACCAGTATCCCTGCATGATAATCCTCTTGGCCAAAGGTCTTCCTCCTATGTGACTGGAGCAAGAACCCTCGTGCACTTCTTGTAGAACGCGGGGAACCTTTATGGGATGAACGCATCTGAGGAGAGGTAACAAAAATCCTTTCTTATATAGGACATCTCTTACTATTGAGAACTTTGCAACTCTGTACCTCAATTTTCTCCTCTCTGGCTTCGATTCAGGCAGCTTTCCCACTCTGATATATCTGATGAGGGGGTCCATCCATGAGTCCCCTAAGTTCAAGTTGAGGCAAAGGCTGGTAACCTCTTCTTCTTCAATGGTCGTCTTGAGCAGGATCTCTATTGGTACTGTCCTTCTAATGTCTGTCCTTATTGCTGAAGCCAACCTTGCTAGTGAATCTTCGTGGCTGTTGTTCTGTCGAGGTACCCTCTTCATCTTTTCCTCTTCGAAACCTTCTAACATCATTCTTACCCTCTTCTGGTATCTAGGCATCCTTTCATCCTTGGCCTCAAAAACTCTAAACACTTGGTTGACAACTAACCTCGAGTCAGTGTGAAGTAGGGGTCGACCAACCTTAAGGGTCTTTGCCAAGGAGAGACCTGCTATCATGGCCTCATATTCTGACTCATTATTTAATGACTTAAAGTTGAACCTTAGTGCATATTCAACATTGGTACCATCCAAAGCTGAGAGTATCAGCCCTGCACCGCTTCCACTTTTATAAGAAGACCCATCAACGAAGAGGTTCCAAACGTCTTCATTCGACGAGAAGCTCCCTTCTGACAGGGTTCCTTGCTTGAAGAGGTACTTGTCTTCCTCATTCTCGATCACTCCATTTCTATATATGCTGGACACAACCTTTTTCGATTCTCGTAAGACATTACTATTTGATCCCTCTGCGATCACTGGATTGTTCTTAACTTCAGTCTCTTCCCACTTGAACTCAGTAACAAAATATGTAAGTACCTGCCCTTTAATGGCCACCCTGAATTGATAAGTAAGGTCATACTCTCCCAACTCAATGGCCCAGGTCATCAATCTACCTGACGTCTCAGGCTTGTGGAGGACTTGTCTAAGCGAGGAGTCAGTGAGGACGACCATCGAGTGCACCTAAAAATAGAGTTTCATCTTCCTGGAAGCATGTATCCATGCGTAGGCCAACTTCTCCATCTGAGGATATTTCTGTTCAGACCCTTGGAGGGCCTTACTGTTGAAGTATACAGGCCTTTGGATCCCAGCATCTTCCCATACTATAGCTGCACTTAATACTGACTCTGAGACTACTACATAAACATACAACTTCTCTCCCATGATGGGACGAGATGAGAGAAAGGGAGATCCGAGGTAGGACTTGAGCTGATTAAAAGCTTTATCACACTCTTTATCCCATTCGAAGGCCTTTCTAAGCACCTTAAAAAATGGAAGACACTTGTCCGTCGCTCTGGAAACAAATCTGTTGAGTGAAGCTACTCTTCCAGTGAGCCTCTGAACGTCTTTGATACTTCTTGGTGTCTTCATGTCAAGTAAAGCCTTGATGTTCTCAGGGTTCCCCTCTATTCCCCTCTGATTGATAATGAATCCAAGAAATTTCCCAGCTCCTACCCCGAAGACACACTTCATGGGATTGAGTTCATTCTGTAAAAGTCCATGGTATTGAAGGTCTTTTCTAGGTCTGCTATGTGAGTGCAGGCCTTTAAGATCTTCGTCAATATATTGTCTACATATACCTCCATAGTTTTGCCAATTTGATTTTCAAACATCTTGTTCACAAGACGTTGATACGTGGCCCCTGAATTTTTCAGCCAAAGGGCATAACTTTATAGCAATATGTCCCCTTATCAGTGATGAAGGCTGTTTTCTCTGAGTCTTCAACATCCATGAAGATCTGGTTATAGCCTGAATACGCATCCATAAAGCTCATGAGCTCAAGCCCTGCAGTGGCATCCACCATCTGATCGATTCGAGGTAAGGGATAACTATCTTTAGGGCAAGACTTGTTTAGGTCGGTGAAATCTACACACATTCTCCATTTTCCATTGGCTTTGGGCATAATGGCGGCATTTGATAACCACTCTGGGTATATGACCTCCCTGATAAATTCTGCCTCTTCCAACTTTCTGACTTCTTCTCTGATAACGTTGTACTTCTCCATAGAGTAAACTCTTCGTCTTTGTTTAATTGGCTTAGCACCTTCTTTCGCATTGAGTTTGTGGCACATAACCTCCGGGTCGATTCCAGGCATGTCCGCGTGACTCCAAGCGAAGACACTATGCCTTTTCCTCAAAAAATTTATTACCTCTTCCTTGATCTCCGCTTTTAACGCCTTGCCAACCTGAATGGTTTTTTTTGGTTCGTCCTCATTGAGGACGATGGATTCTACCTCTTCCGCTGCCTCTCCTTTCTTCAACTTCATTTCATCTCTAGGATCAAGTGTATCAATGTTGTATGTGGTTGTGGCCTTCTTATAGGATTCTCTCTCTTTAGTTGAGTTGAAGTAGCATTCCCGTGCCGAGGTCTGGTCCCCCTACACTTCCCCTACCCCATAGGGGGTCAGGAATTTTAGCATTTGGTGGACCGTCGATGGAACAACTTCAAACTCTTTAAGGGCTACTCTTCCTATGATGAGGTTATAGGCCGAGAAGACGTATTCGTCCATAATGAAAACATTGATCTTTTGGGTCAACCTCTTAGGCCACTTGTCTTCTTTTCGTACGTCCATCTCATACATGCCCAATGGATGGACCTTTTTGCCGCTGAAGCCCATTAACAGATGATGCTAGGGTACCAGCCTAGCTTTGCTAAGGCCTAGGCTTTTAAAACAAGGCTAGAACGTCATATCTGCTGAACTTCCTCCAACTACGAGAATTCTCGTACCTCGCATCCATGCACTATTATTGTAATTACCAAAGGGTCATCATGCGGAGCTAAGATACCTTTGAAGTCGAGTCGGGAAAACCCAACTATAAGAGTGTCCATATCCACTTTCCTTTTTTTCTGTTTTGCCTCTGAAGACGCCAGATTTACCACCTCTACTTTGGCCGCTGACTTGGCCTCTGCCACATGAGTTTTTCGGTCAGCCACTTCAGAGCCACCCCCTGCTAGTCCTCCTCATATGGTGCTAACAAAGAAGGAGATCATACCAACCCTCTTCACTGGGGCATTATCATCTTTTGGTGGGAGGTCTGGATCATCTTCATCATCGCCATCCGAGTCATCGTCTCTTCTTGCTGGAGTATCATAACGACATCTGTCGTTTCTCTTCTTTTTAGGGTCATCTCTTCCCCTCTTAGGAGCCTCGCTATCAACATACTTCCTCAACTTTTCAGATTTAAACATCTTCTCGATCTCATCCTTTGAGGCGAAGCACTTGTCTGTCACATGGCCTTGGTCTTGGTGGAACTCGTACCACAAGTTCTTGTTCCTCTTATGCAGAGGGGCCTTCATCTTCTATGGCCATCTCAGAGATCGATCATTCTTGATCTCATTGAGGATGTGTTCGCAGCTCACAGTTAGAGGGGTATAGCATGAAAACTTATTGTCAGCTGGCCTCTTCTTTCCGTCCTTCTTTCTTTGGAACTTCCCGCTGTCATTGCCATTATCATCCTCATACTTTACAGTCATGGCCTCTTCAGTGTTCATGACCTTACCCGCAGTTGCCAATAACTCTGCCATGGACTTAGGAGGGTCTTCTGCGAGTTTCCACAACAACTTCCCTTTTTGGAGACCTCCTACGAGAGTGGTCATAGCTATGTTCTCTTTGTAATCTTCAACCTCTAGTTTTTCTTTATTGAATCTTGCGATGTAGTCTCTTAGGCTCTCATTCTTCCCTTATTTGACATATAGCAGATGAGTGGTCTTCTTTTAAGGTCTTACCCCAAAACAGAAATTATGGATGAACCATTCAGCCAAACCCTTAAAGTTCTCTATTAAGTTTTTCAAAAGAGAGGTAAACCAGATGTGTGCAGCTCCCGTCAAATTCCCGGAGAAGGCCCGACACTTCATCTCATCTGGTATTGAGTAAATGTTCGTCGTAGACTGTTACATCTCAATATGATGTATAAGGTTGGTTATACCATCATACTTGTGAGACACTGTAGGTGGTTTAAACTTGGTAGGAGTTGGAAAGCTCACTATCTTAGCCACGAATGGAGAGCCCTCTGAGAAACCTCTTTGCAGTGGGTCTCGACTTTTGATGAGGTCTCCTATCTTTTCTTTAAGACGTTGAATGGAGTCATTCCATGGTCTCGGAACGTCGTCCTGGCCGAGGTTATCCCCATCCACCTCCTAGGGGTGAACTGAGGGTTCCCCAGCTGCAGCACAATATCGGCTGTTGACCTCCTCTTGATCCCTCTCCCGGCCCTAATGGGATCGGCCATGCTGAGGTTGTCCACGCTGATACCGATGTTCCCCATCTCCCCTTTAAGAGCCAGCGGCTCTTCGTGACCTGGATAACCTCTGCCTCAGGTCATTTACTGGGATGAACCTTTCAAAGGCCGACCCTCTGCTCAGTCGATCAAAAGTTGATCCTCTTTATTGGGAACCTTCATCTCTTCTGCCTCCACAACCTCGGCTCTGTTGGATAGGACGCACTGTGTTATTTGAAACCTCATACGGCTCCCAACAATCTTTGGGAGCGTCTTCTACCTCCAAATCATCATACCTATCCTCAGGGCAAGGGTATTCTTACCTACCCAGACATAAACGCCTAGGGTTAGCAACGTCCCTCCTCTGCTGAGGCACTGGTTGGTCTTTTCGGGGTGCCTGGGTGGTCCCCTGGCTTCAGGATAGGGCTGAGAAGCTGCTGGAGTAATCATCTTCGGTGAGACCCCAGGTGGCCTCATCATATTTTGACTAAGCTTGGCAAATTTATCCTTCATCGCTTGCAGTGTTATTGCCAAGGACTTTAGGGCGGACACCACCTCAGCCATTTCAAACTGGGGTGGTGCCTAGCTGGAACTAGGCCCTCCAGCACCAGGTGGTAGAGGAGGTGGTAGTAACTCCGGTGCCATGTGTCAAAACTGAAGAGCTTATGAAGAAAATGAGCCTAGTACCTTAAAGGACCTCTTTCAATGGTCAAATAACTCCACACAAGGGGTGAGTCCTGGTTCACCACTAGAGTCTCCAGTGAGATTAAGTAGAAAAAGAGGAAGAGACGGCTTCTTGTTCCCATAAACGGTGCCAAAATGATGATGCTGGAAACAACAACACCCTTCAAGGTGTTTGTAAGGTTAAATCAGTGATAACAATGGCAGTTCAAAGATATGCTTATTATAAGAGATGGAGATGAGGAAAAGAGGATGAATGCCAATATATATAAGTGGTTCAGCCAATTAGGCCTACGCCCACTGTGCAAGTGAGCAAGTAAGGTCACCAGAATAAGGCACTAACGCCATGGACACAATCACTCAAGCTTTCTCTCTCTACTGTATATTTGGACAGAGTTTCAGCTAGGGTTGTTAATTATCGATCCTTCTCAAGGTAGGTGAAGACCAGTATATATAGTGTGTGGGGGTGTAATGTAACCCCCATGCATGCAATGAGCATGTGTGTGTTGATCTAGCCAATCCAATGAAGACACCTATCACTGTCACATGTAGAGAATGATGATGAAATATTCCACCACGTGAGGGGATTGATTTGGTTACAACTGATTTTGTCCATTTGTTCCTCCCCTTGAATATGCTTGTCAGTGCGCGGCTTTGACCCTGATAGGTGAAACCTCGGCCTTGATGGGTACGAGGTTGGTGAAGTCTGACTGCTACATTATATGAAGTTATTCATGATGATCTCGACCCAGTGGATAGGTCCGAGGTGAGACAGTTGGAGTTATAACGTCGGCTTGGGCCGGGGTTATGCAGGAGTAGTTGGAACGTTGGCTGATACCCAACCGATGTTGATTATGATCATGGTGATAGTCCTTGCTGCCTCGGCTTAAACTCGGCTGAGGTTAATGTATGAAGTAGGCGTGATGTCAGCTAGGGATGACCTGATGGATTACTGATCCTATGGATGGTGAAGACCTCGGCTATTTCCTGACTATGAGGGTACCTAGTAACATCGGCCATAGACGACCTTATGTTGGATGAGACCGCTGGTTGCCAATCTGGAGTCGTTGTTACCTCGGCTGTCTTCTTGGTCGAGGTTAGTGTCTCTGAGTTGTCAGGTACATTTAGGGCATATCATCTGTCTCTCACAAGAACTCTCTCTGAGACCACTTGGGAGTCTAACTCTCTTTTTATAGTGTGTCTTCTCTCTATTCATCATGCATATTTATAATAGAAATTGAATACCACTATGAACTAAGACTCGCTAAAAGAGTATGAGAGTACAATAAGGTATAAACCCAAAAGTCAACCAAATCTACCAAAATCAACAAATCAAGCACCTACATCACTGAATCTAACCTAGAAACACTCTCTAAGAATTAAATCAACAAAAAATTAAATATCTATGTCTTACTAAAGAGAATATAGGCCAAATAATGTAGATTTGAAAATAAGGGTTTTTACACTGACTATTAATGAATGCTCACAAAATTTTGTTCAAAATGAACATGCACTAGAAATTTTTTTATTCTTGGACTAAAATAGTTTATAGTATGTTCTTTAGAGTGTGTATGAACTGAAATGAGCAACTAAACAAAACAAACCTAATGTTTAATCCCAAGGGTCATGTGCACGAAGGTATAGAGTCGTGCATACGATTGGCTATGTGAACGGTAGTGTTTTAAGTCATGCACACGACTTCACTAAGAAAACTTAGTCAGGGAATAAAAACTCTAAGAAAGACTAAGTGCGAAACTAAAATCTCATAAATTTAAAAATCAATATGATATGAGTGAATACCAAACAAGTAAAATCACTCACTTAACATGAAAAGTACAAATTGATATAAACTCACAAGACAATCAACAACAACACACACACACACATACAAATACAAACTCTAAAAAGTAAATGTGTGATAGTAATTAAGGAACATATGATAAATTTGATATGATAAATAAATTTCCTTTGAATCTTGATTAAAACGTATATTAGGAACATATTCGATCCAAATATCAATCAATTCAACATCATGGATCAAAATTCTTATCAGATCATTTGAAGCAACTTTTTTAACAATCAAGTCATGATCTGTGACCATTATGGTTACAGGGTGAACAGAATACACATAGCCAAATCATATTAATATTACAAATGATGCTTAAATTTATTAGTACATCAATATCCTTTCAAGATCTCAAGAAATGATAGATTTTTAGCATTTTCCTCCATCAAGAATATATTTTTTAAAATATTTTGAATGCCAAATTAAGATAGAAACTTTCATCTTAAAAATTTATGCTTTATCTTTTTTCAATGCCGATTTAAGCTCTTGGGTTGTGGATCTTTTTAACACGTTGGATTTTTTTCATTGATTATCCTTTCACACACCTAAATAACACATACCCAATGATATTTAAATTAAAAATTAGGTGTAATACTCTAATGGAAATCCTTATTAATGCATGAAAACGGTTATTTTTCAACTACTTCAATGTATGAAACACACAAAATCTCACACATGGACCATAGAAACTTTCAAAACGAATAAGAGATCTCGAAATTTGATCATGGTTAAGTCAAGAATGAAAATCAATAATCACATAAGAATAGTCATTTTCATCAATTGAGATGCAAGTGCTCATTTAGTATGAAATCAATACCAAAGACTTCAACAAATTTGACAATCATTCTTTTTCAAATGAAATCTAACCTAACAACCGACATTACGAGTCAATACCAAAGACTTCAACAAATTTGACAATCATAATTTTCCAAATGAATTCCAACCTAACAATCAATATTTTCAATCAAAATGATTAAAAATCCATATTTCAATTATCGTTCAAGTTAAGTCTATCCACCAAATCCCTATAACACCCCATATTTTTTAATAATTTAGAATTTATTCAATTGTGGCATTTTTAAGTTATGCGTATGAAGTAATTTAAATTAAAAAAAAATTTTGCAAAATTATCTAATGTTAATTGGAGAGAATAAAATTAATATTTATGTATCAAATTTACTAAGTGTGTGTAGTAAATTAAATACGGTAAATAATAATACGTGGTCATGGGTGGGAATGATGGGAGACTATTTTAAAGGATAAAATAGAAAATTTATGTTAGACAACTCGGATGGTAATTTCGAGCTCACGGTTGGTCCCTAATCAGTCAAAATAGGCAAAATTGAGTACCCGGGGTTGTAATTAGATTTTCGGGGGCTTTTTAGACTAGACGGGGCTCACACCGGGTGTTTAGGTCATTTGAGCTTGACTCATTAGAGAAATTTCGGGATTAAGACTATTTAATCTAGGTTAAGGTTTGGAGGTGGCCTAAATAAAATTCTAAACCCTAATCATATGAAGGAAGAAGGGAAAGTGAAGAAGGAGGAAGAAAAAGAGAGTTTGGAGAGCCAATTCGAAGAGCAATTCATCTTCTCCAACTAAATTTCAGACCCTACAAACTTTATAAGGCAAGTGGTTATCTTGATGTAAATTTTATGTGTAGAATTCGTCTTTATATCATAGCAGGTGTAGAAAACTATTTTTTGGGAATGGTAAGGGATTTGGGGCTTGAACCTATCTCCTACAATGTTCAGTTGATTTGAATGATGAATTGATTGAATCTAAATTCGGATTTGCGGAAAATATAACTACTCGAAAATCTATCTTTGATGAGATGTAGAGATTGATTGAATATAAATTCGGATTTGTGGATTCAACTTAAGGTTTTGGTTGGCATATTTGAAAAGAAACCAATTGATTGATTAAATCATTATAGTTAGTCCAATATTTGATTTTAGGACGATTTAGAAGTGTTAGAATCATCATATTTGTCTACTGTTTTGTTGTATGTGTTTTAATGGAGGTTGGGTAATATATTGAAGAGGTTTGGATCAAATTTAGATAAAATCTTTCGCAGTTAGAGGAAACAAACTAGTTCAGATTTCAGAGCAAATCGGTTCGGGTTGGTTGAGCGAACTGGTTCAGAGGTCTGGCCGAACCGGTTCGGACCACCTATTACTTCACTTTTTGTTGTTTAATTTGGGGGTTAATTCGGAAGGGTTTCTAATAGATATCATAAACCGTAATGATGAGAAAAACTTCATTGGGTAATTTAGGCATAAGTACATTACCTCGATTTGAGAGGGTAATTAAAATATAATTTTTTTATAATGTGAGAATTAATTAGTGATTAATTTTATTAACAAATTGAATGGGTTAATTCCTAATTTATTTCACGTACATGGTGGTTGGGTAATTCTATGGATTTAGCGTATGTGATGCTACTATTTTAAATATTTATGAATGAGAAATAAAATATGTTCAAGAGTCGGGGATGTGGACTTATTGTAATTAAGCTAGTGCTTTGAGCGATAGGCACGGTTTAGACGGAAGGATATTAAAATATATATACGGGTATAAAGACATTATGTATATATATATATATATATATATATATATATATATATATATGAATGATGATAATATCTGTGTGTATGATATTAATTTGAACGTGCCCCTCTAGTGCTATCAATGGAGGTTACGTGATGTGGATGATCTTCCCTGGCTAGTGAATACGGGGTGAGTATAGTCCCCAGGTCGTAGCGCTACGCATGTGCCCTCAGGAGGGTTGAAGTTCGAAGTGAGGTAATTGCGGGTATCGTTATGACTCACTATCGAAGGATTATGGTTGCCTCCAATACGTTTGAGATTTTACCGAGTTGGTGTGATATGCCGACCACCGGTAGCCGGGATGATGTGAGTATGCCTCAGTGTTGACAACATTGTAGAGAAAAATTTCTGATGAGTTATAACTCGGAGGATTATAATTATACGCGACATATGTGTGCTTGTTGTGGTATATCCTTTACGTACATAATGGAGTAGTAATTTATATGTGAGTTTAACACGTAAAGAGTGATTATATGTGTAACACTTACAGTGTATCTATAGGTATATAATAAAGTGATAAATTATATACAGATTTAATACATTAAGTGTGAATGTTTAGAAATAACTAGAGTAAAGTTATATCAATGATAATAATGAGATAATCAAATAAGATCAAGAGCACACTAGCTTAGTAATTAATGATAGAACGTGCTCAGGTTAGAGTAGTATGTTAAAAAAAATTACAATTGAGTTAGTTAGTCAGGGTAGCTTAACTAGGAGGGTTAAAATGTATGTGCTAAATGTTCACAATAGAGGAGAGGTGAGAGATATCTTAAGAGAGTGCGACACCGGCTTAAATATGAAAAATTTATTACAAATTTATTTACTTAATTTTAATCACTTGAAAATATTATCAAAAATTTTTTTGGCTTTGACCCGTGTCAAAAATATTTTCCAAAAACTTTTAGGTGTACATCCACAGGGATGCCATGGATGATCATTCGTTCTAGGGATGCTTAGCTACAGCAGATGTGGAGTCTTGTAGAGTTTCAGCGTACCTGCTTCATTTATTGTTTTCTAAACTAGGTTTCATCTCAATTATCAGTTGGGAATGTTGCAATTTTATTCATAAATTAATGATGTTCAGTTTATTTATTTCATTTTGGATATTTTTACAGGATTATGGTGACCGATGCTTTATTTGGCACCGGTTTATTGTTACCCGTTTAGACTTTTGTTGGATGTGATTTATCATTTACTATTATTTCATATTGTCTATGTATGTATGGTTTTATGTTGCATGTGATGCTAAGAATGAGCCATATTAGACTACCGTTTTATTTTGATAGCGGGTTGGTCACCCATTATTTTGATAAACGGGGTGTCACAAATGGTATCAAAGCATCAGTTTTCGGTGTCCTATAGGATCTCTACGGATTTTTGCATTTCAGCGTAGTGTCCTTTGATATAGAGCCCTGTTTTTAAAATTGTTTCATTCGTATTTGTGCATTTACGTTCTTTTACTAATCATTTTTTATCTTATTATGAACTAATACAAATTCAATACCTTTTCAGATGCCACTAAAGAGAATCTGTCAGACGAGATTAGGAGCTGGGGATGAGGCCCCATAGGGGAATATTATGCCAAGAGAGGTGGCTGACATCGTAGCCCAGGAAGTTAATGCAGCGATGACCATCATGGCACAACATTTTTTACAGACTCAGCCATCGTAGCCAGTGGCACCAGTCATTCAAGCCCACATGGGGCCATTTAAATACCAGAGAGTGAGGGAATTATTTCAGAAGGGATACCCACCATAGTTTCAGGGTAACTCGGATGTAATCATTACTAGTCAGTGGAAAAAGGACATACAACGCCACCTCCGTATGGTTGAGTCTAGTGACACTCATAAAAATATTTTGGTGACATTTAAGCTGATGGGTGCATCTTTACAGTGGTGGGAGTTAGTCAGCACCTCTGTGGAGAGAGATACTATGATGATTACTCAGTTTTGAGGGCGATTAGATCCCAAGAACTGATAAGTACCCAAAAGTGTTTAAATAATACCCCCAATAGATGTATTTTAATTGTTAATTCTCGACAAAATTGGGTCTTATTCGCGTAATTGTCTATTGTGCAGACTTGATTGCAGTTGCGGTGTCAAAAGATATATTTCGAAAACCATTCAAAAATGAAGTTCCTTTTAACCCATTTCACCCACAATTGCTAACACGAATTCTTCACCTGCACAAAGGCTAAACCCAAATAAAATCAAAGTCAGAACCCCCATGTGTTTAAAATGCCAACATACCCCATTTCCTTAAATACCCCCAACACCTCTCCCACATGCACATTTGTGTGTCATTTCCTAAAATACCCCTAACTACCTCACACCCCATGCACACTCATATTTTAATACTTCCAATTATGCCCATATCTTCATTGCACCTATAAATTGAAGAAGAAGACCCATAAAGGAAGAGAATTCCAGAGTTAGCTTAGAGAGAAAGTTAGAAATAATATTTTTTTGTTTAGGAATTTAATTTTTTTTAGATTTAAATTGAGGAAAATAAATTGTAGTGAGATTCAAGTTGAGTGTGAAATTTTCATTTATATTTTTGTTGATCACTCAATTGGAGGGTTGTATGCTTCTCATTTAAAGATTTGAGTTCAATTGGATGCAAAGAGATTTGGTTTGATTGTTCTCTTCTCTACTCTTATTTTTTTGCCTTTGTTCATTTGATTATCATGTTTCATATTATGTTAGGCTAGAAACCCCTTTCAAGGGGTGGGATGAACCCTTATTTTATGTAATCTCAATTAATTCGTATGTTCATTCGAAATTTCCTTTGAATGTTAATTTCGATCATTCACCTTTTAATTTATTTCTAGAGAGAGGGTAAATGATTTTTGAGAGGAAATCAAAATTCAATATATAATACCCAGTTTAGAATAGAACTAGAGATAGGGGTTTCTCTAGTGTGGCATTATTCCTTGAATTTTTAACCTAAATTTTATTTTCTTTGATTTATATGAATTTTGATGAATCGATCCTAGCAGGTGGTTTATTAAAAGGTGTATAAATCTAATTTCTAGAGTTATGGGGGGTTTGAACTTAATTTTCTAAAAGGTCGGTATTAAAATTACATTTGTGACCAGAGTCAACTTGTAATTTCAATACTAACTTGGGAGATTTCAAATGAGTGAATTTATTTATTAGGATAACTAAAATTTATGATGTAATCTCATTCCTTGATTGTTCTCACATTTATTTCCTCACTCTATCTCTTATTTTTGTTAGATTTTATTCATCATTTTTTTTCATCACACATTTTCTTAGTTTTTCACACTTTTATTCTAGTTTAATTACCTTTTCTTATTTAGTTATTACTTAATTCACCTTCATCTCAAAATTGTTTTAATATTAAAAAAGGCTAAAAAATAGAAAAAGTAAAAAGTCCAAAAGGAAATCAAATAAAAATGAAATGCATTCCTCTTTTACATGTTTCATCCTTAGATTAGGATTGACACCCTTACTTACCTCTACACTTTAGTTTATTATATTTTGTAGGTATTTTAAGGTTTTGATTAACTTGACTTCAACAACGACAACATACCAAAAAGTTTATGTTATCAAGTACTTTCCTTCAGTGATCTAGATAGAGATGAGGAGGAAATTTAATGAGGTGGCACAGGGAGATTGGTTTGTAGCTGAATACGAGGAAGAATTTACCCGTGGCAAACTTTGTGCCTAATGAGGTAAATGATGAGGAGAAGAAAATATTGAAGTTCATGAATTGACTCACTTGGAGGATCAAGAAACACTTGCATGGTAATCCGGCATTGAAGACTTATATTAAGGTCGTCAATGCCACACTATTATGTTTCCAGGACCATCGCTTTATACCCCCGCCAGAGTGGGAAGGAAGGTGGGAGTGGTGCCAGTGGGGCACAACCGCTACATGCAAGTAGTCCGCCTGAGCGGGATTTTTGACAGGGAGATCTGGATAAGAGATATAAATCTGTAGCATTCAAACCAGAGGCTAGTGGGTTTAGGCAGGGCTAGCAGGGTCCTTATCATACTCAGCAACAGGTTCCCGAGGGCCTCCAGGACCAAGGGAACCATCAGGGCCAGCGAAAGGGACATCCCCGAAAGGGAAACCAGGGATAGAGGCAGAGAGACTTCATTGATCATTACTATAATTGTGGAGAGACGAGTTATCAAAAGGGGAACTGTCCACACCCAGGTAGGCGACTACAACAGGGTGCCCAATAGGGGCAGCAAGCACATTAACCACCGGCAGCACCAGCTCCACTAGTCCCACCAGTCGCCATACCCCAGGGACCATAGCCACCGATGGCAAAAGCATGTACATTTACTATTCATGGAGAGATGTCTAGGGTATATTTTGATACGGTATCTACACATTCATTTGTAGCCGTCAATTTTGCATGCGATGTCGGTCTATTAGAGACAGTAGATAGATTTCTTAAGTTTGTAGAGTCACCTATGAGCAGTGGGTCCCTTATTCACTCGATATGTAGGGGTATATATAGACGTGGGGAGATTATGTTTAGCAATAGACCTACTGGTGTTGGATATGGAGGGGCATGACATCATTCTGTCCACAAATTGGTTAGCTGGGTACATGGTGATGGTAGATGGCTATGAAAGGACTATCATATTCTTCATTCAAGGCCAGGAGATGTTCTTAGTTGCGATGCCTCTACCTGAGAGAGGGTTGACCACCCACTTGTATTGAATTGAGGAGGAGACCTCGCAGCGGGTGGTTGTCTCCTTCAACTTTATCCGAGTTGTGAGGGAGTTTGCAAGTTTTCTAGGAGATACCCAGGTTACCACCCAGCTAAGAAATTGGGTTTGTGATTGACCTAGTGTTGGGGTCGAGTCCTATTGCACGTGCACCGTACCATATGGCCCCGTTAGAGATGCGGGAGTTGAGGGATCAGATTTAGAAGCTCCTGGGGTGGGGCTTTATCAGGAGGAGCACATCGCCATGGGGTGCGCTAATGTTATTTGCTAAGAATAGAGATGGGTCACTTCATCTGTGTGTGGACCATAGGGAGCTGAATAAGGTCACAATTCAGAATAAACATTTGTTGCCTCGAATCGTTGACATGTTCGATCAGTTGAGAGGAGCAGCATTATTCTCGAAGATAGATTTATGGTCAGGGTACCATCAGCTGCATATCAGTTAGGAGGATGTCCCCAAGACCACATTCCTTACACGATATGGATTGTATAAGTTTAGGGTGATGTCATTTGGGTTGACTAATGTCTTGTCAGTGTTCATGGACCTCATGAATAGGGTCTTCAGGGAGTTTCTTGACTAGTTTATGAATGTGTTCATCGGCAACACTCTAAATATTCTCACATTGAGGATGAGCATGCAGAGCATTTACATTTAGTTCTACCGACACTCCGAGATCACTAAGTGTATTCCAAGTTCGGGAAAAAGGGATTTTGGCTGAGGGAGGTGCATTTTTTAGGTCACATCGTATCGAATAGGGGAATATCTGCGGATCCATGTAAGGTATCGATGATGAGGGAGTAGCGACATCCCATGACATTGACGGAGGTTCGGTGCTTTTTGGGGTTAACTGGGTGTTGTCACCGCTTCATAAATGTTTTTTCGAATATTGCAGGTCCATTAACTACTCTGACTTGTAAGGGGGTACCATTCATTTAGGATGACTATTTTCAGTTGGATTTTGACGAGATAAAGGAAAAATTGACTTTAGCGCTCGTGCTCGCAGTGCCTAAGAGAGAAGTAGAGTACCTTATTTTCACAGATGCATCTCTGTAGGGACTTCGGGGTGTATTGTTGTAGGATGATAGGGCTATAGCTTATGAATTTCGCAAGCTTAAGCTCCCTGAGAGGATTTACCCCACACATGACTTGGAGCTAGTTGCAGTCATATTTTCCTTGAGGATTTGGAGGCTATCTTTTGGGTGAGAGGTTCAACTTATTCATGGGTCATAAGTCGCTACAGGTTTGTTCATACAAAAGGATCTGAATATGAGACATAGGAGATGGTTGGAGTTCGTAAAGGATTACCAGTTTGATATTTAGTATCATCCAGGGAAGGCTAATGTGGTGGCATACGCATTGAGTTGATGGCCTACTAGAGGGGTAAAAGTGGTTTGGAAGGTAAAGTGCGATGAGCTTCGACACGATGATGTCATCAGAGCTTACGTATTAGTTTTGTCTATCACACACGAGATCGTTATGCTGGTAGTGAATGCACATGACGATGACTAGTTTTATCAGGACAAGGTTAAACATTGTTAGAAAATGGGCTGGAGTGATACTTGATCACTTTTGAGATAGGATTATGCTTCAATGGGAGGCTTGGTGTTTTGAAAGAAGGGGATTTAAGATAGACGATGATGATGGAGTTTCATGGGTCGAGGTTTGTAGTACATCCTCACAGGGATAAGATGTACGAGACATGCACAAGAAGTATTTGTGGTCAGGGATGAAGTGAGACATAACAGAGTTTGGCTCAAAGTGTGATACGTACCAGTTAGTGAAGATAGACCACCGGGTACTGATAAGGATATTGCAACCACTTGAGAACCCAGTGTGGAAGTGGGAGAAAATCTCGATGGACTTTACTACTGGGTTATCAACATCATAGAGAGTTCACGACTCCATCTAGGTCATTGTGGATCGGTTGGCCAAGGAGGCACAATTCTTACCAGTTCGTACAGACTATGAGATGAGGCAACACGCACAATTATGTATTGCCAAGATTGTAAGATTACATGGGTGAGGGTTAATATCATGTCAGACAGGGGCAATATTTTTTAGTACCATTTTTTATAGACCTTTTAGGAGTCTATGGGAGCTGATTTACGATTGAGTACAGTATATCACCCACATACGAATGGGCAGACTGAGGGGGTTAATTAAATGTTAGAGGACATGCTCAGGGTGTGCATACTTGACTTTGGGGGAGGGTAGGAGAAGCATATGCCATTGTAGAGTTCGCTTATAATAACTCCTACTAGTTTACCATTGGAATGGCACCATTTAGGGCGCTTTATGGCCGGCCTTGTCATTCACCCACTTGTTGGTTAGACGTGGGGGAAAATAAGTTGTTAGGATCGGAGATGATTCAAGATACAACTATTAAAATCGAGCTTATTCGGGGATGCATACAGATAGCTAAGGATAGGCATAAGAGTTATACATATGCAAATAGAAGACACATAGAGCTGAAGATAGGGGATCAGGTCTTGGTGTGGGTGTCTCCTATGAAAGGAGTCATGAGATTTTGAAATAAGGGGAAGCTAGTGTCGAGGTATGTTGGGCCTTTCCCGATCATTGAGAGGGTGGGAGTAGTTGCTTTGAGGATGTGTTTACCTAAGCATCTATAGCAAATACAAGTTGTGTTCCATGTTTTGTCACTAAAGAAATATCAGAGGAGTGAGAGTGTCTATTGGCATATCCCATTGGAGCAGATAGAATTGCAACCAGATATCTCATATAAGGAGAGATCAGTTGTTGTTCTTACCATAATGAGCGTAAGCTACGGTTTAAGGTTGTTACATTGGTTTGAGTTTAGTGGGGATGTAGACACCACATTCTAGGATCCCCTAAATCTCTCCTAGGTCCCTAAAACCTCCCCCTTTCACTACGAACCCTACGTCGTACTCTGAGTACAGATTTAGCGGCTATCGAGTGCTCCCGAGTCACATTTGACTCCGGTCAACTCAATCCTCAAAATGAAAACTCAATGAATCTTAAAAGGGCTCTGAATCCCCTTTCCAACCATCTGTCTAGTGCATGAATTGGCATAACGGTTTGAACAAACGGACCATTTTATTATCAAAAATCGATCTAAAGGCCATCGAGCACTCCCAGGCCACGATTTGACCCTAATCAACCCCATCGTCAAAGCGAAAGCTCAACGAATACTCAAAGTGAACTGAAATACCTTTCCAACGATCCACCCTATGTACAAAATGGCAAAACCATTCAGAAGAATAATCCGTTTTACCCTAAAAGACATATTTGAAGGCCACCGGGTGCTCCCAGGCTCCGTTTGACCAAAGTCAACTCTTCAGCTCGAATGAGACTGAATGAATCTTTTAAGGGCACTGAATACCCTTTCCAATGGTCCGCCCCATAAGCAAATCATCTTACGATACAAACAAACAACCCATTTTACTTTGAAAGATGACTGTTGATACGAAAGTTTACCACCTTATGTCGACCAATTATAAACCAACACATGTCGTCCAATGTGGCTAAAATCCATGTAAGCATGATGAAAAAGCCTGACCAATAAGGAAGCTCGACCAACAGGGCAGCCCGACCAACTACCAAAAATCTAAACTGTACAACCAACGAAGCGACATCAGTCATATAACATGTATAACTAGTGAAGCGATAACAATAGTATATTTAATTCTCATTATGTATTAATGTGAACGCCTAACAAATGAAGGCATTCGATCCTTTCACATGACAACTATCAGTACCCCTCTTGGGATATAAATACATTGTATCACCCTCATTGAAAGGGATGGAAAAATAAATAAAGATAGTCAATACATAACAGTGGATGTAGGATTTTCCATTCAGCCGAACCACTTTAAAAATCTCTCTATCTTACTTGTTTTTATTTATTTATCTATGATCAATCAATTAGGCCTAGTCTAGTTTTTGTATCAACATTTTAGTGCCGTCTGTGGGAACGTATTGCTAAACGTTTTCACTCATTCATCACCCATGGCTGAAATTCCTGAATCAAGCACTAGAAATGAGGGAATTAGGCCTACTCCCTCTTCCCCTCTAAACAACAATGATTTGACTCGAATTTTGGCTAGATTGACCAAAGGTCAAGAGGCCATGCAGGATACGATATGGCAGTTGGCCCAAACTCTGCAAGCGGAGTTCTTACCCAATTTAATCAAAGGAATATGCCACCATCGCCAATAAGGAGTGTTGGGCATAAATATTCTTGAACTTCAAGAGATCCTTCGTACCTTCCTAGAGAAACTTCTTCTATCACGATTACTAATTCCTCTGATGGATAGTTCCTCATCCCAGAAATGTTGAGTGCCTTAGAAAGGCTTAGTAGGGCCTCTCCTTTTGATCATTTGGGACCCAAGGGAAATGCCCTCCGGGCTGTGTCGGGAAATACTCGACGACCAAGTGACCCGAGGGAAGGTTCAACCCAATCGAGATTTAACACCTGACGAATTGCTCGGTTCAGTCAAAGAGAAGGTCCGTAAGAAGAAAGTTTAGCACGATCAGTTGGTCGACACAAAAAAGCATCCACTAATAGATCTGGTTCTAGAAATGAGGTGATGACACATGCCTGCATGCATATGAACTTCTAAAGATTGTGCTGTAGACTTTTTTTTTTTCTATGAGTTTCTTGGGGATTCCATTGTTAGAAATTGAGTGTTTAGTGGTCATTACTATTCAGATCTTGGAAGATAGGTTTGGAGAAATGGCTAAGGCCAAGAATCCTCTCCTATGCAAACCATTATAGATTTCCCAACGCCGACCAAGTTTGAAGCTCCAGTGGTCACTCCCAATTATGACAGGAAGACTGATCCAATTCTCCGTATAGAATAATACCAAACAACAACTGTTATCTATGTTGTTTCTGATGAGATGAGGTGTAGAGCATTGCCAGGAACAATCACGGGATCTGTTAAAATCTGGTATAATAGTCTTCCTCGGGGCAGATTTCCTACTTCCAATAGCTCATCGAGCTATGCATTGGTAATTTCTCTTTGGAGAAAAACCAGTGAAGCGTGTAGCTCATTTGATTAGTGTGAGACAGAAGGTGGGAGAAAGTATTAGGGATTACATCACTCATTTTAAAAACGAGAAATTAGAAGTTATTGATTACAAAGAGAAGACTGTAATCACTACCCTCATGAGTGGTTTTCTCCCCGACAAACTATATTATACTTTAGGAAAAGATCCCCTGAAGATGATGATAGAATTGATGGCAAAGTAGTGAAGATTATTAATGCCGAGGAAGCTATGGTTGCCAAAAGAATTCTGAGGTCAAAGAGAAAGCAAAGATAGAAGGGAAGTCGGATAAGAAGGAGCATAAGAATAAGAATGAGTGCAGGAATTCAAAAGTAAAAGAAAACTTAGACCGGCTCAGAAAATTTACCAATTACACTCCCTTACCGGTGGATATACATTATGTTTTGGAAGAGATCAAGCATAATAATGATTTTAGTTGGCTTGAAAAGTTAAGGTCAGCTGCTAATAAGAGGGATAATTCCAAGTATTGCGAGTTTCACAAAGATCATGGTCATACGACCAACCGGTGTATTGCTTTCCAAAATGAGATAAAAGCGCTTATTTAAAAAGGAAAATTGGACAGATTTATTAATCGACAGGCTGGTGGAAGAACTGGAGGTATAGGTCGACATAGATCTAAATCACCTATTAAACCTAGAAAAGATAAGAAGAGGAACCATGATGATGATCCAGAAGATAATATTGATCTCCCCAAGAAGCCTATATAACCTGAATGCGAGGTATTCACACTCATTTTTGGATCCTTTGATTGCCATATGATTACAGGTGGATATGCAAGAGGAGGAGATCATACAGCTGAACGAAAGGCTCACCTCAATGAGGTTCATGCTTGTTCCTGTATCCAGCGAATCAACCTCACCGAGGAGGACGGACCAAGGAAAGTTAACAAGGATAATATCTTGATTGAATTTCCTAAGAAAGATCTATCTGGAGTATTATATCCTCATGATGATCCTTTAGTGATTAGAGTCGGGATGAAAGAAGTACTGGTCGCAAGGACACTAGTGGATAACGATAATTCGACGGACATTATGTTCTGCCCCTATTTTGATAGTTTGGGTTTAAAACTCAACCAATTAGAGCCTTAACAGAGGCCACTCATTGGATTCTCTGGTGAAAAAGTATTTCCATTGGGAACCATCAAGCTATATGTGTCAATCAGGATATCGCCGATGAACAGAATGGAGAAAGTGAAATTTTTTGTAATGGACAAGAATGTTCATTCTACCTATAACATGATCATGGGAAGAGTGGGTCTAAAGAAGTTTGAATCTATACCTTCTACTGTTCATCAATACCTGAAGTTCTCGAGCAATTTTGGAGTAAGAGTAGTAAAAGGAGATCAGAAAGTAGCTCATGAATGCTACTATTCATCTACCGAAGAAGACGATATGTTAGAAGTAAAGAAGAAAACTACCACTTATCAAGTGGATATATCTGAGCCAGACAACGAATCTGAGGTTGAAACATTAAATACAAGAGATGAATCTGAGCTTCTAATAGGCCAAGTGATAGAGGTAACAAAAAGCATTATTCTGGATAATGATAAACCAGAACAAACCACTCAAATAGGAGCGTTATTGGATCCAGTTCTTAATTAGGAGTTGGTGGACTTCTTGAGACAAAGAAATAAGGTGTTCGCATAGAGCCATGAAGATATGCGTGGTATAGACCCAAGCTTCCTATGCCATGAACTTAGTGTGAATAAGGAGGTTAGACTTTTAAAGCAACGAAGAAGAGTTTTTATCCCAAAGAAGAACCAGTCTATACAAGAAGAAGTGGAGAAGGTTTAAAAGGCTTCCTTTATTAAATATGTGAAGTACCCAGACTGGTTGGCCAAAGTATTAATGGTCAAGAAGAAAAACAATAAGTGGAGGGTGTGTGTGGATTTTACTGACTTGAATAAGGCATGCCTAAAGGATCATTTTCCTTTACCACAAATTTATCAACTAGTGGATGCTACTTCGGGGCATGAGCTGCTGAGTTTTATGGATGCATATTCTGGTTATAATCAGATCAAAATGAAACCGAAAGATAGAGAAAGTAATTCATTTATTACTCCCCGAGGAACTTATTGTTATATTGTTATGCCATTTGGTCTAAAAAATGCAGGTGCTACTTATCATAGATTGGTGAACAAAGTATTTGAGGATCAGATAAGCAAGAACATGGAGGTGTATGTTGATGATATGTTGACTAAGAGAAAAAAAGTTGTTGATTATATTACTAACCTCAGCCAGATGTTTGATCAATTGGAAAAGCACTAGATGAAGTTAAACCCGACCAAATGCGTCTTCGAAGTTTAGGAGGGAATGTTCCTCGGGTATATAGTAAATCAAATGGGCATTGAAGCTAATCCATATAAGAGCAAGGCCCTGATAGAAATGCAATCCCTGACTAGTAAAAAGGATGTTCAAAGGCTAACAGGGCGCGTAGCAGCACTGAACAAATTTGTGTCCCGATCAATGGACAAATGTTTACCATTCTTTAAGGTACTCAGAAAAACCTTTGAATGGAACGATGAATGTGAAAAAGTCTTCCTGGAATTGAAAAAGTACCTAGGAGCACCCCCACTACTCTCCCGACCAGTATTGGGAGAAATGTTGTATTTATATCTGGCCGTATCTAAATCAACTATTAGTTTTGCCTTGATTAGGGAGGAGAATGGAGTTTAAAAACCAGTTTATTATACTTGCAAAACTTTTTTAGGAGAACAAGTCAGATATCCTAGACTGAAGAAGTTAGCATTGGCCTTAATTGAGGCTAGTAGACGAATGAAGCCATATTTTCAAGCTCACACCATCGTGTTATATACTGACATGCCACTAAGGCGAGCTTTGCATAAACCAGAGAAATTTGTGAGATTAATGTATTGGGCTGTGGAGTTGGCAGAATATGACCTTTTATATGAACCAAGGTATTCTTTAAAAGGACAAACTGTGGCGGATTTTATTGCATAATTCACTTACCCAGAGATTCTGAGTAGCTAGAGACTCCCACCGAACAACATTCAGAAGTCTGCAAACTTACTAGAGATATGCCTGACCAACCCCAAGCAAGGAAAACTACAGACGGAGTCACCACTGATCAAATAAAACAATCTAGCAGAGTACAGGAGATGAGAAAGAAATATGAGGAGGTAAAGGATAAAATCTTCCATCAAGGGATTCTGACAAGCCAAGCGTTTAACAACAATATTCTAATACGGAGCCCGTATGTTGATGGGTCATCCTGTGCAAATGGATGTGGAGCTAGAATCATTCTCAATACTCCAAATGAACTAGATATAGAGTATTCTCAATGATTCCAATTTCAAGCCTCCAATAATGAGGCATAGTATGAAGCTGTGATTGTTAGTTTAAATCTGGCTAAATCACATAATGGCGAGAAAATTGTGGTATATAGTGATTCATAGTTGGTGGTAAATCAGATGTCGAACTTCTATGCCTCTAAAGGAGAAATGATGTCCAGATGATCAGAATTCTAAGATGGGAAAATGATCGAGTAGACTCACTTGCTTGGCTAGCTTCTGTAACCAAAACTGAGTTTCGAAGAACTATTACTATTGAGGTACTTGCTAATAAGAGCATTGAGGAAGATCTGATGGTCAATTTTATTATAATTGATATGGGTCCATCTTGGATGGATCCCATAAGAGCTTATATTGAAGAAGTAATTCTACCAGCCAATCTACTTGAAGGTAAAAAAGTTAAAAAATAAAGCTGCGAGATATGTGCTAGATAATGACGTATTGTATAGAAGAGGATTAACTATTGGTCTAAAACGATGTGTGCATCTAGCTGAAGTAAAAGATTTGATTAAAAAATTCCATGAATGGTCTTATGGAGTTCATGTGGGAGGGAGAACTTTATTGCGAAGGATTAACACACGGGGGTACTACTGACAAACTATGCGGGAAGATAATACATCTTTTACTATTAAGTGTGATAAGTGCCAGAGGTTTTCCAATATATGCAAGACTTCACAAGCTCTACTAACACCAATCACTTCACCTTGGCCCTTTGCTATGTGGGGAATTGAATTGGTCGGGCCTCTACCGACCACCTGAGGAAGGTTCAAGTACCTGGTTGTAGCTATCGATTACTTTACAAAAAGGGTGGAAGCTGAATCCTTTATCGATATGTCCTATGAGAAGGTGTATCAGTTCATTTGGAATAATATCATTTGTCGGTATGGCTTGGCCTATGCCTTTTTCACTGACCATGGCACGTAATTTGATAACGATAAATTTACTGATTATAGTACCCAATCCAATGTCCAAAAAATCTACTCTGCTCCTGGCCATCCTCAATGCAATGTCTAAACAGAGGTAACTAATAGAACTTTATTGAATGGGTTGAAGAAAAGGCTAGAAAATGCTAAAGGGAATTAGATCAATGAACTGCATTATGTCTTGTGGGCTTACCGAACAACCCCTAGAATAACTACTAGGGAAACTCCTTGCTTGTTAGCATTTGGTACTAAGTACGTAATTCCTACCGAGCTGGGTTTACCTATGCACATAGTTCTTAACTTCAATACCCCAGTCAATGATTTGATAAGAAAGCTGGACTTAGACATGTTGGAAGAGGTCAATAAAGATGCAGGTTTAAGGAATGCAGCCTATCAACAATGGACTACACGTTTCTACAATAAGACGATAATGTCGAGCAACTTAAAAGAAGGTGATTCAGAAGAACAATAATCTTGAATCTGATTGACAATGGTCCCTATCGCATTACAACAGTCATCTGACCAGACACATATCGAATTGAGACTTTGTAAGGTGAAGAATTCAAGAATCCCTCGAATGAAGAAAACCTGAGGAAGTATTATCAGTGATGTAGTCATGTTGTACTCGGTTCATTTCAATATTAATGAGAATATTATTTCCCCAAAATTATTATTTTTTTAGTAGTAGTGCGATGCACTACATTGCAAACATTCCAAATGCGCCACAAACAATGTTGGTTGGCATCAACAAAGGCACTAACAATGTTGGTCGTCAACATAAACCACTAGCGAAATGTTGGTCCAAGGCACCTACAATGTTGGTTATCAAATATTTCAAGTGTGCCACCAACAATATTGGTTGGCATCAACAAAGGCACCAACAATGTTGGTCAACACAAAAATACCAACAATGTTGGTCAGCATCAACAAAGGCACCGATAATGTTGGTCATCAACATCAACTACCAACGAAATGTTAGTATCAATAAAGGCACCAACAAAGTTGGTTGTCAAATACATAGAAAAAAATGCAAGTCAAAATTCTAAGTCCCAAATGCTTGGTTAACGAAGACCCGGATGAATAATTTTCACCTAAACTGGGCTAAAAGATAAACAAATGTTCCACTCACACCTGGGAACCAAGGTAACTAATGCAATTACCTAAAACTTTAGGTACATTAGTAGAACCATGATGATGCATTGGTAATTGGTACAATACTTAGGATAATCCTAAGGGTATCAATAGAATCGGTGAAAACCTACAGATTGACAAATCGTCGATCCAAAAATAGAGATTGGCTAAATGTTGATCCATTCACAAACAAAGGCTAAGAAGATAGAGACTGACTAAAACTAGATAAAGTTTATCCATTCGCAATCAAAGATTGATAAAATAAATCTTTTTATTAAATTAAATGATTACATATTGCTTCTTAAACATACAGAAATAAAAAAATAAAGCCTTATTCTACATGACGTTTTCCTTCGGCCTTAGAAACAGGATCCATGCCAACTCGAGGATCATCCTAAGTATAAGGAGATTTGATGAAGTTAAAATTCTGAAGCATCCTAGTGTTTCTTCTACTAGGACGATCAAGAAGATGAGGAGGTAGGACAATCTCTAGTTCATCATGTAGCTCGTAATCTCCTAAGTATTTTAAAATCAAGCATTGAGGAATACGATGAACAGGAATCCAGTTAACATCCAACTTGAATGGGGGATTTTTAAGCTCTAGCAAGCCTGGTTCATACCAATCACACAAAGAGTTATTCCAATCCACTTTCATCACAGTTAAAGCCTTCATCCAACCCATTTATAGGACTCATTCTTAGCGTGTTGAAGTCTATCATCAAGATGCCCCAGAGCTTCGTTATACCCATCCAAACCTTTCTTGGTTGCCTTTGGAATTGAAAGGTTACTTTATCAACTTGAAATCGCGATTTCTTCAATACTCCATCCTTAGCCTGTAATTGGGAAGATTGAATGGATAATTTTTCAGACAAGGTCTGCAACTTTTGGAACATCTCAATAATATTTCGGTCTTTAGCTTTTAACTGCGCAGCTTGATTGGCAAGGGCATGTTGAGTCCTAATTTCTTCTGTAGTTCCTTGTCCATTCTTATTTCTTGCTCGAGAGGATGGTGCGGGATTTATCTTTTTTACGGTTAACTACTCATCCCTTAATGTAGCATTTTTAGCCTTTAAAAAGGTGTATCCTTCATTAGTAGTAACAACAACAGCTCAAAAGGCAGACTTCAAAAGATTCATTTCATCCCTCAAATTATCATTCTCCTCTTCCATAAGTTTGGCAACAGTTCTAGTTTCTATAACTTCAAGCTTAAGTAAAGCTTCCTTTTTGTTATAAAAAGAAATAAAGTTATCAAATCCTCGACCTACATTCAAGCTTCGATATTTCTACTCATAGCTCTTGTGCAACAGTGTCGTGGACTCTTTATATTGTTCTTGAAGTTCTAATATCATCTAATAATACACAACATCATTTGTTATTGCTTTATCAAGTAAGTAATTTAAATATTTGTAGGCTTCTTTAACCTACTCAGATGAGTCATCACCAAGTAAATTAATAATTTCTTCCTTAGATAAGTCTGTATGACCTGCTTTGAAAAAAAATAATTGCATTTCTTCAATAGTTCGGTATCATTAGATGACAGTTGTTACATCTTCACTATAAACTAGCAAGAAGAAATGACCACCAATCAATGACAAGAATGAAGAATGGGAATAATCAATAAGAGATAGAAAGGAACATATTTTTTCTTTTATTAGTAATAAAGAAGTTCAGATACAATAAAGATAAAGAAAAGAAACAAAAAATCAAACCGATAAATGCCGAACAAATTTACATCTTATCCCTATCAATATCAACCTTCTCAGAGGAAGGGGATACAGGCTAGAGTTACTTGGTGTGTTCAGACTGAGGAAGAAAAGACTTAGTAATTTTAGGTTGGTCGGCAACAGATTCAACCACTAGAGAGGACTCCTCAAAACCAACTTCATCTTTAAGCTCATACTCAATGGCAGGAGGAAGACCATAAATATGCCTTAAAAAAAGTTCAAAGACTTCAATTGTGTTCAACTCCTGAAGGTTCGTAACCCAACCATCTCTGAAACATTTTTTTTCATACTCAATCTGAGAAGAGGCAGTTGAATTGGCTTTGTTCAAGCCCTTTTCCCAGCCAGCACTGAAGGACGCCTTTACAACATACTTTCTCTTAGATCTGGCGGAGGATACAAGCTCTTCAACAATCTTATCCATGTTCTCAACTTCCTCTGCCCTGTGCTCAACTTCCTTTACCTTACGCTCAACTTCCTTGGCCTTACGCTCAACTTCAAGGGCATTTTTAACAGACGTCTACCAAGCAGTTTCAGTTGCTTTCAGTTTATCCACCCAAGTACTCTTATCGTACTCTAGGGCTTATTGATAATAGAGCAAAGACTTCTTCAAACCAGTTAAATATTCCTTTACATTATTTGAAGAAGAAGCCCGAATTATATCATCCTTCACCAGCATATTATTGAAGTGCACCAAGGACTACAAGAGAAGAAGATTAAGATTAGTATATGATAAATATAAAAGACAACCAAACCAAGAAAATGGAAATCACTTACTGATGTAAGGCTCTGAGCAGCCAATTCAAAAACCTTCGCTCGGGGAGCATGACATCGACCCCCTGTGATCTGGAAGAGTACCAGACTTGATCAACTTCCTGGTCAAAATAGGGGTAATAACTGTTAGAGGAACGTATATGTTCTTCCAAGCCTTAATTTGTGATTATGTATTTGCCTTTTGTCTTGTGAAGAGATATCCAAAAAGAAATAACCCCCCAAAATTGCACATTAAGAGACCTCTATATGTTGGTGTCGAGCACCCAAGATTGACATCTTTGTTATAAGAGTACATCACCGGTAGACAGAGAAACTGATATCAATGTTATCTCTAACAATGAGGGATCTTCAAGTGCTACCACTTCAGGATCCTTTGAGTTCGTAGACATCACCCCAATCCCTATTGTGGTCCCTTCTACCTCAAAGTATGAGATGCCATTGAGAAGAAGAATCCTTATTATCTTATTTCCCCACTCCTCCTAAAGCTCAATCCTCTAAAATGAGGGAGGTTAGGGGGGTCGTCTGACCCCATCAACTTGGGGGATTCCTCCAATAAATTGAAAGAATATAGTGCTAAGAAGATTAAGACTTGAAAGAGCCTTATTAATGTTCTTCTCACCAAGAAAGTGGATCCCTTAGTGAGGATACAAAATGAGATTTTCTATGGATTTATTTGTATCTCAGGCTAGACACACAAATTCAATTTTTCCCAAATTTTAATTTAATGTACAGGCAATGATGAAGTCCAAATTAAACTTGCTAAACTACATAAATAAACCAAACCAAACAGAAGAAGATTAAGGAAAAATACCTTTCGGGCAAAACCTAAATTCTAGAACTGTGTAGAATTTAACATACACTATATGATTTATAGACTATTTAGAGCTCCACTAAGCATAATGCATAGTTCTTCAAATCTTCAATAGATACAGCACAGTCCAGCACCTCTACGGGAAACAATCTTCCCTTGGTATCCACCGATTAGACTTCTTCTTCAGTAGTAGAGCCTCTGTACCATAATTCAACAATAGAGATGCACTCTACATGGATTCTCGAACTTTTATTGTGTTCTTCTTGATTTGGTAAAGTGGTCTCTAAAGATCCAAAGGGTTTAGATGAAAATTTGATAGAGTTTGATCGCAAAAAGAACTCTAAAATGTCTTCTTAAAAGTTTAAATTGACCTCGGTAAAACTCTAATCCCGCATCTTTATTTATAAGGAAAGTTGTAACCAAAAGATAAGCATTAAAGATTTAGATCAGATTTGTTAAAAAGTAAAAATTTTCGCGCTAGTTCGAACAACCTGCTACCTCGTTCAAATGGCATACCATTTTTTCGTTCGAATATGTTTCTAGCGAAACTTCAAACAACATTCTAGTGCTTGCCAAAAGGTGTTGGTTAAGATCTTGTTCTAACATGAGAAACTCATTCAAATGATGTACCCAATATCATTCGAATGACATGCCAAGTCATTCTAACCAGGTGGAGAAATTTTCAAAGAACTTTTAAAAATTATTTTAAAATATTTTGAAAAACCTTATAAAAATAAATTATTTTTAAAATAACCCCTCGATAATTAAAGTCTTTACTAAACCACTTTCATTCCATTTTTGAATGATGTTGAAATAAATAATATTAATCTTCCAAAATGTCACTAACTTCGTATTTTAGACTTCTTGGAAGTAACGATGAAGATGCACCGGGGTGTAACGAAATAAGCCTAATAAAAACTAAATTGAGCAATTATAAAACTTGCACTAACAATGGTAAGGGGAAGTCCTTGTGGTGATGTCAGTGACCAAAAATCCTAGATTGGTTCTGGTGTTTCTTGTAACCTGACAAATATGTGGGCGACAAGGATCAAATGATTAATTGGTCTCCCACGCCTCACGGGCGTTATCTTTGGTAAGTCTTCACATCTTTCTCGGACCTTTACTTTAAGAAATTTCTTATTGTACTAACTCTTTTGATCGGTATTTATCTTGTAGTTCTTGGTGTACTTTGGCAATATTTTAGATAGAAGAGACAACCAGAGTAGAGCCAGCATCACCCTAAGTGATTCTTATAGTGATTTGAAGGCCTCCAAAAAGGCTTGTGAATTTGAAAAGAAGGACAGAGAGCTGGAGTTGACCAAGTTAAAATTTAAAAATAAAAGACTGGAAAAGGCTACTGAGGAGTCTTTTCAGACCTTATCCAAGGCCTTATAGGACAAGGACAAGTCTTACAACCATCGGTGGGATGATTCCTTCACCCATGTCAAGAAGCAATTGGACTACATTGGTAATTCTTATATAAAAAAAGACTAGAATGCATCCCTGATCAAGATAGGAGTCCCCCTTTAGTCCGAACTCTTTTGTGAGAACAATCCAGTTTCTCCTCCAAACCTAGATGAGGGGGTGGGCGAAGCTAGAGGCACTATCCAGGAGAAGGAAGGCGGTGAATAGTCAAAGGAGACCATAAATCCAAATAAGGATTTGGTCGAGTAAGAGGAAGTAAGATAAAATAAAAATCAAGCTAAATAGATTAGTCTAGGACTTATTGTTCTTTGTATCTCCCCGTCTTTTTATTATTGTCACTGTAAGGGCTTGCCCAACACCTGTTATTTAATTAAAAGATTCGTTGTTTTGCATTGATGTATCTTGTTTGATTATTTTATATTTCTTGTGTACGTTTGATTTGTCTTTATTTTCTTAATGCCATTAATTTTTTTGGCCTTTGTAGTTTAATGGAAACTTAACATAGGTGTCAATAGCTCAAGAGAATGAAGATTTGGACCTCATCTTTGGTTAGGATACTTCTGGTTGAGCTCATGAAGAATTTTTATGTGTTAGTTAAGCACTTCAATAGATTACCATTGTGTACATTGACCAAACTCAAATGATTACTGTATCAACCCTTACTTTTGGGTAATTAATTTTTATATAATTTTTCCATGAGAGATAATTATATAAAAATAATGGAAGTTAGAGTAAATATTATTTTAAGTGATTTAAGAGATAATATTTACTGAGTTTTGCAAATTTACCGTTAAGAGAAGGTAAATAGCATCATGTTATGTTTTATTGCGTCGTTGTGTCTTAAGCGACGGTTATGGCATATATTTCAATTAGATCATTATTAAGGAATTAATATGACGTTGGAACATGAAATATTTTATGATATTTCGGATACCAATTTTAAGGGTGCGGTTAGTCCTGAAATATTGGAGATAGTCAAAATAAGTTCCATATTGTATTTTTGGAGTTCCGGGCACTTTTGAAAGGTTATGACTCAATTATGTAGTTACGAGTCATTTTAATGGTGTATTAACATTTAAAGATGGGAATTAATGTTAAGTGACCTCTTAAGTCTTCCAACCCTCTTATTTCCAAATTATATGTTCTTAAACTTAGAGAAAGTAGAGAGAAGAGAGAGCTTGGGAGAAAATGGAGAGAAAAGAAGGAGAAGAGGAGAGATTGAGCAGGAAATCTTTGCTATGGGAAGATGATGGGAGACCACAAACTTGAGGCAAGTTTCTAACTTGCTAGTGTATGATATAATGTGGATAATCTGCATATATAGTTGTGTTTTGGGAGTTTTAACCATTAATGGGTTTTTGATGATTTTAGTGTTTAAACCCTTAATCTTTGATTTAAATTTGATTTGAGTTGGAAATATTAGTTAGATGTTGTGTAGGAATGAATTGGGTAATTTATTAGTTGATGATGTTGAGTTTGGATGTAAGAATTGAAATTGTGAGAAATTTAGGGTTCTCAATCCCGTAGCCCAAACTGGGTAATCTGACCAGGGCGTTTCGATTCGCCCCCTTAGCGAATCGAATCACTAATAAGGAGGGCTACAGGTCTGAGGAGCCGAATCGATTTGGGTTAGGGACGAATCGATTCGGTCTGAGATAGGAGGTTGGGTTTCTCAGTCGAATCGATTCGCGTTTCGACGAATCAATACACTACCAGGGGCGAATCGATTCAGCCTTAGGCGAATCGATTCGGAAACCCTGCAGTTTTAGAGGATTTTTTCCAACTTGGTTTTTAGTCCTTTTCTTTTAGGTTCAAGGCTTAGGAACCTTCTCTTGGGAAGTAATAAAAAGTATTATAGGTTTATATTAGGGAGATTAATACCTTAGATTAGTATGGGGGTAAAGTGGACTTAATTCGGAGGCTATTCAATAGGCGTTAGCGTTGTTTCATTTAGTGAACTAGCTTTGGACTAAGGGAGAGGTAAGTGTTATGGTTTAGGATTTTGGGGAGATTGGTATTGAGGTAAATTACCATTGATGGCTTATGGTATTACTTTGATCTCTTGGAGACTAGTGTGAGGATAATTGTACTTCGTAGCATATATCATTAATAAAACATGACTTCGTGAATAAGAAATGCATATTTTAATTTTGGCACCTAATTGTTAACTATAAATGATTTTGAGAATGCAAAAAGTGAATGTTTTAAACGAAAAAACCTTGTAAATGATATTTTGCATATACACACCTCTCTAAATTGCTATCATATGGGAAGTTAGGTGCATGAGGTGAGTCCCCTGGCTAGTGAATGCAGGGTGAATATAGTCCCCAGCCATAGGACCGGTTATTATATTGTGTGATTATTGTTCGAAGTGAGGTAATTCTGGGTGTGGTTATGACTCACTGTCGAAGGTATATGGCCGCTTCCCGACGTCACGCGATGTAGGATTCCCAGGTTGTCTTGGAGATAGACCCAGGAAGATGATAGCCATTTAGGGGCGCATCCAGTGGAGGTACCCGAAAGGATGGTCTTGGAATCATTATTTGATGTGATTATAACTATTCTCATTAAAATGGAATTTTATTGATGGTAAAGCATATTGTGAGATAAACTGCTTTGAATATGTTTCCTAGAGAGAAAAAGGGAACTATGAAGTTAAATGGTGTAAAACTGAATTGGTGAAGCATTTTGTGACATAAATTGCTTTAAATATGTTTCCCTAAAGAGAAGAAGGAACTGTGCATTTAAGTTGTGAAAAACTAAAATGAAATCTCATTAAGTGAAACTTAGATATTTTACTCATGCGAAAATGAATATTGTTCATTGTTATTGATATTGCGCTAGGCTGTGCTTTTAGATTGAGAGGTGAGAATTTTTATCATTATTTGTGAGAGCAAGATAGGTTTATGATTGCTGATAAAATATTCATAATTGTCTTGCATTTTATTCACATGGTGATCATATCAAATCGGGCCCTGACCCGTCTATATCTCTTTGTTTTGTATGAATTATTTTTTCGCCCAGGTGCTCCAACGCAAGGACGCCCGTATTGACCTCTCCATCACATTTGTCCTGGAGCTATAACATATTGCGAATGTTGTAGGATATTCGTTATAGACGCTTCTATCTTTTGTACTCTAGTTATGATCAGTCTACATATTCGGGTGTGTTACCCAAGTTTTGTACTTGTTTAATATAATGTTATATTTAATTTTAATACTCGGTGTGACCTGCTTATAATAGTCTGTTGACCGACAACTTATTCGGTTATTACTTTGTGCTTTATCGTTCCAGTTACCCGTTTGTTTTTATATCCACCTTCTTTTCAAATTGGATTGTCTAATTAATTTTCTTTAAAATTATAAATTAAATTTTGACACTCCATTTTCTAAAATAATTGATGGTTATCTCTTATTATTATTTTAGCGACAGTGATGTTAAGAATGGACTATCTATGATTCCTGTAATTATTTGAGTATCGGCTTGTCCACCTCTTTTTTTAATAAGCGGGTTGTCACATATGGTATCAGAGCATTAGGTTCTGGTGTCCTTAGAAATCTGTGCGGACGTACTATGCCTTCAGCGTTACTTTTGATTTGATTTAAAGCCTTAGGATTAAGATCATTGATTTCCATTGTGAGATATCGTTCTCCTTCCATAATGCAAGATGTTAGTAAATCTTTTGTGCGATCTCTCGAGATTCGTGTGCTGATTGGAGAAGGGCTAATAAAAATCAAATGTGTAGTGCAGAAGCACTGGAAATATTACTCTCACCTTATAGATGTGTGCGAGACAAAGATAAGTAAGCCGGATTGAGGCTTATAGCCAGGCCGTGATTAGAAGTAAAATTAAAAAGGATGTGTGTGTGTGTGTGTGTGTGTGTGTGTATATATATATATTTTGGAAAAAGCTTCACAACACTTTACAGAAAGTAGGCACCCAATTAGTTCGATTTTTCATTTTTCTGAAATGGTAGGACAGAGAAGTAGAAAGGCATTACTAGGCTTACGAGTTAAGATTTTTAGCGGTCCTGATTGGGTGCCTTAGGCAATTATATCTTGACAACCGGTGGTGCGAGGTAGTTGTGTAACGGGAGGGTTCCTTGTCTCCATTTCGCTTTGCGAGACGTCCCACGCATGAAACCGAGCGAATATCAGAAATTGAGAAAGGTCTTGGGCACTAGGGACATAGTTAGTATAGTACTTATTTCAAATGGGTAGGATAACTCATTACTCTTAAGATTATTTGGATGTAATGCCATTGGGGCATGTGGTATTGTTTTAGAAATGTTGTAGTGAGTTAACCACGAGAAGATTGGTGGGTTGATTTTAAGAGGATTGGGTTTCAAGAAATTAGAAATATGGAATCTTGAGTAACTTAGGCCACCAGCCCGAGAAGAATGTGAGGCCATCTCTAGAGAAACTATTACGTATATGGCTTAGCGTTTGATTAGCTAAAGGACAAGTTGACCCCTACTCATAAATTAGCATTGCCAAGTTCGAAAGTGGACTATTTGGTTATTATAGACGCATCTCCGTAAGAGTGGGGCGGTGTATCTAATGGAACATGGGACCATTGCATATGTATCTTGTGGCTTGAACCCTGTGAGGAGAACTATCCCATGCAAGACTAAAAGCACACCGCAATAGCGTTTGCCTTAAAGTTGTCGAGGCACTACCTCCTGTGAGGGAATTTGAGTCTTTTCACGGACCATAAGTCGATATAAGGTTGTTCTAACAGAAAGATCAAATTGTGCGGCAAAATTGGATTTTGTAATAGTCTATCGATTTCACATTCATTATCACCCAGGAAAAGTAATGGTGATAGCGGATACTGAGTTGAAAATCCGTGGGGGAACTAGCGATGGTAGGGAAAACAAAGTGGAAGGAGCTTAACTAGAAAGATGTTGTTACAATGGCGCTTATATCAGTGATTGACCTTTATACCTGCTATTAAGATGGGATTTATCGAAGATCAAGGAAAGGACATTTCGGAGTTTGGCTCCCTATGCACCACTTATCAATTTGGGAATGGGGGCCATCGGCAACTAATTGGATTGTTGCAACCGTTAGAAATACCGGTGCGAGAATGGGAGAGTGTATCCGTTGATTTATTCACAAGATTACCGATGTTGTAAAGCGGTCATGGGTAGGATGGAGGATGATATGGAGTTTATGAAACCTTATGAGGTACCTATCAATATAGTTTCGGACTGAGACAAGATTTTTGTATCCCATTTCTGAAGAAGTTTCCAGGAAACAATAGGGATCGGTTAAGGTTGAGTACCTTCTACCACCCAAAAAAAATTGGTCAACGGTGAGAATCAACGTATGTAGGAGGACATACTTTCGATGTGCATACTTAATTTTTGGTGGATGAAGAAAAACATCCTTCTGGTCAAATTTGTATAAAAAAAAATTCGTACCAATCCCTAATGGGTAGGGCACCATTGGTGGTGGTGTGTAGCAAATCGGGTAGATCATCTGCTTGTTGGTTGTAAGTAGGAGACAATAAGCTTCTTGGTCCTAGAATGATCCAATACATCTTTTCGAAGACTGAGTTCATTCGAAATCGCAAATGAATTGCCCAGGATTGTCAAAAGGGTTATGCCGATGCGAATAGAAGTCTTGTGAAATTTGAGGTAGAGAATCAAATTTAATGCGGGCATCTTTTTATAAAGGATATAACACGCTTTGTGATGAAACATAAGCTTGCGCCGGGTTAGGTAGATTTTCCCCATTGTTGTAAAGGTAGGCCCGATAGTTCATGTGAGGAACAAACGGTTATTGATTTTAGATTATGGCGAGTAAAGACGAATTTACGTGGGAACGAGAGAATGATATTTGAGAAATGTACCCCTAGTCTTTTAAGAGTTATGCGTGAATTTTGAGGGCAAAATTCCCTTATAAGGGGGGGAGTATGTAACAACCCTTACTTTTGGGTAATTGATTTTTATATAATTTTGCCATGGGATATAATTATATAAAAATAATGGAAGTTAGAGTAAATGTTATTTTAAGTGATTTAATAGATAATATTTACTGAGTTTTGCATATTTACCGTTCAGAGAAGGTTAATGGCATCATTTTATGTTTTATTACGTCATTGTGTCTTAAACGACGGTTATGGAAAATATTTCAATTGGATCATTATTAAGGAATTAATATGACGTTGGAACATGAAATACTTTACGATATTTCGGATACCAATTTTGAGGGTGCGGTTAGTCCTGAAATAGTCGAGATAGTCAAAATAAGTGCCATATTGTATTTTTGGAGTTCAGGGCACTTTTGAAAGGTTATGACTCAATTATGTAGTTACGAGTCATTTTAATGGTGTATTAACATTTATAGATGGGAATTAATGTTAAGTTACCGATTAAGTCTTCCAACCCTCTTATTTCCTAAGTATATGTTCTTAAACTTAGAGACAGTCGAGAAAATAGAGAGCTTGGGAGAAAATGGAGAGAAAAGAAGGAGAAGAGGAGAGAGTGAGCTCGAAAACGTTGCTACAGGAAGAGAATCGTAGACTACAAACTTGAGGCAAGTTTCTAACTTGCTAGTGTATGATTTAATGTGGATAATTTGCATATATAGTTGTGTTTTTGGAGTTTTAACCATTAATGGATTTTTGATGATTTTAGTGTTTAAACCCTTAATCTTTGATTTAAATTTGATTTGAGTTGGAAATATTAGTTAGATGTTGTGTAGGAATGAATTGGGTAATTTATTAGTTGGTGATGTTGATTCTGGATGGAAGAATTGAAATTGGGGGAAATTTAGGGTTCTTAATCCCGTAGACTATACTGGGCAATCTAACCAAGGAGAATCAATTCGCCCCCTTAGCGAATCGATTCCCTAATAAGGAGGGTAACAGGTCTGAGGAGCCGAATCGATTTCGGTTAGGGACGAATCGATTCGGGCTGAGACAGGAGGTTTGGTTTCTCAGCCGAATCAATTCGCGTTTGGGAGAATCGATTCGGAAACCCTGTTGTTTATAGGATTTTTTTTCAACTTTATTTTTAATTCTTTTCTTTTAGGTTCAAGGCTTAGGAACCTTCTCTTGGGAAGTAATAAAAAGTATTATAGGTTTATATTTCGGAGATTAATACCTTAGATTAGTATGGGTTAAAGTGGGCTTAATTCGGGGGATATTCAATAGGCGTTAACGTCGTTTCGTTTAGTGAACTAGATTCGAACTAAGGGAGAGTTAAGTGTTATGGTTTAGGATTTTTGGGAGATTAGTATTGAGGAAAATTACCATTGATGGCTTATGGTATTACTTTGAGTTCTTAGAGACTAGTGTGGGGATAATTGTACTTCGTAGCCTATATCATTAATAAAACATGACTTCATGAATAAGAAATGCATATTTTAATTTTGGCACTTTTTTGGTTAAGTATAAATGATTTTGAGAATGTAAAAAGTGAATGTTTTAAATGAGAAAAACTTGTAAATGATAATTTGCATATACACACCTCTCTAAATTGCTATCATATGGGAAATTACGCGCATGAGGTTAAGTCCCCTGGCTAGTGAATACGGGGTGAATATAGTCCTCGTCCATAGGACCGGTTATTATATTGTGTGATTATTGTTCGAAGTGAGGTAATTTCGGGTGTGGTTTTGACTCACTGTCGAAGGTATATAGCTGCTTCCCAACGTCACACGATGTAAGATTTCCAGGCTGTCTTGGAGATAGACCCAAGAAGATGATATTCATTTAGGGGCGCATCCAGTGGGGGTACCCGGAAGGATGGTCTTAGAATCGTTATATGATGTGATTATAACTATTCTCATTAAAATGGAATTTTATTGATGGTAAAGCATATTGTGAGATAAACTGCTTTGAATATGTTTCCTAGAGAGAAAAAGGGAACTATGAAGTTAAATGGTGTAAAACTGAATTGGTGAAGCATTTTGTGAAATAAATTGCGTTAAATATGTTTCCTAAAGAGAAGAAGGAACTGTTCATTTAAGTAATGTAAAACTGAAATGAAATCTCATTAAGTGAAACTTAGATATTTTACTCTTGTGAAAACGAATATTGTTCATTGTTATTGATATTGCACTAGGTTGTGCTTTTAGATTGAGAGGTGAGAATTTTTATCATTATTTGTGAGAGCCATATAGGTTTATTATTGATGATAAAATATTCATAACTATCTTGCATTTTATTCACATGATGATCATATCAAACCGGGCCCTGACCCATCTTTATCTCTTTATTTTGTATGAATTCTATTTTTCCCAGGTGCTCCACCGCAAGGACGCCCATATTGGCCTCTCCATCACAGTTGTCCTGGAGCTATAACATGTTGTAGATGTTGTAGGATATTCATTATAGATGCTTCTATCTTTTGTACTCTAGTTATGATTAGTCAACATATTCGGGTGTGTTACCCAAGATTTCTACTTGTTTAATATAATGTTATATTTAATTTTAATACTAGGTGTGACCTTCTTGTAATAGTCTGTTGACCGACAGCTTATTCGGTTATTACTTTGTGCTTTATCATTTCAGTTACCCATTTGTTGTTATATCCACCTTCATTTAAATTGGACTGTCTAAATAATTTTCTTTAAACTTATAAATTAAATTTTAACACTCCATTTTCTAAAATAATTGGTGGTTATCTCGTACTATTATTTTAGCGACCTTGATGCTAAGAATGGACCATTTATGCCCCTCTTATTTTAATAACCGGGTTGTCACAGATGGTATCAGAGCATTAGGTTCTAGTGTCCTTAGGAATGTGTGCGGACGTACTATGCCTTTAGCGTTGCTTTTGATTTGATTAAGAGCCTTAGAATTAAGATCATTGATTTGTCTTATGAGATATCATTCTCCTGCCATAATGCAAGATGTTAGTAAATCTTTTGCGCGATCGGTCGAGATTCGTGTGCTGATTGGAGAAGGGCTAATAAAAAGTAAATGTGCGGTGCAGAAGCACAGGAAATATTTCTCTCACCTGATAGATGTGGGCGAGACAAAGATAAGTAAGTCGGATTGAGGCTTATAGCCAAGCCGTGATTAGAAGGCAAATTAAAAAGGATGTATATATATATATATATATATATATATATATATATATATATATATATATATATATATATATATATATTTGGGAAAAAGATTCACAACATTTTGCAGAAAGTAGGCACCCGATTAGTTTGATTTTTCATTTCGTTGAAACGATAGGACATAGAAGTTGAAACGTGTTAGTAGGGTTACGAATTAAGATTTTTATCAGTCCCGATTGGGTGCCTCAGGCCATTATATATTGACGACCGGCGATGCGAGGTAGTTGTGTAACGGGAGTTGTCTGGATTTCGCTTTGCGAGACGTCCCACATATGAAACCGATCGAATGTCGGAAATTGAGAAAGGTCTTGGGCACTAGGGACATAGTTAGTGTAGTACTTATTTCAAGTGGATAGGATAACGCATTAATCTTAAGATTATTAGGATGTAAGGCCATTGGGGCATGTGGTATTGTTTTAGAAATGCTATAGTGAGTTAACCACGAGAAGATTGGTGGGTTGATTTTAAGAGGATTGGGTTTCTAGAAATAAGAAAAATGTAATCTTGAGTAACTTGGGCCACCAGCCCGATAAGAATGTGAGGCCCATCTCTAGAGAAACTGTTACGTCTATGACTTAGGTTTATTTAGCTGAAGGACAAGTTGACTCCTACTCCTAAATTAGCATTGCCAAGTTCGGGAGTGGACAATTTGGTTATTATAAATGCGTCTCCGTAAGAGTGGGGCGGTGTATCTAATGGAACATGGGACCATTGCGTATGTATCTTGTGGCTTGAACCCTGTGAGGAGAACTATCCCATGCAAGACTAAAAGCACACCGCAATAGCGTTTGACTTAAAGTTGTCGAGGCACTACCTCTTGTGAGGGAATTTGAGTCTTTTCATGGACCATAAGTCGATATAAGGTTGTTATTACAGAATGATCGAATTGTGTGCAAAATCGGTGGTTGGATTTTGTAATAGACTATCAATTTCACATTCATTATCACCCAGAAAAAGCAATGGTGATAGAGGATATTGAGTAGATAATCCGTGGGGGAACTAGCGATGGCAGGGAAATCCAAGTGGAAGGAGCTTAACTAGAAAGATGTTGTTTCTATGGCGCTTATATAAGTGATTGACCGTTACACCTTCTATTAAGATGAGAGTTTTCAGAGATCAAGGAAAGGGCATTTCTACGTTTTTCTCCTTATACACCACTTATCAATTGGTGAATGTGGGCAACTGGCAACTGATTGGATTCTTGCAACCGTTAGAAATACCGATGAAATAATGCGAGAGTGTATCCGTGGATTTATTCACTGGATTATCGATGTTATAAAGCGATCATGGGTACGGATGGAGGATGATATTGAGTTTATGAAACCTTATGAGCTACTTATCAATATAGTGTCGGACCGAGATAAGATTTTTGTAGACCATTTCTAAACAAGTTTCCAGGAAACAATAAGGACCGATTAAGGTTGAGTACCTTCTACCACCCGAAAACAATTGGTCAACGGGGAGAATCAACGTATGTAGGAGGACATACTTTCGATGTGCATACTTAATTTTGGGTGGATGGAGCAAAACAACCTTCTCATCGAATTTGTATAGAAAAATAAATTCGTACCAATCCATAATGGGTATGGCATCATAGACGGCGTTGTGTATCAAGCCGCGTAGATCACCAGCTTATTGGTTGGAAGTAGGAGACAATAAGCTTCTTGGTCCTATAATGATCCAATACATCTTTTAGAAGACTGAGTTCATTCGAAATCGCAAACGAATTGCCCAGGATTGTCAAAAGGGTTATGCCGACGCGAATAGAAGTCTTGTGAAATTTGAGGTAGAGAATCAAATTTAATGAGGGCATTTTTTTATAAAGGATAGAACACGCTTTGTGATGAAACATAAGCTTGCGCCGGGTTAGGTAGATTTTCCCCATTGTTGTAAAAGTAGGCCCGATAGTTCATGTGAGGAACAAACGGTTATTGATTTTATATCATGGAGAGTAAAGACGAATTTACGTGGGAACGAGAGAATGATATTTGAGAAATGTACCCCTAGTCTTTTAAGAGTTATGCGTGAATTTTGAGGGCAAAATTCCCTTATAAGGGGGGGAGTATGTAACAACCCTTACTTTTGGGTAATTGATTTTTATATAATTTTTCCATGGGAGATAATTATATAAAAATAATGGAAGTTAGAGTAAATATTATTTTAAGTGATTTAAGAGCTAATATTTACTGAGTTTTGCATATTTATCGTTGAGAGAAGGTAAATAGCATCATTTTAGGTTTTATTGCGTTGTTGTGTCTTAAGCGACAGTTATGTCATATATTTCAATTGGATCATTATTAAGGAATTAATATTACGTTAGAACATGAAATATTTTACGATATTCCAGCTACTAGTTTAGAGGGTGTGGTTAGTCCTGAAATAGTCGAAATAGTAAAAAAAAAGTGCCATATTGTATTTTTGGAGTTCAGGGCACTTTTGACAGGTTATGACTCAATTATGTAGTTATGAGTCGTTTTAATGGTGTATTAACATTTAAAGATAGGAATTAATGTTAAGTTCCCGATTAAGACATCCAACCCTCTTATTTCCTAAATATATGTTCTAAAACTTAAAGTGAGTAGAGAAAAGAGAGAGCTTGGGAGAAAATGGAGAGAAAAGAAGGAGAAGAGGCGAGATTGAGCTGGAAATCATTGCTACGGGAAGAGAATGGGAGACTACAAACTTGAGGCAAGTTTCTAACTTGCTAGTGTATGATTTAATGTGGATACTCTGCATATATAGTTGTGTTTTTGGAGTTTTAACCATTAATGGGTTTTTGATGATTTTAGTGTTTAAACCCTTAATATTTGATTTAAATTTGATTTGATTTAATAATATTAGCAAGATGTTGTGTAGGAATGAATTGGGTAATTTATTAGTTGATGATGTTGAGTTTGGGTGGAAGAATTAAAATTGGAGGAAATTTAGGGTTGTTAATCTCGTAGCCCGAACTGGGCAATCTGACCAGGGAGAATCAATTCTCCCCCTTAGCGAATCGATTCGCTAATAAGGAGGGCTACGGGTCTGAGAAGCCAAATCTATTCGGGTTAAGGCCGAATCAATTCGGGCTGAGACAGGAGGTTGGGTTTCTCAGCAGAATCGATTCGCGTTTGGGAGAATCGATTTCCTACCAGGGGCGAATCGATTCGGCCCTTGGCAAATCGATTCAAAAACCTTGTTGTTTTATAGAATTTTTTCCAACTTGGTTTTTAGTCCTTTTCTTTTAGGTTCAAGTCTTAGGAACCTTCACTTGGGAAGTAATAAAGAGTATTATAGGTTTATATTAGGGACATTAATACCTTAGATTAGTATGGGGATGAAGTGGGATTAATTCGGGGGTTATTCAATAGGCGTTAGCGTTGTTTCATTTAGTGAACTCGCTTCGAACTAAGGGAGAGTTAAGTGTTATGGTTTAGGATTTTTGGGAGATTAGTATTGAGGAAAATTACCATTGATGGCTTATGGTATTACTTTGAGCTCTTAGAGACTAGTGTGAGGATAATTGTACTTCGTAGCCTATATCATTAATAAAACATGACTTCGTGAATAAGAAATGCATATTTTAATTTTGGCACTTAATTGTTAAGTATAAATGATTTTGAGCTTGCAAAAAGTGAAGGTTTTAAATGAAAAAAACTTGTAAATGATAATTTTCATATACACACCTATCTAAATTGCTATCATATGGGAAGTTACGCGCATGAGGTGAAGTCCCCTGGCTAGTGAATGCAGGGTGAATATAGTCCTCGACCATAGGACCGATTATTATATTGTGTGATTATTGTTCGAAGTGAGGTAATTCCGGGTGTGATTATTACTAACTATCGAAGGTATATGGCTGCTTCCCGACGTCACGCGACGTAGGATGCTCAGGTGTCTTGGTGATAGGCCCTGAAAGATGATAGACATTTAAGGGCGCATCCAGTGGGGGTACCCGAAAGGATGGTCTTAGAATCGTTATATGATGTGATTATAACTATTCTCATTAAAATTCAATTTTATTGATGGTAAAGCATATTGTGAAATAAACTGCTTTGAATATGTTTCCTAGAGAAAAAAAGGGAACTATGAAGTTAAATGGTGTAAAACTGAATTGGTGAAGCATTTTGTGAAATAAATTGATGTAAATATGTTTCCGAAAGAGAAGAAGGAACTGTGCATTTAAGTTGTGAAAAACTGAAATGAAATCTCATTAAGTGAAACTTAGATATTTTACTCATGCAAAAACGAATATTGTTCATTGTTATTGATATTGCGCTAGGCTATGATTTTAGATTGCGAGGTGAGAATTTTTATCATTATTTGTGAGATCAAGATAGGTTTATGATTGATGATAAAATATTCATAACTATCTTACATTTTATTCACATGGTGATCATATCAATCCGGGCCCTGACCCGTCTATATCTCTTTATATTGTATGAATTCTATTCTTGCCCAGGTGCTCCATCGCAAGGATGCCCGTATTGACCTCTCCATCAGAGTTGTCCTGGAGCTATAACATATTGCGGATGTTGTAGGATATTCATTATAGACTCTTCTATCTTTTGTACTCTTGTTATGATCAGTCTACACATTCAGGTGTGTTACCTAAGTTTTGTACTTGTTTAATATAATGTTATATTTAATTTTAATACACGGTGTGACCTTCTTGTAATAGTCTACCGACAGCTTATTCGGTTATTACTTTGTGCTTTATCGTTTAAGTTACCCGTTTATTTTTATATCCACCTTCTTTTCAAATTGGATTGTTTAAATTATTTTCTTTACACTTATATATTAAATTTTGACACTCCGTTTTCTAAAATAATTGGTGGTTATCTCGTATTATTATTTTTGCGACAGTGATGCTAATAATATACCATCTATGATTCCAGTAATTATTGGAGTATTGGGTTGGATACCTCTTATTTTAATAAGTGGGTTGTCACAGATGGTATCAGAGCATCAGGTTCTAGTGTCCTTAGGAATGTGTGCGGACGTACTATGCCTTAAGCATTGCTTTTGATAATATTTAGAGCCTTAGGATTAAGATAATTGATTTCTATTGTGAGATATCGTTCTCCCGCTATAATGCAAGATGTTAGTAAATATTTTGCGCGATCATTCGAGATTCGTGTGCTGATTGGAGAAGGGCTAATGAAAAGTAAATGAGCGGTGCAGAAGCATTGGAAATATTTCTCTCACCTGATAGATGTGGTTAAGACAAAGATAAGTAAGTCAGATTGAGGCTTCTAGCCAGGCCGTGATTAGAAGGCAAATTAAAATTGATGTATACATATCTCTGGGAAAGAGATTCACGACACTTTGCAGAAAGTAGGCACCCGATTAGTTAGATTTTTCATTTCGCTAAAATGGTAGGACATAGAAGTAGAAACGCGTTAGTAGGGTTGTGAGTTAACATTTTTAGCATTCCCGATTGGGAGACTTAGGCCATTATATCTTGACGACCGACGGTGCGAGGTAGTTATGTAACGGGAGTGTTCTTTGGCTGGATTTCTCTTTACTAGACCTCCCACGCATGAAACTGAACGAATGTCAAAAATTGAGAAAGGTCTTGGGCACTAGGGACATAGTTAGTATAGTACTTATTTCAAGTGGGTAGGATAATGCATTAATCTTAATATTATTAGGATGTAAGTCCATTGGGGTATGTGGTATTGTTTTAGAAATGCTATAGTGAGTTAACCACGAGAAGATTGGTGGGTTGATTTTAAGAGTATTGGGTTTCCAGAAATAAGAAATATGTAATCTTGAGTAACTTAGGCCACCAGCCCGAGAAGAATGTGAGTCCCATCTCTAGAGAAACTGTTACTTCTATGACTTATCTTTTGATTAGCTGAAGGACAAGTTGACTCCTACTTCTAAAGTAGCGTTGCCAAGTTCGGGAGTGGACAATTTGGTTATTATAGACGTGTCTTCGCAAGAGTGGGGCGGTGTATCTATAGGAACATGGGATCATTGTGTATGTATCTTGTGGCTTGAACCCTGTGAGGAGAACAATCCCATACAAGACTAAAAGCACGCCCCAATAGTGTTTGCCTTAAAGTTGTCGAGGCACTACCTCCTGTGAGGGAATTTGAGTATTTTCACGAACCATAAGTCGATATAAGTTGTTCTTACAAAAAGATCAAATTGTGCGACAAAATCGATGGTTGGATTTCGTAATAGACTATCAATTTCACATTCATTATCACCCAAGAAAAAGAATGGTGATAGCGGATACTGAGTAGAAAATCCGTGGGGGGACTAGCGATGGCAGGGAAAGCCAAGTGGAAAGGAGCTTAACCAGAAAGATGTTGCTACTATGGTGCTTATATCAGGGATTGGCCGTTACACCTTCTATTAAGATCATAGTTGTCGAAGATCAAGGAAAGGACATTTCTAGGTTTTTCTCCCTATGCACCACTTATCAATTGGTGAATGTGGGCCACCAAAAACTGATTGGATTGTTGGAACCGTTAGAAATACCGGTGCAAGATTGGGAGAGTGTATCCGTGGATTTATTCACTGGATTACAGATATTGTCAATCGGTCATGTGTACGGATGGAGGATGATATGGAGTTTGTGAAACCCTATGAGGTACCTATCAATATAGTGTCGGACCGAGATAAGATTTTCGTATCCCATTGCTGAAGAATTTCCAGGAAACAATCGGTACCGGTTAAGGTTGAGCACCTTCTACCACCCAAAAATAATTGGTCAACGGGGAGAATCAACGTATGTAGGAGGACTTACTTTCGATGTGCATGCTTAATTTTTTGTGAATGGAGCAAAACATCCTTTTCATCGAATTTGTATAAAAAAACAAATTCGTACCAATCCATAATGGGTATGGCACCGTAGGTGGGGTTGTGTAGGAAGCCGCATAGATCACCTGCTTGTTGGTTGGAAGTAGGAGACAATAATCTTCTTGGTCCTAGAATGATCCAATACATCTTTTGAAAGACTGAGTTCGCATACGAATTGTACAGGATTGTCAGAAGGGCTATGCCGACGCGAATAGAAGTATTGTGAAATGTGAGTTAGAGAATCAAATTTAATGCAGTCATTTTTTTATGAAGGATATAACATGCTTTGTGATGAAAGATAAGCTTGCGCCAGTTAGGTAGATTTCTCCCATTGTTGTAAAGGTAGGCCCGATAGTTCATGTGAGGAACAAGCGGTTATTGATTTAAGATTGTGGAGAGTACAGAGGAATTTACGTGGGAATGAGAGAATGATATTTAAGAAATGTGCCCCTAGTCTTTTATGAGTTACGCCTGAATTTTGAGTGCAAAATTCCGTTATAAAGGGGGGAGTATGTTACAACCCTTACTTTTGGGTAATTGATTTTTATATAATTTTGCCATGGGAGATAATTATATAAAAATAATGGAAGTTAGAGTAAATATTATTTTAAGTGATTTAAGAGATAATATTTACTGAGTTTTGCATATTTACCGTTGAGATAAGGTAAATAACATCATTTTATGTTTTATTGTGTAGTTGTGTCTTAAGCGACGGTTGTGGCATATATTTCAATTGGATCATTATTAAGGAATTAATATGATGTTGGAACATGAAATATTTTAAATTTTTCGGATACCAGTTTTGAGGGTGCAGTTAGTCCTGAAATAGTCGAGATAGTAAAAAAAAAGTGTCATATTATATTTTTGGAGTTCAGGGCACTTTTGAAAGGTTAAGACTCAATTATGTAGTTACAAGTCATTTTAATGGTGTATTAACATTTAAAGATGGGAATTAATGTTAAGTTACCAAACTTAGAGAGACTAGAGAAGAGAGAGAGCTTGGGAGAAAATGGAGAGAAAGGAAGGAGAGGAGGAGAGATTGAGATGGAAATCGTTGCTACGGGAAGATAATGGGAGACTACAAACTTGAGGCAAGTTTCTGACTTGCTAGTGTATGATTTAATGTGGATAATCTGCATATATAGTTGTGTTTTTGGAGTTTTAACCATTAATGGGTTTTTGATGATTTTAGTGTTTAAACCCTTAATCTTTGATTTAAATTTGATTTGAGTTGGAAATATTAGTTTGATGTTGTGTAGGAATGAATTGGAAAATCTTTTAGTTGATGATGTTGATTTTGGATGGAAGAATTAAAATTGGGGGAAATTTAGGGTTCTTAATCCCGTAGCCTATACTGGGCAATCTAACCAAGGAGAATCAATTCGCCCCCTTAGCGAATCGATTCGCTAATAAGGAGGGTAACAGATCTGAGGAGCCGAATCAATTTGGGTTAGGGACGAATCGATTCGGGCTGAGACATGAGGTTTGGTTTCTCAGCCGAATCAATTCGCGTTTGGGAGAATCGATTCGGAAACCCTGTTGTTTATAGGATTTTTTTCCAACATTGTTTTTAATCCTTTTCTTCAAGGTTCAAGGCTTAGGAACCTTCTCTTGGGAAGTAATAAAAAGTATTATAGGTTTATATTTCGGAGATTAATACCTTAGATTAGTATGGGTTAAAGTGGGCTTAATTCGGGGGCTATTCAATAGGCGTTAGCGTCGTTTCATTTAGTGAACTAGATTCGGACTAAGGGAGAGTTAAGTGTTATGGTTTACGATTTTTGGGAGATTAGTATTGAGTAAAATTACCATTGATGGCTTATGGTATTACTTTGAGCTCTTAGAGACTAGTGTGAGGATAATTTTACTTCGTAGCCTATATCATTAATAAAACATGACTTCATGAATAAGAAACGCAAATTTTAATTTTGGCACTTAATTGTTAAGTATAAATAATTTTGAGAATGTAAAAAGTTAATGTTTTAAATGAGAAAAACTTGTAAATGATAATTTTCATATACACACCTCTCTAAATTGCTATCATATGGGAAGTTACGCGCACGAGGTGAAGTCCCCTGGCTAGTGAATGTAGGGTGATTATAGTCTTCGTCCATAGGACCAGTTATTATATTGTGTGATTATTATTCGAAGTGAGGTAATTTCGGGTTTGGTTATGACTCACTGTCGAAGGTATATGGCCTCTTCCCAGCGTCACACGATGTAGGATGCACAGGTTGTCTTGGTGATAGGCCTTGGAAGATGATAACCATTTAGGGGCATATCCAGTTGGGGTACCCATTAGGATGGTCTTAGAATTTTATATGATGTGAATATAACTAATCTCATTAAAATGGAATTTTATTGATGGTAAAGCATATTGTGAGATAAACTGCTTTGAGTATGTTTCCTAGAGAGAAAAAGGGAACTATGAAGTTAAATGGTGTAAAACAGAATCTGTGAAGCATTTTGTGAAATAAATTGCTTTAAATATGTTTCCCTAAAGAGAAGAAGGAACTGTGCATTTAAGTTGAGCAAAACTGAAATGAAATCTCATTAAGTGAAACTTAGATATTTTACACATGCGAAAATGAATATTGTTCATTGTTATTGATATTGATATTGCGCTAGGCTGTGCTTTTAGATTGAGAGGTGAGAATTTTTATCATTATTTATGAGAGAAAGATAGGTTTATGATTGATGATAAAATATTCATAACTGTCTTGCATTTTATTCACATGGTGATCATATCAAACATGGCCCTGACCCGTCTATGAATTCTATTTTTGCCAAGGTGCTCCACCGCAAGGATGCCCGTATTGACCATTTCATCTCAGTTGTCCTGGAGCTATAACATATTGCGAATGTTGTAGGATATTCGTTATAGGTGCTTCTATCTTTTGTACTCTAGTTATGATCGGTCTACATATTCGGGTGTGTAACCCAAGTTATGTACTTCTTTAATATAATGTTATATTTAATTTTAATACTCGGTGTAACCTGCTTGTAATAGTCTATTGACCAACAGCTTATTCGGTTATTACTTTGTGCTTTATCATTTCAGTTACCCGTTTGTTTTTATATCCACCTTCTTTTCAAATTGTATTGTCTAAATAATTTTATTTAAACTTATAAATTAAATTTTGACACTCCGTTTTCTAAAATAATTGGTGGTTATCTCATATTATTATTTTAGCGACAGTTATGCTAAGAACGGACCATCTATGATTCCTGTAATTATTGGAGTATCGGGTTGGCCACCTCTTATTTTAATAAGTGGGTTGTCTGTAATACCCCGTATTTTTATGCTATATTAATTTGGGGATTTATTAAGTTTAATGTGAATTAATTATTTAATAAAAAATCCAGAAATTAATTATGTTATAATTATTAACGTGACGAGAGTTAGTAATTATGGGAAATTTGTTGAATATTACTGATGAGAAAAGTAATATATAATATTGGTTATGCTGAATGTCACGAGTGAATAAAATGATAATTTTGGAAATTTGAGTCGGGACGCGCCCGTGTCGCGTCAGGACTAAATATTGATAAATAAAAGTGAATACTTTATAAGTTGTTCATATGGTCGTTTTGAGTGCGCCAACGCGTCCGGAAGGGTCGAGATAGTCAGAAAAGTGTACCCGGGAATTTAGTTTGGGTCTCGGAGCGTTTTTAGGCCTAATTAGTAACCCGGGAGGGCATTTTAGTCATTTTGTATTTTTGGGTAATTAAACCCACGAAAATTAAAGGGGTTATATCAGATGTTTAGGTTATCTCCTAGGGTTAGAAAACTCAAAACTCTAGAACGGACATTGAAGAGGAGAGGAGAGAGCTCTCAAGGCATTCTAAGGCTCAAAACTCAACCGTTTGCACCGCCGCCACCGCCAACGCGTAGATCGCGAGACGGGGAACGCAGCCACACCAAATTCGGCACCAAACTAGAACACCAAAAATCCCAGGCAAGTGTTTATCTTGCTTATTTTATTGATGCATCTTTCATATTAGTTTAGGAGTACTTAGAATGAGTTTCTATGGAAGAAAACTAAAGATATGAGATAGGAAATCGCATGTAGTGATTGATTAATTGTTATTCTGGAAACCCCTTAACAGGTAGAGGATTAAACCACGAATTTATGAAGTTGTAGATGAAGAAAATTCTGGAAAAGATGGATTAGAACCATATTAATGAAATTTTAGGGTTCTTGAGGTTTTATATGAATTTGGGGCTTGTTAATCCATGTTTAATAAAAGAAATCTACATGCTTTACGTTGGAATTTCATAATATGATGATATAATGTCGGTAATATAAATTCTGGGTCGATTGGGTATGAAAAATATGGAATTGGTGAAGGTTAGAAGATGAAACCCATAACTGCAAATATGCAGATTTCGCATACCTGCTTGATCGATCGATCGAAAGCTCGATCGATCGAGCCCCAGACCTCGATCGATCGACCGTTCTGGAAGACTCCTATTTCCCCTTTTTAAATTAGATAAATTCAATTTAATGTGAAATAATTCTTGGGCATTCTTAATAAAGTGTTTTGGGAGATAGGGAAGACCAGTAGGACATATGAATAATTTTGGGACCTTTAATGTCGGGAAAGGATTGTATTTTGGGGATACATAAGGGTCGATGAATTTATGTTTTAAAGAGAGAGACGCGTAAGAGAGTTACGTTGGAACATAAAAAGGACATCTACTGAATTTTATACTTGGGAGGATAGAGTCCATGAGAGTTACGTAATAAGTTGGAAAAATCCTTCGAATTAAGGTTAGAGACGAACCCCTATACGCGATACTAAGAATGTGAAAATAAAGACAAAAGTCGTAACTATGGGATTTGAAATATACCTAATATTGATATGATAATATTAGTATAGTTATATGACAGTTTTTGCATATACTATCTATGTGTGAAAAACATACCCACGCTACTTGCTATCCCTGAGGTTACCGCGCTGGGACGATCTTATCCTGTGTTGCCTTATGGGGGATATTGATTCGTACCCTAGGAGATAGATATTCTTGGTCCAGGCTATTGATTTGATAGTTCAAACGGTCCTAAGAGACACGGGTATGTGCTTTCCTCTTAGAGACTTGGAATCTATGCTTCGCCTCAATATTGTTTGTGTATGTGTTAATACAATTAGAGAGTGATTCCGAATTTGTATTCCCCTTAATACGAGTGATATGGGGTTTGGATAGTAGAGTATGCCCGCACCATAGTTTTTTTATTTGGGGTGCTGTTATAATATATATATTATACGAGTTGTTAATATATATGAAATTATGAAATTTGGAACTGCCTACTGTGATTTGGTAAGTAGGACATGGTTGATGACTTAAATTGTAAATACTTGTTTTGAGAAAGCATAATATGACACTAGAAAACTTTAAGTGATTAATAAAGTTAAAATGATAACTTGGTTTATTAATTGATATCTTACTTTGTAAACAATTGTGTTATTCAGTTTTAAATCTTGCGAATAACCTAAGATAAGATAAATCGTTGGGGGAGATTAGTATGATATAGGATTGATAATCCGTTGGGAAGGTTAGTACGATAGGCATGCACATTAGAAGAGAGGTGAGAATTTCTCAAGAGAGTGTCGCACGAATATGTTGTTGCATTGTCCTGTATCAATTTAAATACTTGCTAAACGAATTTTTAAATCATACACACTATCGGGCTCTGACCCGTTTCTATTTCTCTTTTCTCTTGTATATATATGTATATATTACAGGTGCCCAGCCATAGGGGCGTCTTGCTTAGGATTCCTTGGAAGGAACGTGCTGCAACTTAAGTGGGAGTTGCAGGCCACTTGCGTAGACGACTTCATTTATTCGATTCCACATCTATCATTCTCAGTTATTGGGCACGTGTCGCCCTTTCCATTATTTAGTTGTTTTATTTAGACATTGCAATTCAGTATTGTAGTATTGATTTCTTTGGGATTCATTATGGTTTGAATGTTTTACTTTAAATTTTATATGTTGGGATTCGATTGTCGAATGTTTTAAATTAATTGGATTATGTTGCAATATTATTGTGGTGTGATTATTACTTACTGAAATGCTGTTAATAAATAAATAAATGATTTTTCTTTAAATAAAATTTGGAAAGTGATGTTAAAAAAAAATGGTTTTGACACTTAGCTTAATTAATTAGGGTGTTAAATTGGAAAATTTTATTTTCGACAGTGATGCTGAGAATGAACCAACTGTTCACCTTGATTTAATTTAATAAAGGAGTGATCGCCCGGTATTTAATTAGGCGGGGTGTCACAGGTGGTATCAGAGCATCAGGTTCTAGTGTCCTTAGGATCTGTACGGCCTACTTTGCTTTCAGCTTAACATTTTTGCTATAGAGCCCTAATACTAGGAACGTTGTGTTCATCTCTATACGCTGGGAATTCGTGCTTCTGTGATTTGTTTATGCGAATGATAGACTCATCCATATTTATTTGAATTTTCAGATGGATCGTCACGAAGGACTAGCCAAAACGGTTAAAGGAGTCAACGATCAAGATCGACTCACACCTCAAGTATCTACAGAGAGAATATCAACCGCCGAGTTAGCAGGCATTGTGGCAGAGGCAGTTACCACTGCGGTCCTGCAGTATCAAGAACGCAGCACACAACTTATGAGGGGAAAAAGATCTAAAGAGTACAGTCAATCTGTCATTACTGGCAATAACAAGTTTGTGAAAACACAAAGATCGCAACAACAAGCTCCTCAGGCCTGTAAAAGCCACGAAGGTAACAAATTATGTAGGAAAACCCAAAAGCGTCAGGGTCAACAAAGCCGGGGGCCGAGTGGAGTCACGAAGAGGTGTTTTCAATGCGGAATGGACTGTCATTAACGTCGAACTTGTCCGGATCAGTCTGGGAAGGAACTTCAAACCAACCAGAGAGAACTTTCAGAACTCTGTTATAAATGTGTACATCCGGGTCACCAGTGGAGGGATTGTCCTCACCCTGACATAGTTCTTCCTCAAATTTCCCATCAAGACCAACAAGACCATGGAAAAAGCGAGATTTGTCGACCGCGTAGTGAAGTGAAGCAATTTTGAGGGAGGTGTTTTCAATGTGGCAGAAATGGCCATAAGCGTCAGGATTGCCCAGAAAAGAATAGGGCCCCACGGCAGGAAGGTGATAGAAATGAACCACAAAAGCCATCTCCACTACCATTTCCAACAGCCTCAGTTCTATAGAAACAGCTACAGTACGGACGTGTCTATCACATCCCCTAGGCAGCAGCTCCGCAGGCACCACCCGCGATTGAGGGTATGTCTTCTATCCATGAAACTATGAGTCGAGTTTTATTTGATACTGGGGCAATGTACTAATTAATAGCTACTCATTTTATGAAGGTCTTAGGGCCATTAACCACGGCTGAGAGCACTGTGACGTGTATAGACTCACCGCTAGAAAATGGTTCGTTTATTTTCTTTATATGCCGGGTTGTGGGGGTAGAGATTGGTAGTTTAATGTACCAGCAAACATGTTAGTCTTAGATACGCACGAGCACGATGTTATTATCGTTATGGATTGTCCCACAGCTTATAGAGCCATGATAGATTGCTTTGGTGAGAGTATTGTCCTTGCCATTCTGGGGCAAGAAAAATTTGAGTGGCGATGCCTCGCCCAGAAGAGGGATCTTTCGCTTATATTTTGAGATAAGTAGAATGCCTATAAGGAGATTATGATCCTCCTAGATTTGATTCCAGTCGTTCGTGAGTTTCTAAATATAATTTAGGTGTTAAATAAATTAAGCATCGAGGTATTTTGTGAAAGCAAGCCGAGGGGATAAGAGTATGGTACCTAGTGAAAGACAGTGATTAAAGTAGTTTTGTTTGGTTTCAGTAGATGCGTTACGTCAAAAGACCATCTGTGCAGTCAGGACGATTGACAAGGTGGGAGTATAAGTTGTATCCTCAGAGGATGAGGCGTGGTTACGTGACACAAACGAGTCACTATATTTTGCTCACTGTTAGATCTACATGTGAGACGAATTTAATGCATAAAATTTTAAACGTTATTATTATGGGAATACCTTTCGCTAGTGTAGCGGAATTCTCATCTCTTTAGTGCTATCCGCGGAGGATGAATGAATACATAAACCATGTTATGTACCTTACTGAGGTTACTAGTTGTAGTGATGCGATACGCGAGTATGATGTTATCTTTGTTAAAATGTAATAGAAAGAGTTAGTACAATAGTGGGAATTAATTACAAGGCTATCGGAGTGGTTGCATTAGTGTGGCATATCTTTGTTCTGGCGAGACTTCACCTGCAAGAAGGTCGGACTCGCACTTATATCATCTATCCCAGAAACTTCGGAGGGAATAGTGGGCTCTAGATATTCGATGCCAATGTATGTATGGACTTCATCATTATAATTTGGTATCAGGTTTACTGTTGCGCGAAGAGATTCGACTTAGTATTATGTTCAACACTCAGGACTTGGTAATGGGAAGAGTGCATTGTTATATCTATCCCCAGAAATGTGAGAATTAAGAGTTATGCCCCCATCAAGATTCGTGGAATGCAAATTCAAACACACGATTCTGAATAATAGTGCAATTGGTGAGATGTTCTTCGTTAAGTAAAATTACGGGAGGAAATGTAAATTTTCTGTCAGAAGATGGAGTAAAGGGGTAAGTGCTATGGACGGAGGACCTAACGGATTTCGATAACCGACAATGCTAGGTAGTAGTGTATAGGGAGGGTTCCTTGTTTGGATTTCGCTTTGCAAGACATCCCACGCATGAAACTTAGTGTAAGGTTGGAAATAGGGAGACGTTTGGTCATTATTCCATGAGTTCGATACCCTAATTGAAATGGGATCAAGTATTTCTTTAAGTGGGAAGTTAAATCTTGATTTGAAGCCAGTGGAGCCGGTTATGTAGTAAGGAAGCATTGAAGGTTATCCTCACGAGTTGAGGGGTGGAATGATGATCAGGAAAATTTAAAATTTTGATTCTTAGGGTGATTAAAGTGTTGTAATCACGTTGGAAACACCAGGGAGAAACAAAGAATTTATTTATTAGTATGAAGCGTATGTGATGCTTACGCTAGTATGCACGGTTTATAGGATGTGTAGACATCCTGGAAAACTGATGTTAAAACTCGTCCGAGATGAAGGGATGCGATAATAGACGTGTAAAAAATGTGTTTGTGGGGCTAACAGAACGAAGTGGAAGTGATAAAGTGGATTAAACGTCACATGAGGGACGATAATCCATACGAACATGTGCAATTAGAATTGCACAACCTATATGATGGGAAGGCTGTGAGTAGCCCTTTAAGAAAGGGTATCCCTTGAATAGAGTAAAAATCTTATTATTATAAAGCACCCTCGGAGCGGAGTAGTTATTAGTCAAGTGTGAGAGCGAACCTACGCATGCATAGAGTGATGAAGTTAGTATGGTGTAAAGGATTCAGAAGTGCGCTTCGTGGGGGAAAAGAGCACGGGTCGGAAATTTCGGCATACACCAAGGAAGGAAAAAGGAATGTTACGTGTCACATAATATGAGACATTTCAAGGAAGGATCGATGTTTAGCGGGACGTAGAAAGTAGTCCCTACAGGCACCACCCATAGGTGGGGTTCGGTTAGAAGAGGAGAAGCAACCAGAAAATTTTGTGTTTATCGATAATTATTAGGAGATGTCGGTAAAGTCGATAAAGTCTTGGACGGGTTATTAAGGCAATGTTAACTAGTACGCCTTAACCTCCCTTTGAAAGGAAGGATCACACCAGTGCATGGTCTGGCACAGTATTAATTCCGGAATCGGGATGAGATTTATGAATTTCACTTTTAGTATGGCATCACCCCTAGCCAGGGAATAGGCGCAACGTGACTAGAAATTTGTGAAACCACGTGAAGTAAATTTTAGAATCTTAGTACAGTGTTTTTGGGGATGCTCAAGAAAGGCACTCGTACCTGTTAATCGTGTATGAGGTACTTATTAAGGTTTTCTTATGGAAGAACCTCGACTATTCATTTTCCGTATGTTTAGAGGTGAGACGATGACCAAAATTTTGGATCGATCGAGAAAATATCCGATAACTATGGTAGAACTCCACGACTATTTTAGGTGAACAAGAGTGGTTAAATGTTCGTATGATATTCTCAGAATGGGAATTTTACATATGAATAATCTGAGTAGTTGTCATGTAGTGAGGTGCGGCCTCCTAATGATAGTGAGATAATGGGAAATTTATGACGTATAGGCACGACCTATTCAAATGATGTCGGATGGGAGCACAAAGGTTGCTGTGAGGAAGGGCTATAGTGATTGAGCGCCTTACGATGTAAATAGTTTGTGTACGGATAAGGATATCCAGAATTGTGCTACCTGATAGGCTTTATTTTCTGAATTTCGAGACGAAATTCCGTTATTAGGGGGGGAGTATGTAATACCTCGTATTTTTATGCTATATTAATTTGGGGATTTATTAAGTTTAATGTGAATTAATTATTTAATAAAAAATCCATAAATTAATTATGTTATAATTATTAACGTGACGAGAGTTAGTAATTATGGGAAATTTGTTGAATATTACTGATGAGCAGAGTAATATATAATATTGGTTATATTGAATGTCACGAGTGAATAAAATGACAATTTTGGAAATTTGAGTCGGAACGCGCCCGTGTCGCGTCAGGACTAAATATTGATAAATAAAAGTGAATATTTTATAAGTTGTTCATATGGTCATTTTGAGTGCGCCAACGCGTCCGGAAGGGGCGAGATAGTCAGAAAAGTGTACCCGGGGATTTAGTTTGGGTCTCGAAGCGTTTTTAGGCCTAATTAGTAACCCGGGAGGGCATTTTAGTCATTTTGTATTTTTGGGTAATTAAACCCACGAAAATTAAAGGGGTTATATCAGATGTTTAGGTTATCTCCTAGGGTTAGAAAACTCAAAACTCTAGAACGGACATTGAAGAGGAGAGGAGAGAGCTCTCAAGGCATTCCAAGGCACAAAACTCAACCGTTTGCACCGCCGCCACCGCCAACCCGTAGGTCACGAGACGAGGAACGCAACCACACCAAATTTGGCACCAAACTAGAACAACAAAAATCTCAGGCAAGTGTTTATCTTGCTTATTTCATTGATGCATCTTTCATATTAGTTTAGGAGTAATTAGAATGAGTTTCTATGGAAGAAAACTAAAGATATGAGATAGGAAATCGCATGTAGTGATTGATTAATTGTTATTCTGGAAACCCCTTAACAGGTAGAGGATTAAACCACGAATTTATGAAATTGTAGAGGAAGACAATTCTGGAAAAGATGGATTAGAACCATATTAATGAAATTTTAGGGTTCTTGAGGTTTTATATGAATTTGGGGCTTGTTAATCCATGTTTAATAAAAGAAATCTACATGCTTTACGTTGGAATTTCATAATATGATGATATAATGTCAGTAGTATAAATTCTGGGTCGATTGGGTATGAAAAATATGGAATTGGTGAAGGTTAGAAGATGAAACCCGTAACTGCAAATCTGCAGGTTTCGCATACCTGCTTGATCGATCGATCGAGCCCAGAGCTTCGATCGATGGAAGGCTCGATCGATCGAGCCCCAGACCTCGATCGATCGACCCCTTCTAGCAGACTCCTATTTCCCCTTTTTTAAATTAGTTAAATTCAATTTAATGTGAAATCATTCTTGGGGATTCTTAATAAAGTTTTTTGGGAGATAAGGAAGACTAGTAGGACATATGAATAATTTTGGGACCTTTAATGTCGGGCAAGGATTGTATTTTTGGGATAATTACATAAGGGTCAATGAATTTATGTTTTAAAGAGAGAGACGCGTAAGAGAGTTACGTTGGAACATAAAAAGGACATCTACTGAATTTTATACTTGGGAGGATAGAGTCCATGAGAGTTACGTAATAAGTTGGAAAAATCCTTCGAATTAAGGTTAGAGACGAACCCTTATACGCGATACTAATAATGTGAAAATAAGGACAAAAGTCGTAACTATGGGATTTGAAATATACCTAATATTGATATGGTAATATTAGTACAGTTATATGAGTGTGTTTGCATATACTATCTATGTGTGAAAAACATACCCACGCTACTTTCTATCCCTGAGGTTACCGCGCTAGAACGATCTTATCCTGTGTTTCCTTATGGGGGATATTGATTCGTACCCTAGGAGATAGATATCCTTGGTGCAGGCTATCGATTTGATAGTTCGGATGGTCCTAAGAGACGCGGGTATGTTCTTTCCTCTTAGAGACTTGGAATCTATGCTTCGCCTCAATATTGTTTGTGTATGTGTTAATACGATTCGAGAGTGATTCCGAATTTGTGTTCCCCTTAATACGAGTGATATGGGGTTTGGATAGTAGAGTATGCCCGCACCATAGTTTTTTTTATTTGGGGTGCTGTTATAATATATATTATACGAGTTGTTAATATATATGAAATTATGAAATTTGGAACTGCCTACTGTGATTTGGTAAGTAGGACATGGTTGATGACTCAAATTGTAAATACTTGTTTTGAGAAAGTATAATATGATAGTGGAAAACTTTAAGTGATTAATAAAGTTAAAATGAGAACTTGGTTTATTAATTGATATCTTACTTTGTAAACAATTGTGTTATTCAGTTTTAAATCTTACGAATAACCTAAGATAAGATAAATCGTTGGGGGAGATTAGTATGATATAGGATAGATAATCCGTTGGGAAGGTTAGTACGATAGGCGTGCACATTAGAAGAGATGTGAGAATTTCTCAAGAGAGTGTCGCACTAATATGTTGTTGCATTGTCCTGTATCAATTTAAATACTTGCTAAACGAATTTTTAAATCATATACACTATCGGGCTCTGACCCGTTTCTATTTCTCTTTTCTCTTGTATATATATGTATATATTACAGGTGACCAGCCACAGGGGCGTCTTGCTTAGGATTCCTTGGAAGGAACGTGCTACAGCTTATGTGGGAGTTGCATGCCACTTGCGTAGACAACTTTATTTATTCGATTCCACATCTATCATTCTCAGTTATTGGGCACGTGTCGCCCTTTCCATTATTTAGTTGTTTTATTTAGACATTGCAATTCAGTATTGTAGTATTGATTTCTTTGGGATTCATTATGGTTTGAATGTTTTACTTTATATTTTATATGTTGGGATTCGATTGTCGAATGTTTTAAATTAATTGGATTATGTTTCAATATTATTGTGGTGTGATTCTTACTTACTGAAATGCTGTTAATAAATAAATAAATGATTTTTCTTTAAATAAAATTTGGAAAGTGATGTTAAAAAAAATGGTTTTGACACTTAGCTTAATTAATTAGGGTGTTAAATTAGAAAATTTTATTTTCGACAGTGATGCTGAGAATGAACCAACTGTTCACCTTGATTTAATTTAATAAAGGAGTGATCGCCCGGTATTTAATTAGGCGGGGTGTCACATTGTCACAATTATTTCTCTTCAACCCGAGGTCGATGAGGTTTTGAGGCATTTCTAGTCTACCACATAATGAGAATACTTACTTAAGGAAGTAACTAGACAAGGACGAAGAGGATTTCAAAAAACATGGGGCGATAAATATAGACTTAAATCGTTTGGTCATGAAACTAAAATATCACTTTCTTAAGGTTAACCGTACATTCTAGGCCACTATCTATAACAAAGACTGGATGGATGCCCCTCTGCACTTGGATGAAACCAAACTAGTGGCTTAAAAGCATGGCTGGCACATTGCCTTAGTTATTTTGAACGTCCACAAAGATTCCCATTTTTAATACTGGTACCAAGTGGAATGTCCTACTTTTCGGCATCCTCCCCTTAGGAGTGATGAGTGTTATATACACATGGATGGAATTCCTCTTCATTTGATGAAGCAATACTTGTTGGACCATGACAATGACGATAAGTTACAGCCTAATCTTGATGATTGTTAAGCTTCTCTAACGGAGTTAGTGACTCCTCCATGATGATTATTGATTTTGTTTCTTTTGTGTATTAATTTTTGTAATCTAAATGACGTAACCTCGTTGTAAAATGAGTGTTTTGTTAATGAAATTATAAGTTAGTCCAATGTGTTGAATTTTCGCATTTTTAACGTCGGGCATGTTTTTATTATTTTTATTACCTTTTTGGATAGTGTCATCACAGCACCTTTGGCCTAGGACAGGCTTTGGTATATATGCACCTGATCCTAAGGTAATCCAAGCGTTTATAATTTTAGTCGGCCAAAGTCGGGACACTGAATGCCTAGGGATACCTCGTAGGAATTTTTCTTACCTCGATATTTCTTGATGTTTTCGTTTTTATTATTGACAACAACGTATAACCTTAAGATGTGATTGAGTGTAATATCCCTAAGGCATTTAAATTGGCGATTGAAACTTGATCAGATAAATTTGAAATTTTTGTAATAATAATAGCTTTTCCATAATGATAATTTGAAATTAACGATGTTTGCCTGCCATTTAAAATAATACGAAAGAGAATTTCATTAATTGCACTTTAAATCATCCAAAAAGTGTGAATAACAGAGACTTTGAACTTAAATAAAGATTAAAATAATTTTAGAAATAAAATCTCTTAAGGTTGGCCATATTCCAGTACCTGTGTGTCTCTTCCCCCCTCCCCCCACCCCCCATTGTTTCTAGATGGTAGGCTCATTGGAGATTTTCTCTGATGACTTTGAATGTCCTTCCAAGTTTGGTGTAAGGACATTGCCCGTTATAATTTAGCATGTTGTATACCGTTACAAGTTCCTACAAAGTCGTCAAAGGATTATTACATATGCACAGGACGAATTCGAATTACAAAACTTTAATATCCAAGCCTAACAAGGATGAATTTGGTAACATGTGTTCAAGTTTCATTTACATTTCACATTAAAAGTGTTGGGATATTTTTAATAAAAGTTTAAATGATTTTAAATGGTTTTCAATTTTTCAAAATCATAAAAGGTTTGGACAAATATCTCCTGATCCCATGAATAATTTTTTATTTTTATTATAAATAAGGGTGTCAGGGTTCTGATTTTCGTGTGGAGAAATACTAGTTTTCACGAGAATACATTTTGATACTATTCTCCAACAATTTGAGGATTCATAACATTTATTTTACAATTCACGATCCCAATTTCTCTTATGTGAGTTGTTTTGTGGAACCGAATATCATAGTTTGCTACTGTTTCATTCTTTGTGGGGATATCTCTACAACTGAGAGCTACGTGATATTGTGGAGTGAGTCTCAACAAAGTTTATGACTGAGCGTCATTCAGGATCTTCTGCGTGTTGATTCTATGTTGAAGCTTGTATGTCTGAACTGCGTGTTCTTGTGGTATAGTTGCGTGTGAACCATTGCTGATTTCTAGCCGATACTTTGAAGGTTTGACGAATACACCATGCGTTACACTTTTGGGCAATTATCAGGTTGTATGAAAGTCAATGGTCTTGTAAACTTTAAAAACTTCTAGAAATAAAAAGTTTTTGCCCTGCGGGTCGCATATTTTATTTATGATGGTTTGACACCTACACGCACGTTGTTATTTGAATTTACGGACTGAATTGATTTGATTCATAAATTGACTCTAATTAAATAAGTTTGTGATTAGAATTTGCACAACTATTTAAATCAGTATCATACATATAAGGCATTTTCAAATTGGTATCAGAGCAGGTTACGCTAATTTATCGCGTATTCCTATTTTTCGCAAAAATTTTGTGATATTGATCTTTTTTGAAACTGTCGCAATGTTTCCAAACGAAAACTTATATAGTCGATTGTCAATTTTTGACGGGTCTAATTATGCTTATTGGAAAGCCTTAATGAAATCCCTTTTAAAAGCAATCGATAAAAGAGTTTGGGTCATTTCTAAAAGAGGTTGGATTCCTCCCATTGTCACCGCAAATAATGTCACGAATTTCAAACTTGTGTGAGACTGTACTAAGGATGAGTTTAGGTTAAGCACTTATAATTCACGTAGGCTTAGTGAAATTTTCGGACACGTCACCCTTGACGAGTTTCAACGTATTATGACTTGCACCACATCTAAAAAAGCGTGGGATATTTTGCTAGTCACCCACGAGGGCACTAACTCGTTCAAGGAGTCTAAATTTAAAATTTTTACCACTCAATTTAAGACAATCACTATGTTAAAGATTGAGTGTATTGACAAGTTTTATGCATGTTTGTCTGATATTGTCAACACTAGTTTTAACCTCGGTGAGCCTATACCTGATGCACAAGTGGTTAAAAATATTGTAAGATCGTTGCGTGAACGTTTTATCTCAAAAGTGACTATTTTAAATACCTTAGGAAAATTCAGTAGTCTGAAATTAGAAGAGTTGGTAGGAGGTCTCCAGATAAACAAAATTGACATGTTTTTCGACACTGTCAAACCTAAGGATAGAGGGATAGCGTTTAAAGCCCAAGATAAGAAAAAGAAAGTTTTTGTGATTCTGAGTCTGAGGACGATTCTGAGTTTGATATGGCCCTTCTTACAAAGAATTTTAAAAAAATCTCCAGTTTTCAAAACAAAATTCTTCCAATAAGAAATTTTCGGAGAAAAATAAAAAGAAATACAAGGCCAAAGAAAGCGGTGAGAAAGAGAAAGAGGGTGAAGAAAAGTCTGAAGATTTAAAATGTTTTGAGTGTGAGGGGAGAGGGAACAAGTCATATGAGTGTCCCACTAAACTTAGGAGAGAGGGAAAGAAAGTTTCGATGCCAGCAACCCTGAGTGACAGTGAGGAAGATGTGAATGATTCCGAGGATGAGTCTTCACAAGGAAAGTCTATTGCATTTTTAGCCTGTCAAGATAGCACACCCATTTTGTCCCATAACGATGAGGTCACTTCTGCACGTGATACCCCCGAGGAAGTTTTGAGTGTTTCTAGCGAGTTTAAGAACGAGTGTGCTAGTGATTATGAGAGTGAGCTCCAAATTGCGTTTCGAGAATTCTACGCCGAAACCTTTAAGCCAAAAAAATTGAATAATAAGTTGGGTCTCAAGGTGAAAGATTTGGAGAGAGAGATTGAAAGTTTGAAGGAGTGTGAGGAAAAAGCAAGTCAACTAGAGAAAGTGAAGGTTTCTTTGAGTGAGAAGTTGATTGCTTTGAATAGGGATAAAAGTGAGCTTATGTCCCGCATGTCACAATTAGAGACAGATCTTAAGCACGCCCTAGAAGCTAAAATCACTTTAGAGAACGCATATAAGAAGGTGGGAAATATGGTTCTCAACCCTGTTTTGGGGAGTGGTGAGAGTGTAAGAATAAGTCATGATGGTGCGTCTACTTCTTTTGTTGCACCCGAGCCGATTCCCACTTTAGAATTAGTTTCACATGTCTCTCAACCCAACCCACCTAGGCGTCCCGTACTTATTAGGGAGTACCTAGGCCGGTTTATGTTTTCTCCTATTGTAAAATGAGAGGACACCTTAGGGAGTTTTGTTTTAAATTTGATTTTGTGTCACACTTTGCTCATACACGTGTTCACACACATGCACCCAGCCATGATACTTTGCTTGCACATAATGATAGAGAGTTTGCACATATTCGAGAGCAAGTAACGTTTTTGGTCAATACTTCTCATAATTTGATGGAGTTGTTTCAAAAGATGTCACCTTCTTTGAAAAACTCCACCGTACCTACCGTTTGAAGTCTAGACATATTTGCTAGCATAGGTTGTTTTGCATGATATTATCTTATTCCAATTGCTAGTATGTACCATTTTTTCATATTTAGTTAACGTTTTGTTTGCTTTTCCTATTTTTGGTTCTGTTTTAGCACTGTTTTGGATCTGTTTTCCCATTCCAGGAACTGTTTTTATAAAATTTTCTCACTTGAAGAAAACGCATGATATTCTAAATAAACTGGGAAAATTTTCTTTTTCTCGTTCTAACGATAACACATGTCGCACGAATGATTCTCACGAGATCCTATGTCGTTCAAATGATAAGGAATCTCATTGGAACATGTTGAGATTTCTGGAAATTTTTGTTTGCAGTCCTCTGGATCATATTGATATTGTATTCGGCTTTACTGGGTAGTTTATGAACAGTGTTTGAAAAATACAAAAAGATTTTCTTTGTTTTGAAAATTTTGAAAAATCCAAAAAGATTTTTGTATTTTGTTTGCACCTTATATGAATTGACATTTAGGATGACCAAGCCACAAATTCATGCCATATCCATGTGACTATTTGATAGTGTTTTGAGAGAATATGTTGTGTCATTCATGTGCTTTACAAAGTTTGGAGTCTCTGAGATGATATAGTGTTACTACCTACATGATTGACTCTATTTGTCCTTTATTGCACACATGCACTGATTTGTTTTACTTTTGTGCTTGTCTATCACATGTTGGTTGAGTTTCCATCTCAATTTTGGGTTTATATATCGTGTTTATTTTTATACTTGGTTAGTGATTGGTTATTATGAATATTGGTGTTCATTGGTGTTAGTTATTGTTAAAATATATCATTGATTTCTTCTATTGATGAAATAATAAATATATTGTTGGGTAGTGAAAGTGGCCATACTGCTAATAGTTTTTTTATTATGTTGCCCAGTATTGTCATGGAATTTGACCGTGACATATTCATGACATGGACACTTTTCATGATCAAAGTCCATGACAAGTTTTCCTTTAACACTATTTTTTCACGATAAAAGTTCGCGACAAGTCTTAGTTGTCATGGACTTGTCACAGTCAAAGTTCGCGACAGGTTTTCATTATCAAGGACTTTTATCGTGACAAGTCCATGACAAAGCAAAAACTTATCACGGACTTTTACCATGAAAAGTCCATGACAAATTAGTTGTCACCTCCATTCTTGTCACGGTCTTTGATCGTAACGAGTTCCACTTGTCAGGGTCTTTGACTGAGGAAAATAATCTATTTTTGTATAGTGCGTTGGTCATGAATCTGGTAATGAATGCCTTTATAAGCTGCTTAAAACTGGTAGTTCACTTATGTCCTAACTTCTCGAACCACTTTTGTGTGATATCCCCCATACTAGAAGGGAATATGTGAGACACGAGGAATTGGTTATTTCTATAGAGAGTCATGGCTTATCGATACTACCAAACATGGTCGATGGGATTAGTCTTCTAATCATAGATCTTGAACCTGGGTGGGGATAAATTTTTAGGAGTTTCTAGTTCCTCGATTTCCATTGAGAAATGAGGCCTTATCTGACTAATGAGGGATCTTCTGGACAATTCACCCTAGTAAGTAGGATGCTCGTCCATCTCACGATAGATGAGGTAAAGAAGATCTTTATTACGATTTCCTCCCTCCTAGTTCTTCTTTTCAGGTGAATCCATATACGTGGAGTGCTCTTGATTGAGTCACGAACTCCTTCCCCAGCTCTTAGTTTTGCTCACCTAAGGGCTAGGTGTTCGGGCATGCCATTTGCGTCTATTCCTACAGAGCTCTTTCTCTATTATTTTAAAGCGACATTATAAGCGGGCGTTCTCTTCTTATTGAAGACATGTGGTACCCTCATGTTGGTGGAGTCATCATTCATTGGCATCCACAAGTTGTGAGATTTGAGTGGATCTCGATTGTTTATTTCTCTCAGTAGTTTATTCCTCTTGAAGATGATAAAGCGAGTTTAGAGTGTTACGACTCCTGTTGGGGTGGACCTCATACCCGACTCTTAAGTGTCAAAGGTGCATTTTAATCATTTTGATGGTCGATGTTATATGGTTGTGAGAGTGAGACATAACTTCTCATTGGCCTATATTGTCTAAGAAGAGGAAATTGTTTCTCATATACGATGCCAATTGTAGGTGGAAAAATACTACTGTAATTGATTCAACACAATTAAGACGAACCAAAAAAATAAAGACCACAATCACACAACACGGTATATACATGGTTTGGAAATGTGCCTATTTATTAATCGATTCTTGATTACAAATATTACATACCCTTTTTCCATAGGTAAAGATTACATTTATAGATAATAGAAGGAGATTAAGTCGTATGGGACTTCATGAGCTTGGATTGTTTCTTAGATTTAATCAAATGAATCCAGGTATGATATTTTCGCTAATCGATCTCCTTCAATCCTTATCTCAAACATATGATTGCTTGTCAGGACTACTAGACACGTGTCGTTTTCTCCTACTTGGTCATATAATTTCCCCACACCCACTAGGATCTATAGGAAATAGCAACACATGCACCTCAATCAATACAACTTGCGTAACTCAGCATCCTTGGGTACCATAAATCTTCTATGGAACCGTAAACCTCCATCCAATCCAATTGAGTAAGACTGAGCTCCCTCAGTCAATAACTCCCTCAACTTTTCTTGATAAGAAGGATCCTCTAATTGTGTCTTCACAACCCGTATAATAATTTCAGGTGAGATGGTAAGAACTGTCATAAAGTCATAGGCCAACTCATATGTTGTTCAAATAAAACCCCGCTTTAATTTCCATATAGTCGATAATGTAACTGTCATCCTGCGGATCATGTCATCTAGCACTACGTTTGCCTGACTGAGGTGATACTAAATATCAAACAGGTAATCCTTTATGAATTATAACCATCTTCATTGTCTCAGGTTCAACTCCTTCTAAATAAACAGTACTACAAGCTCTTATGGTATTTGTTCATCCACGCTCAAAGGGAAAAAATAACCGCTTTTAATTCCAAGTAATGTATGGCATAATTCCCCTCATGATTCTTCATCTTTCAGAAATCATAAGTTTTAGGTCTCTTCTCTTGCATCAAAATACACTCAAGTACTAGTAGCATAGTGTTAGTATAAACCATATAATCCACCCAACTATGAGGTAAATTAAGAAGGAAAATTGAATTCAACTTAATCTTCAACTCATCAAAAAGCTATTGAAAAACTCATCCCAAACAAATGTAACTTCCTGCTTCATCAAGTTCGCAAAAATTTTGGCTATATTTGAGAATCCCAAGAAGAACCAATGATAGTACCCTACCAAATCTAGAAAATTGTATACCTCCATAGGTATTGTGGGTTAACCCGCAAAAATATTATCAACACTTTACTCGGGTCCACCAAATTGCCCATCTTTGTCATAAAATGACCCAAGAACTACCTCTCTCAGCACCAAAATCCACACTTCTTAAAATTATCATAGATCCAGTGGTCTCGTAGCATTTGTAAGATCATATACAAAAGCTAAGTATCCTCGTATTCAAACCGAGAATAAAGTAAAATGTCATATATGAACACGATAAAAAACTAATCCAAATACTCTCTGAACACAGCGTTCATCAATTCCATAAACACATTTGGTGAATTGGTTAGCCCAATTGGCATAATAATAAACTCATATGACATATAATATGTCAAAAATGCCATCTTCGAAACATCGTGTTTGTTAATCCTCAACTAATGTTATTCTATTCTCAAATCAATCTTCAAGAAGTATGAAGCAACCCTCAATCGGTCAAACAAGTCATCAATGCGGGGTAACATACTGTTTCGCATAGTGACTTTGTTCAGCTCCCAATAATCCATACAGTCTCAACGATCCATCCTTCTTCTTCACGAAGAAAATCAGGGCTTGACAAGGTTAAGTACTCTTCTTGATGAACCCATGTCCAATTAAATGATAAATATTCTATCTCAGATATCACATCTCAAATGGAGCCATATGGTAAGATTCCCAGGCTATAATTTTAGTTTTTGGAGCCAAATCAATCACAAACTCAATATCCCTACTCGGTGACAACCTCGAAATCCCCTAAAAATATCCAGAAACTCGTTAACTATCATAATAGATTCCAAAGACATGGTATCTCCCTCATAATTTCCTCCTTAATATAATGTAAATGCATTTTCAACACATTAATTATAAATAGGTAATACTCAAACGTGTTTAATATCAATAAATTAGCTACAAAATGGGCCCCCCTAATATCCATGCACATCCCTCTACACACGAAATGAATATGAGAACTTTAGCCCAATGGTGAATCAATGTGCAATAATGTGTATAGTGATAGCTATAACATCCTAGATGACTGAGAAAAGGCTTTACTAACAAATTAAAGCGATACACCATTATCAAATAAAATATGCCCAACATTCCAATGAATAGGAAATGTACGCTCTACAACCTAAATCGGTTCTTGATCCTATTTAGGCATGACGTGATACACCAACCCATACTACAACTATTATTTCCCTATAGTTGAGACAGTGGTGCTAGTATTGTTGGTATCATAATAACTAGTGGGGTCGGCAACTATTAACACTGCCCCTGTGGTGCTAGTACCCCTGCTGTCCTTTATACCCCTCAACGCCATGATTTCCTTTAAGGCATCTCAATTTTATACCCCATATCGACATATGCAAAACAAGTCTAAGTAGCATCCTGTGATGGATCTTACTCTACTATTAGCCCTTGATCTCAACCTTGTTATTATCCCTGATATAACTAGCATTTTTGGTCTTGAAAGGATTCGTAACCTTAACCCTGATGACCCTGGAGATACAATCATCATAACCTCTATGAATCTTGTGAGGTAGGGGTGGCAATTTCATACACGTCATGACAACATGACACGGCACGACACGACACAAAATTGACCCAAAATTGAAACGACTTGTCGTGTTCGTGTCGTGTTCATGTTCATATTTTTTAACACGAAGTCGTGTCATGTTCGTGTCCATAAATTTGACACGAAATTAACACTAAATTGACCCAAAAACACGACCCAATTGACACGACAACACTACCCAATTAAAATGAAATTAAAGCCACGAATGTCACGATACTAACACGATTTAGACACACTTACGTATAGTGTTCCCACCCATTTGCACTTTAATACCCTTGGTTTATGCCATTTGTCACCATCTGAAATCATCACACTTTAAACAAATTATATCGTTCACGTCTTTCATTTTCGGCCACAACCAAATGAAGACATCCCCCTCTCTCTATCTCCATCCATCTTCCATCCCTCCCTTTTGATTTTCACCTCCATTTTCAAGCTTCCATCTCCATTTTCCACCTCCATCCATCCTCCATATCCATTTTCCATCGAAGAGGAACAAAAGGGTTTGATCACTGTAACAGCAAAAATAAAAGGGTTTGCTCACTCTACAAGGTTATAAACACCATGAATGCGAAGAAGAAAACTAAAGTCAGCGTTGACACAATAAATCTTGCTGAGATTGAACCAGATCTAGATGAAAATGACGAGGTAAAACCTACAACTATTATATATTTTTACTCTCATATTTTTTAAACTCTCCTATTTTTTTATAATCATATTTTTTGACACAACAAATCTGATTTTTTTTTACCCGATCTAAATTTTTTTTAGAGTGTATAATTTTTTTTACCTGAACGATCTGAATTTTTTACCCACTCCTATTATTATATTTGTGCAATGAATCAAATCTGAATTTTTGACCTGAACGATCTGAATTTTTTACCTAAAACTATTATATATATATATATTTTTTACCCGATCTGAATTTTTTACCCACTCCTATTATCATGTATTTACACCCAATCTGAATTTTTTTAGATTGTATTTTTTTTTTGACAAGGCATTTTTTTTAGAGCGCATATTTTTTTGACACTCATATTTTTAATCTTTTAACACTGAGATATTGGTGTTTAACTGTGTAGAATTTTAACAGTGCTGACTTTTTTTATTAGTGTATATGTTGTATATGTTGGTGTTTTGAACATTAAGATGTTGTATTTTTTTAACTATATGTGTATATGTTGGTGTTTTTTAAAGTGTATGTGTATATGTGAACACTGAGATGTTGTATGTTTTGAACACTGAGATGCAGAATTTTTTTTAACTGTATGTGTATATGTTGGTGTTTTTAACACTCAGATGCTGTATTTTTTTTTAACTCTCACTATTTTTATTATTGGAGTTTCAGATGGAGGAGAGAGGAGAGGATAGCTCGTGCGAAGATGACAATGAAAATGTAGTTGAGGTTGTGGTGAAAATTGAAGGATAAGAGGAGCATGGAGTCAAACGTCAAAGAGAGCGTTGGTCTGAGGTATGATAGTTTTATGATTTGCTTCCAAATGGGGATGATGGGAGGGAAAGGGATAAGTGTAAAAAGTGTGGAAAACATTATATATGTGACACTAAGACCGGAACTGGAAGTTTGAAAAAACATTTAAGTAGGTGTCCTAGGAGGGATAGGACTGATATTGGTCAATTAGCTATGAATCCCAAGAAAGGGTCTTTGCGCTCCACTAAATTTAATGTTGAAAGATTTCGTGAATTAATTAGCGAGGCCATCATTCGGCATGACTTACCTTTTCAATTTGTTGAGTATGGTGGTATTAGAGCAATTTTTCAATATTTGTATGAAGATGTAGTTACCATCTCTCGAAATACGGTAAAGGTCGATGTGCTAAAAATGCATAAGAAAGAGAGATAAAACTTTAAAAAATGCTTGAGATTGCTCCCGATAGAGTTTCTTTGACATCTGATTTATGGTCATCCATAAACACTGATGGATTTGTGTGCGTCACTTCGCATTTGATTGATAAAAAGTGGAAATTATAAAAAAGGATTCTCAATTTTCAATTTATACCACCGCCACATAATGGTATATACTTGACTAAAAAAATATCATCATTGTTATCTGAATGGGGGATTGAAAAAACTATTAATTATTACATTGGATAACGCATCTAGTAATGATACTTTTGTGGAGTTGTTAAAGATTCAGCTAAACAATGAACATTCACTTTTGAGTAATGGTGATTATTTTCATGTTCGTTGTTGTGCTCATGTTTTGAATTTGGTTGTTCAAGATGGGTTAAAATCAATTGATGAGGGGGTGGGAAAAGTTCGTGAATGTGTGAATTACGTTAAAGGTTCACAAGTACGGAAACAAAAGTTTATGGAGTGTGTCATATTTTTTCATTTTATCCCTAAGAAAGGCTTGCAACAAGATGTTCCAACTAGATGGAATGCAACCTTTCTTATGATTGAGAGTGCTATCTTCTATCGTCGTGCGTTTGTTCGTTTAGCACTAAGTGTTTCAAATTTCATACATTGTCCAAGTGAAGATGAGTGGAGTAAAATTGAGAAAATATTTAAGTTTTTGGAAGTTTTTTATGAAGTTCCTTGTATTTTCTCGGGAAATAAATACCCCACTGCAAACTTGTATTTTCCTTCGGTTTCTATGGTTGAGTTAACTCTGAAACAAGAAATGAAGAGCACGAATGGATTCATGAGGGAGATGGCTGGTAAGATATATGCAAAATTTTCAAAATATTGGTCCGATTACAGTTTAATTTTAGCCATGGAAAATGTGTTAGACCCTCGTTACAAGCTACAATATGTCGTATTTGCATACAAAAAACTTTATAGCACCGATTCATAGCAAAGTGTTATTGTTCGGGAGAAAATATTTGGTCTTTACGATGAGTACATGAATAACTCCTCCACTACTCCAAGCCCATCTAACTCTCTAAGGAGTGATAGTCGTAAGCTTGTTTTGAAGAAGAAGAATGAGATTGCTCTTAGTAGGAGCACACAAAACATGTTTAAGGTAAATTTGAATTTAAATTGAGTTTAATTTATTTTTACTTATCAAATCTATAACTTAATGTCATTTGTAATATAGGAATTTAATGCTTATGAGAGACTAGAAATTTCTTGTATGCAAAAGTCCCAACTTCAAATGTATTTGGATGAGCCAAGGAGTGATTTAGATGAAAAATTAGATGTGCTTAGTTTTTGGAGAGCACATCAATACCGTTATCGAGACCTGGCTTGTATCGCCCTTGACATTTTGAGCATTTCGATTTCTACCGTAGCGTCGGAGTCAGCATTTAGTAATGGAGGTCGTGTACTTGACCAATACCGAAGTGCATTAAAAGTTGATACCGTGGAGGCGTTGATTTGAACTCGTGACTGGTTGTTTGGAGTGAAAGGTATAGAATTTGAGTTATTTTTTAAATATTAGACTCAGAACAACTGAAAGTAAATTCATACATTGATCGATACTTTAGCAGCAAAGAAAATTAAGTTAGTACATTTCTACTTTTGAATTAAATGTAAAAACTCCAGCTATGAAGAAAATGAAAGTAAATAAATAGTTTAAGTAAGTTTTGTTAATGTCATGCATAGAAATTTGCAAAAATTTTGAAATATAAAAGTGGTGGCAATAGTGACTGGTTCATTGCATAATTTTATATGTTTCGAATGTTAGTTTTACTGATTTAATCATTTACACATAAATTAGTTGGAGAGTTATGTTAAAATCGTAGTTTTCTTATTTCAAATTTGCAATAATAGTTAGGTTATGAAATTTAAGACAAGTCAAAAACTATATATAAGTAGCAAAGAGAGTAGATATATGTGAAATTTATTTATTTAATTTAGTAAGTTTCTAGTTAGGCAGTTGTTGTAAAAGAAATTGTAATAAAGAGTCATCCAATCGATGTTGTCCACATATAAACTCAAAGTAAATTTATAGGTAAACCCGTTTTTTGTTTAACTGGTAATCCTAAAAGTTGAAGTAAATATTTACTTTGAAATGTTTCAATTATATTTCAGTAGCAGATCATCTCATTGTATATATATACCTTCAAATTTTTTTAGTTATTTAAGTTGGGTTTATAGATATACAAGTCATAAATATGTCTTTTTAATAAACAAGATGTGCTATATTTTTTTATATTGTAAATAAAATAAATTAAGCAAATTATAGTAAACATGAAATATAAGTTAAAATTTTGTCAGTTGAAGTCAAATCAATTATATTGTTATTAATCTAATTTAAGACAACAAATGAGGTTTTCATGGACACATTCACATGTGAAATGTTAATAGAAAAAGTAATTTCAATGTTAGTATCAATATATTCTTGCATATACAAACACAGAAATCAAAGTTTTGCCTTTAATTTTCTGACAAAATTATCATAAATCCAGAAATCCATAACTATAGCTCAAAATAGAAGAAAAGTAATATGATATCAATTACAAAATATCTATTAATTTTTCATTTTTAATATTTTCATAATGTGGTCATTCCTTCAAGTATCTTCTCTCTCATCTTCACATGATATATTCCCCTATCTTCATTTGTAAATTCATTAGCTATATACTGATGCTTTAAAATGTACTCTATGTAGTAGCATATCGCAACACCACAGTCAACCCTGCAAAAAATTTAATAAATGTTAATGTTTTATGTTATATAAGAATTATCCAATATCCATATTTACCATGAACTATTTTTTTATTATATATAAGTTTAATGAGAAAAAGGTCGAACCTTGCAGCGATGGGAAGTGACCTCGCCCAAGCTATGATTGGTCTCGGGTTTGAGACTTGGGTTTGAGACTTGGGAGCGGTCTCTTTATATCATAAAATAATGTGGGGGTAAGACTAGTTGACATTTACCTATCCCAGACCTTGCACTGAAGGGGGGGTCTTATGCACTGGGTACAACCTTTATATATATATATATATATATATATATATATATAAGTTTAATGAGTAAGATTAGAAAATCATTCTACAATAATCAACTACTATTAGTCTAAATATTAAAGGTTTATACTCAAAGTTTCTTATAAACCCAAATAAAAAGAAAATAGATTCATGTGTATTTCTTTTAGCAGAACATAGACATACATATTGATCTAAGACACAACATTAAGTAAATCTGTAATAACATGATGTAGTCTAAAATACTTATGAAGGCATGGGCTATTAAGGATAGTCGTTGAGATGAATTAAATCACAAATGAAACCTTATGCTATAAAACAATATCTTTTTATGTTATTTCACCTCTTTGATTCATCTCCACAACATTACATTTATTGTCGGCGATGACATTTGATTCTATGTAATTTTTCTGAAAAGAAAAATGAAATTTATGTTTGAAACTAGTATATTTTTATTAATATAAACATTTATTTGTTTAATAACTTACCAATGACTTTGCATTGGACAAATATATGTTCTTGAAACCTATTCGGGGCTTCTTGGGTTTGTAATGGAACCACATCCCCCTATTCGTGTTAAAAACAAGAAATGGGGATTTTTAACCATCCTTGCTTTGTTTATTTGCGGCAGAAATTATTGGGAAGAATGTGATTTGATTATGACACCCTGTAATGTAGAACTTTTCAAAGTTCTCCGTATTGTCGCAGACCATGGGATTGTGGTTGAAAGAAATTTTCTATTAATAAAAAATATTACAAATGACGATCACGTGTTTCCTTAATAATTCAGTTTGTTCTATTAATTTAATTTCACACCCAACACATGCTCGTGAAAAAGAATGAAGTTTCATTATCTTGTTAAGAATTCTTCTCAATATGCTTAATTTCTTCCTTTTTCAACACCTACGCATACACGTCGATGACTTATTGTTTGTCAAATTTTAAAAATAAAAAGTTGATACAATGAAATTTAAGGTTTTTGAATTTGAAAGTAGCTAAAGAAAAAAATAGCTTCTTAACTCACATTTTTCCAATCTAATCTTCAATAATAATTTCAAGTAGAGCTCTAGCGACTATCAAGTCTCCAGATTCTCTATCGCAAATAACATGCCTATATATTAAATATTCCAAAACAAATATTATATCAGTTATTGGTTTAGAAAATTTTTATGTTGTGTTAAATGTTAAAGGCCATGAAAACACATATATTTAGAGTAAACATTATCTGTAAGTTGTGATTCCCGAAAATTCAGTTAAAAGGTGATCAAAGTAAATATGTACCTTAATTATTCATGGAGAATCTTACTACTTCTAAACAAAGAATGATATAAAGTAAATATTTACTACAAGCTGTTAGATTTAATTCAAAATGGAACAAAATAAGTCAAAGTAAAATTATGTAAATTTAATTTCATGATATTTTGAAACTTTTACCTCATTCCAAGTGAATTGTTTATTTCCTTCAGGAAATTTAATGTCTTTTCTGATAGATATTTTGCAACTGGTCCTTTCTTGGTCAAAACCCTAGCCTTCATTTTCATGTTCTTATTTTCTTTTTTTCTTTCCATTTTTTTTCCAACTCGACATCGACAACTTCGTTATCTTGTAGCAAATTTGAGCTAGCTCTTGTTTCCATCCTCAGAAGAACATTCCTAAGAGGAAGGTACACAAAATAAACCAACTTCGTATCTATTATTTTTTCTTCTTATCCTTAAGATCATTGATCTTTCAATCTATTCGAGGTGTGTTGGTGTGTCCTCATTCTCTATTTTTGACAACTTGTCTTCCTTTGTTTTTTCTTTTCGTGGTGATTTATGGGTGATGGGTTGAACTGATTTCGTCATGTTATTTCTTTTTCTATTGTGTTTGTTTAAGTGATTGGGTCGAACTGATTTCTTCATGACCTTTTCTTTTTGTGGTTTTTTGGATGATCGGGTCAATTTCATATTTCGTGACCGGGTCTATATGTGTGGAGTGGTAGGAAGTAGTAATTCAGGAGATGCATCAAAAAATTTCAATGCATTTCTCAGAACTGTCTTTGAACCAACATGTGAGATAGATCATATCGGTACGGAATATCTAACCCCTTTAAAATAGTATTTTATATGTGAGTTTATTTTGTCTATTTTATATGTGAGTTTATTTTGTCGAACAACAGGTCATGGAATTCATCCCCCACTTTATCCTTATTATATTACTTTGATCTGATATCCCTTTTTAATTTTCTTATTATATCAGCTCTTAATTCCAATTACTCATTGAAATAATTTGTACTTTCTTGAAACTTGTTTTGAGACATTCTCTGAGAATCAAAACCTCATCACGAGTGTGTTTATTGTTAGAGTTGCTTTTAAAGATTGCTACGGTAAAATGCCACTCATTTATCTCATCTTGTTTTGTAGTCAATTTTTTATATTCTCCTTTTGAGCTTCATCACATTCAATTAGCAGAAAAAAGATCATCATCAAATAGAAGCATAAACTCCTTACTTTTCTCAACGAGATGGTTTTATAATTTTTCCTTCTTCCGGAGAAGGTATACATTGTTCATTCTCGTCTGCTCCTTAAACTGATGCGAATGTGTTATCTCTAATTCAATTTCATCATCATTAGCAGTAAAGTTTTGAGGCCCAATACTGTCTTTGGTTGCATGTTTAACATCTCGATCAACATATTCTCAAACATCCATTAAATCTTGACCAATTTGTTCATTTTCCTGCACGGTGAGGTGATGTTTTTGTGTTTACCTAGAGCACAGTTATGTAATATCATGTGTAAAAACATAATTTATAAATGTAAAAACATAATTGGCAGACAGTGACAATGAATTATTAAAAGTAAATATTTACTTTGAATACCTCTTATTAAAGTAAATATTAAAAGTAAATATTTACTTTGAATAATGGAACTAAGAAGTAAAGTTTATGTTCCATAATATCATATCAAAGTAATGATTTACATGTAATATTAAAATAAGATTTTGGGGTTCAATATTCTAAGTAAAAATACATATTGATATTATGTTATTAGGGTTTTATCACATGTATTAATTAGAGTAAATGCTTACTACAAGTATCGAAAAAAATTATGTGTCACAACCAAAATGTATTACCTCAAGGTTTGATCTGTTTGGAATATTTTTGTATAGTAGTAGTTGATCATCGAGTTTGTCAAGATTGCATTTCAAGTATTGAGGATATTGACAACCTTCACTTGTTATTATTATGTTTATGTAATCACAAACACAATACCGCAAAGAAAAACATTAATATAGGTAACTACAGAAGGAAAATACATGTAAAAAATATTTTTTATAAAAAAGAAAATTTGCCAACATAGTAAGAACACATCTAGTAACCTTTTTTGGTACTCTATATGATCTTTTGATTGAATCCATAAAAGATCAATGAATTGCAATAGGCCGGTTGAATTGGGAAATTCCTTTGATATTTTAAACATACTTGAAGAAGAAACATTTCAGCTGTAGTCCTGATATTGGGGAGAAAATAGTTGCAAATGTGTACAAACATATTAATTTGCAATAATTTTTGTCTTCTTTTGTTGTTTTCAAGTTGGCAGCTTCAATTGCACTTGCTCTTATCTTTGTGGCTTTAACTAACTCACCTGGAAACTATTGTCAACAAAAGATTTTTATGTGTGGCGACTATATCTTTCTGTATCCACCTTCTCTTTTCCGAATGGTATGCCAAAAATTAGTGAAATATGTCTTGGTTTAATGTTCATTAGCTTGCTAGCAATTGTAACACCCCATATTTTTTAGAATATTTAAATTATACGTAATTTAATTAATTAGTGAATATTGGATTAATACTTATGTGTTATTATATTTACTTGTGTGATAAGTAATTGAAATTGTATTATTTTATATTACATCGTTTGTGGGTAAAAGTGAGGGGTTGACATGATCTTATTCAAGGATGTGCGTGTGGAGTTGTGTTGGGAATAATATGGTAAATTGATGATAGGTGACTCGAATGTTGATTTTGATTGCACGGGTGATCCGGGATAGATCAAGATAGTTAGAATTAGGTACCCAAGGTTATAATCGGGTTTTGAAGACTTTTTAAGCTATACAGGACCCGTACCAAGGTATTCGGGCATTTTAATCTTATAACTTAACCTAAAAATGGTATTAGGAGTTTTTCAAGAGTGAGTCAGCCAATGACTCATTTTAAATCACCTATGCTTGAGAGAACAGAGAGATGTGAAGGAAAATCAAAGGGGAGATCAAGAAAGGAAAGAGTTGGGAGGAATTTGAATGGATTTCTGAACTAGAAGCATCACATAACAAAGGATTCAGACTCTTCTAAAATTTTAAGGCAAGTATTTAACTTGTGTTGATATTATATGTTGTGTTTAAGTTCATATCATGCTTGGTGAAAAACATATATGAACTTTTGGGTGGGATTCACATGACAAAAATGGGATTTGGAGGGGTGAATCCATAAAAATAAAAGTGATTATTTATCTCATATGAAATATAAATTTAGTTCATATCAAAGGTAAAATCTTGATGAGAAATCTAAAATATAATTGTGATGAATATATGTGATCTTAAAATTATAAATCTGAAAAAATAATGAAAATGGGGTATTGGAATTAAGGTAAATTAATTTTGAATAATTGATGTTGGATCCAATGTTGTAGATGATTTATTGGATCAAATGATATTTGAAAACATTTATATTAACGATAAGGAATATTAGGGATGATTTTAAGTGTAAGAAGAGCAAATAAAGAGCCCAAAAATGAAACTCAAAGAGGCAAAAATGAGAGGAATAAGAAGAGCTAATTTGGAGAGTTTTAGATCTTCTTTTTAAATACTTTTGGAAGATATTTAAGAAAAATTCAAAGCACGTATCTGACTCATTTTTTTGTTTAGAATCCAAATATGAAGTTGAATTGGTGATTTGAATAATATTTGTATCTGATTTTTCTGTATTTTAAAACAGTCCTACAATTGTAGATTTTGACTCTATTCGGTTACCCTGCTCTGACTAGGTTAGGTGATTTGATGTGTAATTCATTTGGTTTGATCTGAGTTATTTTGGAAGGTCCTTAGAGGATGTTTAGTACTTATGAGATTTTTGGAATATAGCATTACCTTTTAGTTAGTTGAGAATAAAACCGAGGTATGGATTTAGGAGTATTTAGGATGAACGACACTCGAAAATATATTTATGGATTCAAATGGGAATTTCTGATGGAATTAGGGCATGGGTTAGATTGAGATAGGCTTAGTGTTCAGAATAAAATATAATCATGATATAAAAATGAGTAAGTTACTACTTATGAATTTGGGAGTTGGATTTAGACTCGAAAAATATAGGTTAGTTCTACGAGTGACATGCACGATCAGCCGATTTTTAATTTATATATATACGGATATAGAGATACTATATATATGTATAAATATATTTGTGTATGATTGATATATGTGAAATATACCTACTCTAGTGGATATTATCGGTGGAGGTTGCACGCAGTGAGCGGTCTATCCCTGGCGAATCCTAATAAGTGTAGTATCAGTTCTCGGGTCATAGGTCTATCGCACGACCACCCTATGTGAGTTTTGAGTCCATTTCGATAATGTGGTATCTCTATGACCCAGAGATGTATGACTATGACCACCTATAACGATTTGGGTTTGGTGGTATGATTATGACCTGGCGGCCTAAGTTGAGGTGTGAATCCTTGGTGCCTGATAGCATACCAAAGAGTGCATTCGCGAGGTAATGCACTAGGGATTGCAGTTATCCACATATATATATATACATATATATGAGAGCACAGTTCGAGGACGTTATACATAATTACATATATAAGTGTGAAGAAAATATATATGGGTATATGACACTAAGGTGTAAATGTTGAATTAACAACTAGAATAAAGTTACATGTAGATAAATGATAAATTATAAATGAGGATTATAATTATAAAACAGATGTGAAAGCAAACCAAGAATTTAAATTGAAATAAAGTATACGCATGATACAGAGTAGCGTACAAGACTAAGGTTAGTGTTGAAGTACTATTTAGGCTGGGTAGCAGAACTGGGTGTTTAAAATATATGCGTTAGGTGTGCACTATAGATAATGGGCGAGGGGTCTCTCATGGGAGTGCGACACCGATTTAAATATGAATGATTGCAGAACATATTTATTAGTGTATTTACATACTTTCAAAATATTTTAAAAAGACTTTGGTATTTGACTCATATCAAAATATTTTCAAAACTTTTAAGTGTTCAATCACAGGGACTTCTGACATAACCATCATTTTAGTCAAATGATGCTACAGTAGTTATGGATGCCTGCAGGGATTGATTAGATGCTTTTATACTTCAGATTTAGATAAGAGTTACTTCAAAGTTATTCCGGGCATGTCCCCTAGTTAGCTAATATTTACTTTATTCAGATGCTTTCCTTTCAGTTAGTTAGATTATTGTATTGTGACTTTTTATCAATAGTTTTCGATTAATTTATTTGTACTAGTGAGTGTGAGTTTCATTGTTTGCATGGTTGGTTATGTGAATGGTAATTTTGTGTAAGTAAGTTAATAAGTTTTAAAATTTGATATCAGGCCTAACAGGTTATTAGTAATTACAATATTGTCAACAGTGATGCTAAGAATGAATCAAATGAGATTCTTATTTTATTTTCGTAGACGGATGATCACCCGTTATTGAAATAGGATGGGTGTAGCAATTTTGAAACTTCTATTTTGTTCTTCAAAAGTTGATATGAAGATTTTTATATTTTTGTTATATTTGGTGATGTGTTTGACATCCAAGTTTCTTGTTGTCAACGAATCAAATAAAGACCAAAATGGTGTTTTTTCTAATGTTTTTTATATTCTTCTTGAAAGTCTGATTTCTTCAGTCAGGATTGAATGCAGCCCCACAAGGATGCATCTATATGTTGCCTTAACTTCCTTTGCTTCATTATCAATCCGTTTGTTTTCAACTTGACCTACAACATACTTTTTTGGCCTTTTTGTTTTTGGTGTCTTTGACGTTCCTTCAACATGATCTTCATCAAAATTACTTGGCCTTTTAGTTCTTGGCATATTTGACCTATCAATTAACAACATAAACTTGGTATAAAAACATAAAAGGGATAGTAACTCAAAGTAAATAAATAATTTAATGTCATTTAGTGTATTTGAAAATTATAATAATTCATTTTCAACAGTAAATTTGTCTTATTATAAAATTTCCCAGCAATAGTCATAGTTTTATACAGGGTTTGCTCAACATAAAAACTCTTTATTCAAAGTAAATTACTAAATAAGCAGATCAATATATCAGAAACAACAATATATACATTGAAAAACCTTACATGTATCATTATCAGAAAGTAAATTTCACATCAAAGTTTTTTTTATATATAAACGTTTTAAACATAATCACATCATAGCTTTGTTTGTTCTCAAATTAATCATTTGCTCTATTACAATAACATTTTCTTCATGTAAGTATTTATAACTAGGACTTAATATTTGCATGTAAATATTAAGTTCACAAGTTAATTTTCTTATAACAATAATAAAGGAGCTTAAAGTAAATCTGCAATATAAGTTGAGAATTTTCATAAAAAAATGAAAAGCTTATTTATATTTAATGTAAATTACTAAATAACAATGTCAACAAATCAGCATCAAAAAAATATGTTGAAAAGCCTTATATGTAGCATTGTGACAAAGTAAAAACATACAATAATATTTATATAATACGTGAACATTTTAAACAGAGTCGGACTATAATTAATTTTGTTTTCAGATTGATCATTTTCTATATTGTAAATACATTGTTGAATGTAAGTATATATAAGTGGGAGTTAATATTTGCATGTAAATATTAAATTCAAAAGTTAATTTCTTTTTAACAAGAATGGACTAGCTTAAAGTAAATGAGGTTTTTCATCAAAAATGTGAAACAAAACTTATTTGCGTTCAAGTAAACCAGTAAACAAGGACGTGAATATATCATAAGCAAAAACCCAAATAGGTTTGATGCATAATGATATTATTTAAAATGAACAACTATGTTAATTCATTAGCACAACATGACACTTCTACTGCATTTTAATAGGTTTTCATGAAATTACTCAAAAATCATGGAACGAAGTTAGAGAAAACTTTCAATTGATTATCTCTTAAATGGAAACACTGAATATAAGATCAATGAAGATTGTTCTTACTTGTTTATGGATTGGTTCTTCACAGTTTTCTTATTCTCTAGAAATAATATTCTAGTGTTGAAGGTTTAAACCTATTTAGGGTTAAGGTTGCTGAAAAACGAAGATTTGAACGTTTCAAAGTAGTGATTAAGTGTTCTGTTGAACGATTTGTATGATGAGAGAAAAAATGGGTTTAGTTGGAGCGTGATATGTGTGAGTAAGGAGGGAGTTGTTTGTTTGCGTCAATGAGAGGGGATTTGTAGTCAATATAGTATATATATGGGACATAATTAGTGAGTATAATTTTTAAAAAACTTTTATAATAAAAGTCTTTTAAAAGGGACTAAAATAGGAGACCCCCTAAATTATATGTATATGCAGATTGTACATCGGGTGAAAAGATATAGTCTCTAACATATGTGGTGTTTGGTTTTGGATTTAATGGAGTAGTTAGATAGATAGATATAGTTCTATAGCTTAGTTAGAATATATATTTTTTGTAGTGTATCTAATGGAGTATTTGGATATATATAATATATAAAATATTTGTCTTTTTAAATATTAGTTTCATAACATTTATATGGTTGCATGCTAGAGATTTTTCTTAGTTTTGCAAAGTTTGGCCTAAAAGGTATTTTAAATAAAAAATGTAATAAAAGTTTCATTATAAATATTGGTTCTTGTTAAAAGCTAAGATAAAAATTAATGAAAATGTGGTGGTTTTTATGTGTGGTTTTTCACAACTAAAATAAATGCTTCCTAGTCTATCACAACTTTGCGAACACTTATGTCATCACTTTATATGTTAGTTTCACTTTATAGAAAAGTGCGATGAATGACTTTTCATGGCAGTTTTTAACTGATATAAATGATTGTTTTCCTACCAATGTTTTCATTTCTCTTCCTTGGTCATAGGAAAAAGGCTAGAGGTAAGCTTAAAGTGTAGTGGCATGTCTCAGGCGCCACAATGGCCATAATCATTTCATATTAAAATACAAGATATAGTTGAAACAAAAGCTATATCCAAGACGAGTCTTTCATTATAATCCACTAACACTAAGGAGTGAAAGATTTGATCTATATGTTGGAATGGTAATTTTACAAAACAATTGTTTTGTTACTAACATTTATAAAATAATTTTTAAGGGTCTAACACCCTACCCACACTACTAGAAAATTTACCTTGGTATAATGGTTAAACCGGTCATAAAAGAGTTTTTATGACGGTTTTAAACCTAAAATCGACCCTCATAACATTTGGTGTCATAAAAAAGTTTGTGTTTTTTAAAATCGGCATAAATGATAATTTTTTAATGACATTTTTTCCAAAAAAAAATGCCATTCGAGAGACCGATTATATAATGAATGGTTATAAACTGAAAACAAAGCATCATAAAAAAGGGTTGATATGATGGAGTTGATGGAGTTGTCATAATAGTTGGTGTACAAAAACTATCATGTAAACAATTTATTTATGGCAGTTTAATTGTCAGCTATTTTTTCATTTCACTTATAATCATCATAAAAAATTAATTTTTTTAAAAAAATAGCATTAGTTTCTTTAATAATTCAATATCCAAAATATCTTTCATAATCAATTACAAACCGAAATTCAAAAATATGTTATTTTGCATTTCATACATTTTAGGAAAAATATACAGAAATCAATACTACTTTGTTTACGTAGACAAACGTATGGCTTCCTGCATTGAACCTAGATAAAAATAAAAATTACACCTATATGAATCCAATTTCTAACCAAGCAACAGAACATATGTAATAAGCGCATTACAAGCCAATATTTTTTGGGGGATATCCAAATTAAAAGTTAATCTTTCTACGACTAAAAAGAAAATAATATGATACTCAAAATTAAAACAACTTCAACAGTACCCAATTTCAATCAAATATGCACATTATCAAGTCAAATGTTTGTTTGAAAATACTAATAACAAAGCATAGAAAAGTAATCTATGACCCTATTTTTCTATTTACAAAAATTGTTGCTTCAAATAATAGAAATTAAAATCCTAGTACTAATCACGATACTTGATCGATAGACCCCGTAACAACACTACCTTTAAGTTCCATTTCCAACTCCGTATCAGTGAATCAAAACCAAAATCAATGTGTTACAAAGTTATAAAAAAATTAAGGGTCTTTTTTAATTTAATATGCCAATATAGGCGATACTAGTTGTCTCCGGTTAATATGGGCGCTTGGGAGGAGGATGGGGTGGGGTGAGGGACAAAACAAATATTTTTCTCATTTATTTATTTCTTTTTATATTTTATTTTTTGTGAGTTTTTCTAAATTTCTAAATCAATGTCTTTTTTAATTGGTCATGTTCAAGATGACGATTAAGTTTAATGGGACCTTAACGAAAATAGTACCAAACTCAAAGTCAATTACAAAAATGTATAGAACTAATAACGAGATAATAATGGGCGTATTAAAGTAAAAAAATAACCCATTAACTTTTACAAAAATTTCTTAATTACTTAAAATATAGGTAACTTACATAGACTCCAACTTCCAACAGCTTCATCTCACTAAATATATATGTCTTAATGAAATCAGTTATCTCGTGTTTAACTTCAACTATCTCGTGACTTTCATAAGTTGTTTTTTCAGCCAACTATTTTACCTTAACAAGTAAAATAACAAGACATGACGAATGCAACACTAAAAAAATTGTCTATTTAACAGGATATGATGAATCATTATTACTTTCACTTTAACAGGAATAGATAAATTCTCCATTAAATCTCTCATTAATCAGCAAAAAAATATTATATATATATATATGAAAAATGTGACTAAAGAAAGCTAAGGAAAATATAAATTATCGCTCCTTATGTATGGAGTCACACAAGTAATATCAAGCTCCTCCATTCTACAAAAGCGCGAGAACTCAGCTTTGAGAATATAAGTTGTTTCAAGACCATCTTCAAATACCCCGATCAGAATCTCTATTATTTTCTATCATGATTGAATAACATGTTTGCAAACGCCATAATTGCCCATTTGTCATCACCACAAACTTCATTTCCTTTTTTGCTTTAAATATTCCTGAAATATCATATCTTTAAAATACACACTAAAATATAATATAAAGGGAGGAGCAATGACCCTAATGTTTTCTAACTTATGACGTTATTTTGGAACACACAAAACATATGTTGTTATTTTTAAAACCAACACATTAAATTAGAAACCAACAAATTACATTATAACGAATTACCAAAATTTGAGTACTTTATTAGTTTCACTAATACGAGTAATATGATTTTTTTTTCCAATTAATTATGTATATATATATATATATATATATATATATATATATATATATATATATATATATATATATATATATATATATATATATATATATATATATATATTAAATTAAAAACTTTCTTGTTCATCGCACATGTTACAACTACTAAATATATATGCATTCATTGCTACTATGTTCTTTAACAGTTTTTTTGTCAAAATTAAAGCGTAATCTTTAATAACACCTTCAATGCAAAAGAAAACTAACTAAGCACTTCGCCTCGGTGTCCAGTAAAACAAAATCTTTGAGCCAAGTAACTTGAGACTTATAAGCATATTTGATGGTTATAACGCCAGCATCCAAAATCAGTACAGGGATACAGCCATTTAGTGTGTAAACCTTATCAACAGACACTCGTATATGATTTTCTGCCAAACGTATATGGTGAACTTTGTCAACTGGTCCAATCCTCTTAAAAATTGACCCCACAATAACAATGTTTGTATATGAATCTAATGCCAATATGCACGGTTTACCCATCCCATTATGAGATGGTGGGACTGATGATGGCATATGAGTGAGTCCTTTTCCATTTTCTTTCAACTTTTTATACAACAAAAGCCCCAAATCACTAACAAGAAAAAAAAAACACAACAAGAAAACATACACGTTATTAATTTATTTACCTTTTTATTTTTATTGAATGATAAACTTGCATCAGATGAAACTGTCTTATATCTTTTATTGGCACTTTTTTGGATGTTTGAAGAAATTTTCTCTGTTTGAACTTTGAAGTGATCTATATCATACTTTCTCGTACTTCATAAACTTTTCCATCAACAAAACATATTGCGTCGATTTCGGATTTTGTTATAGTGTCTACTGTCAAATCTACGAGTGCATTATTAGAAATAATATTATATTACATTGTACAAATATTTTTATTGAAGGTTCTCTGTTGGTACAACTTGTTGAATGGGAGGACAAGACTGATAATCGTGACACCCCGCTTATTAAATTAAGAGGTGGCCAGCCCGATACTACAATAATTACAGGAATCATAGATGGTCCACTCTTAGCATCACAGTAATACAATAAGTATACGAGATAATCACCAATTATTTTAGAAAATGGATTATCATAATGTAATTTTGTAAGTTAAAGAAATTAGTTCAATAATCCAATTTAAAAGAAGGTGGATACAAATAAAGACAGATATTAAGTCGGTAACTATTTACAACAAAATAACCGAATAAGCTGTTGGTTAACAGACATATAAAATAGGGTCACACCAAGTATTAAAGTGCAATATCACATTAAATAGTACTAGTACAAAACTGGGGCAACACGCCCGAATGTGTAACCGATCATAACTAGAATACAAAAGATGGAAGTGTCTATATCAAATATCCCATAACATCCGCAAAGTGTTACAGCTTCAGGACACTGAAATAGAAAAGTCAACACGGGCGTCCTTGCGATGGAACACCTGGTCGAATATAAGATTCATGTAAAACAAAGAGATATAAATGGGTCAGGGGCCGATTTGATAATATCACCATGTGAATAAAATGCATGACATTCATGAACAGTTAAATCATCAAGAATAAGCTTATTTCGTTCACCATAAGTAATGATAAAGAATCTAATTTCTCAACTAAAATCATAATCTAACGCAATAGAAATAATAATGATCAATATTCATTTATGTATGAGATTATAATTAATTCTTACTAAGTAAGATTTCATTTCAGTTGTACACCATTTAACCTCACAGTTCCTTTTTCTCTTTAGGAAACATTTTCAAAGCAATTTATTTCACAATGTACTTTACCATCAATATAGGTTCCACTTTAATAAAAATAGTTATAATCACCACATATAACGATTCTAAGACCGTCCTTTCGAGTTTTCCCACTGGACGCGCCCCTAAATAGCTATCATCTTCCAGGGCCTATCACACAAGACAACCTGGGCATCCTACATCGTAACGTCAGGAAGCAGACATATACCTTTGACAATGAGTCATAACCACGCCCAGAATTACCTCACTTCGAACAATAATCACACAATATATATAATAACCCGTCCTATGGTCGAGGACTATATTCACCCTGCATTCACAAGCCAGGGGACTTCACCTCATGCGCGTACTTCCCCTATGATAGCATTTAGAGAGGTGTGTATATGCACACTTATTATTCACACGTCATTTCCCTCTTAAGTATGCATTACATTTTATCCGGAGCCATACGTGATTAATATCATCATTATCAACCTCAATGTTTAATCATCTCCAATACAAATATCCATAAATTAACATTCATTCCTCAAACCATAATGTATGACATCACTACAACTCAATTATAGAAGCCCACCTTAAATCACTATTTACCTTTAGACCTAAACTAACTCATTTTATAATAGAATCATTTATCTACGTCTAATTTAACTAACCAAATTAATCCCCAATCCAAACCCCTACTCTCATTTCTACTAGAGTTTCTAAATACATCATTACTAGACTCTAATACTCTAGTTTTACTTCATTCAAGAAGGTTCCTAAGTCCCTATCTTAAAATAAAGAATCTAGAGGAAACTAAGGATTTAAGTGTGAAAAACAAGGGGCCGGTCGACTGGTCAAGAGACCGCGGTCGACCGCGCCTCTCAGGTTTTGCCTAACAACGAAAGAAGTAAGCTCATTTTGGCATGACCGACCGACCGTTCCTGGGACCGCGATCGACCGCGCCTAGCAGATCCTCGAAAATTCCCTCTTCTATAATGTTAAATCCAAAACCTAAACCCCTCATTCTTATACTCCCTTCACTCTCATCAACCAACAACATAACCATAACAATTATACACCAAATTAAACCCATATAACCAACTTAAATCACATAATTACAAGATTTAAGGATTAAACATCAAAATTTACCAAAACGTACTTATTTCTCCAATTCACCCATTACACAACTATCACAACAAATTATCCACATTAAATCATATACTAGCAAGTAAGAAACTTGCCTTAAACTGAGATCTCGGATTCCTTTCCGGTAGAAGAAAGATCAAACCCCAATTTCTTCAATTCTTCTTCCTTCTCTTCTTTTCCCCAAATTATCCTTCTCTCTCTCTCTTTCTAGGTTTAGGAAGCAACACACTTGAGAATTAAAAGGGGTTATAAGACTTAGTCGGGCCTTTAACATTAATGCCCATCTTCAAATGTTAATACACCATTAAAATGACTCATAACTACATAATTAAGTCATAACCTCTTAGAAGTGCCCGGAACCCAAAAATACAATATGGCACTTATTTCAGCTATCTCGACTATTTCAGGACTAACCGCGCCCTCTAAATTGGCATCCGAAATAATTTGAATCATTTTAAGTTCCAATTTCATTTAAACCATAAATGTCGTTTAAATCACAACGACACCAAGAATCATAACGTAATGCTATTTACATTCACATAACAGTAAATAGGCACAATTTAGTAAATATTATCTTTTAATTCACTTAAAATAATATTTACTCTATCATCTAATATTTTATATAATTACCTCTCATGGAAATTTAATATAAAATCAATTACTCAAAAGTAAGGGTTATTACACTCTCCCCCCCTTATAGGGGAATTTTGCCCTCAAAATTCAGGAGTACCTTGCAAAAAGAGATGTGGATACTTTTCTCGCATATCGCCCTCACGTTCCCATGTTGATTCCTCGACATTGTGATGACCCCATTGAACCCGAACCAGGGGAACCACTCGAGATCTTAGACTACGTTCCCTGTGATCTAAGATTGCAACTGGTTGTTCCTCATATGAAATATCGAGCTGCAATTCGATATCATCCAAAGGAATGTGCCAGTGAGCTCCTTCACACCTCTTGTACTTTTTCAAAGACTAGTTGTGCCCACGTGCGTTGCACGTGTTTGCGAGTCCAGATATTCCTCTTTATTTTGAATGAATATGAACTATGTAAAATTAAAGATCTAAACCATTACCAAATATGTTTTTGGAAGACGTTGGATAATAATTATGTTTAATCGAAGGAAAGCGAAAATGTATTTATCAATACTGGATAACTACAATTTTTAATCCAAAAGATAAAGAAAATGTATTCCTCAAATATGTTGCTTTTGACGTTTGTTTGAATGCGAAGGTTCTTCTTCCTCTTCAACTTTATGAGCGACAAAACATGCAAGCTTTCGATCTGATTCTTTAAGTGATTTCCCTTTAATGTAAAATTTGTAAATTTTTCCAATGCATGTATATACCTTTCGAATATATTCTGGGTACAAAATTCCCTGTGGAGTAAAATAATAGATATGAATATTAAGTATATGTTATTAGTATTGAGCGTATTGAATTTACATATGAGTCTGAATTTGTAAAGAAATTATATTACCTTATCTTTAGAAGCAATGAAAATCGGAATGTTGCACCCAATGAAAGATTCTGCTTCGTCGAACAGTGTGACTGATGCTCTTTCGTCGTCGTCTTGAACCACAAATTGAAGTAAGTACCTTACGTTTATTTCAATAATGTGTAAGTAAAGCTTTATGTATGATGAGTTATTTAAAAAAAATCATAGATTATGATTTTTTTTTTTACCTTGTTGTATAATTTCCATTTGAGGAACCACAATTTAAGCATGGGATTGTAGAGAGGGGGCAGAGTATATATATCCCACATGGGATGGGTGGGTGATTAGGAGTAGTAAATGTGTGTATAGCGTTTTAGAATATAATATAAATGACATGACTTTTATATAATGACTCATAAATATCCCTTCTATAATGTTTGATTCCAAAACATGTTTTAATCAAGCAGCCCTGATCCATAGTTATTTTGAAACGGAAGACTTAGTCTATATTCCAGCTATTTGACACAAATTATAAACAAATTTATCAACACTTAAACAGAAGACAAAAAAGAAGATGGTATAGTGATGAACTATATATATTTACTGCTGCATTAAGTGGTTATTTATAAAGAGTAAAATGAATTATATATATCTACGGCATTAAATTCCATTCGTTATATGAGCAAATTGTCGGTATTAAGCCTCGGTGCAATACTCCGTAGCTTTAATAGATATTTTTAATGAAAAATGCATGTTCTTTACACTTTTAATGTGCTCACACTATTTCTATGTGTCGCCGGCGAAAGTTTTCTTAAGCAGCTATCTATTAATTATGTAGAGCATAAAATTACTTCATCTTAATATGGAACTATGCAATGATAAGAAAGAGCATATATGCATGTGTTCTATCATACCAACTTCATATCCCATGTTACTATGCTTATGTTGTCTAAAGAGTTCATTTGTATATAATAAAACTTGGGGAAAATATACACGGTTTGTTACATAACCGCGGTACAGAGTCATTCTTGGTAGTAGTCAGATAAGGGTTAACCATTAGAGTAAGTCATTTACCAATCATAGTAGGACATGAAGAAGGTTTGGCATCAAAAAGTTTGGTCCAATAGAGAAACTCGAAAATGTATTGGATAATGTCAAGTGAATTCCTTGAGAATTAAATACTTCTTCGGGAATAAGAAAATAATCCCACGGACCCAAGCCTTTCGTAAAGAGTAGCCTAGGCAGTTTAGGGAAAACAGACACGGTTTGTTACATAACCGCGGTACAGAGTCATTCTTTGTAGTAGTCAGATAAGGGATAACCATTAGAGTAAGTCATTTACCAAACATAGTTGGACATGAAGAAGGTTTGGCATAAAAAAATTTGGTTCGATGGAGAAACTCGAAAATGTACTTGGATTGTGTTAAGTGAATTCCTTGAGAATTAAATACTTCTTCCAGAATAAGAAAATAATCCCACAGACCCAAATCTTTCGTAGAGTGTAGCCTAGCCAATTTTTGAATTAAGTGGGTGATATGAGAAGAATAGTTGTCAGTTATTAAAATATCATCCCCATAAATAAGTAGAATATAAGTAAGTCACCTTAATTTAGTTTAAAATTTTATTATCAGCCTTAGAGTCTTAAAACCCAAGTCCAATAAGATAATCAGATAAGTTGTGGAGACTGTTATAAACCACAGAGCAACTTATGAAACTTGCATACATGATGTTGATGATTGGGATTAATGAATTAATATTGTTGTCACTATAAACTTCTTTAGAAAACTACCATGCGAGAAAGAATTTTAAACATTTAACTGATGAACATTCCATTTATAATGAACCTCCGAAGAAAGCACAGAAAGAAAGGTAGCACGAATTACAACTGAGATATATGTCTCAGTGAAGTCAAGCACTTCCTTTTTGTAAAATCCATTTTCCACTAATCGAGCTTTATAATATTTAATATACTCATCGGGAGAAATTTTATTTAAAATACCTAGTTACGAGGTAAAATAATCATCTGACCTGGAACCTATTTTCTGTAATGTATTAGACTCGGTAATCATAGTAGTGCTTCATTCAGGCTGTTTTGTAGCTTGACTGAAACACGTTAGCTCAAATAAACTGGAAACATAGAACATGGGTAAACTACATTTAGTATTTGGCACCTGAATACCATCGTTCGCTGTAGTTACCATAGAGTGGGGATTAAGTGGGGTAGGAGAAGATGGAATCCTAAACGATATATGGGTAGTTAATGTAAGATAACTTAGAGATATATTTAATGTGGGGAGGTTTAGTAGGGAAATTGAAGGGTTCATGGGAGCTCTCTGGTGACATTGGTGGATGTGGTGACAGTAGGTGTAGGCAATCCAAGCTGGGTACAGGAGACTTCTAACAGTGGACTACTGAACTGAATAGTGAAGATACTTGCAGGACATAGTGAATACTGTGGTAGAAAAGATCCAGTTTTAGTGTGGGTATTTAATGATTTAATCTCTTATCTTGGATTGGCATGTCACAGTGAAATTAATTGATACTCTGAGCCTGCTATAAAATAATTAACCACCATAGGTTAGTGGTTGGTGTCATTAATTTCACCAATGGATCTAGTGGAAGCTTAAAAAATTTGATGTCCTTTCTTAAAGGGTATGAGTATTCTCTTGGTCAGCACATTAATTTTTCCAAAAGTAGTTTTTCTCTTAGCTAAAATTTAGCGAGAAGAAGAAGAAGAAGATTAATTAAAGATTCTACCTGCATCTCTTTTAATCTCTCCCTATTTCCTAACTTAGTTACCCCTTGTTCAAAGGCAAAAAGAAGATTATTTACTTTCAATAGCTCCAACTCAAGGTTCAAAACAAAATCTAAGGTTGGAATTCCTAATTTCTTTTTATGGAGGAAGACAAATTTTAATTAAAAGTGTGTTGTATTCTATACCTCATTACACTTTGGTACCTCTATTTCCTCCCAAGGTCATTCTCAAGAAAGTTGTCAGAATGTTTCAGTAAATTATTATGAGGTTCTAACAAAGAGGATGATAAAAAAACATTAATGTATTAAGCAGTATCATTTATACTTTACATTTGAAGAGGGAGATTTGGGCTTCAGAAGTATGACTGATATTAAGAAATCTTCCTATTCTGAAAAAAGTCTTTGGACGGATTTCATGAAAGTCAAATACAATAAAATGTCCCCCATCAGAGGCTGAGGTGCCATTAAAGTCATTTTCGCAGGGGTGGATACTGTTAATAACCATGTTATTGTTATTGAGGGGGTTATGATTTGGTCTCTTAGTTATGATGGCTTATTTAATTTTGTCTTAGTGAAGTTAGAATTTAAGAGGTTTGTCAAAAATCATATGGTTCCTGTCCCGCTTTGCCTAATTTTAATTTGACAAATCTTCTACATATGCTCTAATTCAATGCATCTTAGAACATAAACTATTACAGCGGTTAACTGCAGTTGTAACTTATGTTAAACTCACGATGGTCGTCAAATTCAAAAATGGTTTTAGAGGTCTAAAAGTGTAGAGAACAGTCACATAACAGAGAGAAGCTTTAGCAGTAGTACTCGAATCAACTCCGGCATTCGACAGTACCCGCTGTGAACGAAGGGATGATCGACCTAGCCCTATGATCGTAGACCACCATCCTAGCTAGAGGGATGTTATTTCAGTTCCTATAAAAGAGAGGTAGGAATTGGATCGATGACAAAGTACGGATCGCGATTGTTCTTCGATAATCAGTGGCTAGTAGATTAGTTAAGCTTCAAGAAATAACTGGTACTTGAAATGGAATTCGAGACAAAATAATTTGAGGTTAAAGTCTAAGATAATAGAAAAGTTATGCTGATAATTTTAGTTCCTATGAAAGAGAGGTAGGAATTGAATCGATGACAAAGTATGGATCGCGCTTTCTCTTTGATAATGAGTGTCAAGTAGATTAGTTGAGCTTGAAGAAATAAGTGGTACTTTAAATGGAATTCGAGGCGAAATAATTTGATGTTAAAGTCCTAAATAATAGAAAAGCTATGCTACTGACTCATCATGCCTTTTCTATTGTTGTGTTTTTTAATTTATATCTATTCCCATATTGCATACAGGTTCAGTTTTAAAGTACTAATTGTGGTTGCAAGTAATTTTTTACCGACTCAATTGGCTAATAGTTTGGTGATATGAATAGTATGAATTTAAGGATGGGAAAGATACAGTCATCTAAGTACAGATACTATTCTAGTGGTTAGCTGCAGTTGTGACTTATGTTAAACTTAGGATGGTCAAATTCAAAAATGGTACTAAAATGGTGACTTATGTTGGGGCTTAAAAGAGGGAGGCTGCAGTTATGCTAAATTGAATTTGTTCCTTCATTGATAAGAAGCTCATTACTCTATAGTGCGCTTCCACGTGTCTACCTATTTTTTAGGGGGACTTGATTTGAGAGGCCCTAAAGCTCTAAATAGACATTGTCTTGTTAAATCTGCTGCTTAAATTATATGTAAGAAAGACGTCATTTTCTTCTTTTCTCATATCAAGATTGAAGATTTAAATGTATATGCCTTCCAAATATATAGGCTCTTCTCTATGGAAGATGCATCGTACTTAACAGACATCCGATATGTGAAACATGAAATGGCTACCCTGCCTACACTAATTCAAATATATGTATCATGATAAGAGATGTTGAGGATACATTTTGGATATCGGATGTTGTTGAAAAACATAACTTTGGAAAAAATTATTGAACAACTTACTATAGCAATTTAACAGAACCAAAAAACGAACATTATTACTAAAAAAATTCTCCAAACTAAAAATTGTAGAACGTATGATTTCACATTAACATAAACCAAAAACGAACATTATTACTAAAAAAATTATCCAAACTAAAAATTATAGAACATATGATTTCACATACCTCCTAAACAAATGTGGAATTCCTTCGGTCGTCTTTGATTCAGAACCCGAGCTTGTACAACCAATAATGATAATAACCTATAAGATTTCAATTAACAGTTCATTAGGAAAGTTAAGAGATTTTCGAAATTTGGAATTTGTAGTAAGAATTAATTTTATATGAGTAAGCATACTATAAAAAAAATGATAACAGAATTAAGGAAAAATTATATACGCAAGTAGGATTATTTACCTTGATTTTTGAAGAAGAAACAATAAGAACAAAGGATGCAATTTGGAATAAATAGACATATACAAATAACCAACATAAGCTTACATAATTTTGTCTATCTTCCATCTGAATCTCAATGAATGCGTATGTAAATTTTCGTTAAAGTTGAGAGAAAGATGAATCTGTACATAAACTTTCTTGAAAGCTGAGTTAAGGTGAATGAATGCTATCAACAAATATTTAAGTTTTCGTGTTCTCTTGAAAGATGAGAAGATTAATGAATCTTCTTTATGTAACTTCAAATATGAGAAGATTAATGAATCTTAGGATGGAGATGGGACTCTTGATTTGTAGGTTGGAAAAAGAATGTCTTGAGATAGAGATGGGGGATGTCTCTTTCATCGTGTGTGATAGGGGATGAATGTATTGATAAGGTTATTTTAGGAATATAACATTTAATGAGGATATTTTGGTCTTTTGACAAGTGAAAAAGAAGTTCCCTCTTTTTTAATAGTAGTGAATAAAACATGAAAAATATCATGTATCTACTGTAAGTGTTTTGGTAAGGCAAGTTGATACACTACTGGGCCTACCTTAGCAATAATGGGAAAAGGGTCGACGTAACGCAGTGCAATCTTTCTATTCTTCCCAAATCGCTTTATACCTTTCATTGGCAATACTCGCACCAAAACTTGATCTCCAACTTCCAATTTTACATGCCTTCTATTAGCATCAGCATAACTCTTTTGACGATCTTGACCTATTCGGATGAGATTGCGAATAAGTTCAATCTTTGAAGAAGTATCTTGGATCATTTCAGGTCCAAAAAATTTATTATCCCCTACTTCCAACCAACAAGTAGGTGATCTACACGGTCGGCCATATAATGCTTCATAGGGTGCCATCCCGATAGTGAATTGGTACGAATTATTATAAGAAAATTCGACCAAGGGTAGGTATTATTCCCAAACTCCTTTGAAATCAAGTACACACATTCTGAGCATATCCTCCAACATTTGGTTAACTCTTTCCGTTTTCCCATTTGTTTGAGGGTGATAGGAGGGACTCAACTTCAACTAGGTTCCCATAGCTTCTTGGAAACTTCGCCAAAAATGGGAAATAAAAATTTTGTCTCGATTGGAGACTATATTAATGGGAACCCCGTGGAGCCTAACAACCTCCGCAATAAATAGCCGGGCATAACGAGCAGTATTGTAGTCTGTACGTACCGGTAAGAAATTTGCCGACTTAGTTAAGCGATCGACGATAACCCAAATGGAATCATGACCTCTTTGTGACGTTGGCAACCCCGTGATGAAATCCATTGAGATTCTTTCCCACTTCCATAACGGTATTTCCAAGGGTTATAACAATCCCGTCGGTCGCTGATGATCTACTTTCACCAGTTAACAAGTAGTTCATTGGGAAACAAATTCAAAAATGTCCCGTTTTATACCTGCCCACTAATATTGACGACGCGTGTCTTGGTACATTTTGTCCCCACCAGGATGTACTATAAAATTTTGACCCATGAGATTCTGTCATTACGGCCCATCTTAAATCTCCTTCGTCTGGGACAACAAGTCTCCCATGGAAACGTAACCCACCCTCATAGCTTATAGATTAGGATTCTGCCCCCTCGGTTAATAATTGGTGTAGGCAGCTCTGATAACTTTTATCCCTTCCTTGAGATTCCACAACTCGTGTCACTATAGTAGGCATAACGGTCAACACCGACATAAACGCCCTAGCAATAGCGTCCTCCTAGATAAGTTCCTTCCATTTAGCCTTCCATACTGTAGCTAACTCTCCCTCGGGTTTCCGACTCAACGCATCCGCCACTACATTCACCTTACCCGGGTGATAATGAATATCAAATTGGTAATCTTTCACAAACTCCAACCACCGACGTTGACACATATTCAAATCCTTCTGTGAGAATAAATATTGCAACGATTTGTGGTCCGTGAAAAGACTAAATTTCTCCCCCAGGAGGTAATATCTCCAAATCTTTAAGGCAAAAACCACTGCAGCAAGTTGGCGATAATAGCCATCCAAACCTAGAAAACTGCGAATCTTGGTAGGTGTCGTGGGCTGACCCCATTCCCTCACCGCAACGACTTTACTCGGGTCTACCAAAATACCCTGAGCTGTCACAATGTGACCCAGAAGCTGTACTTCCTGAAGCCAAAAACCACACTTCTCAAATTTAGCATACAATTGATGATCCCTCAACGTCTGCAGGACCAACCGTAAATGCTTAACATGATCGGCCTCCGTTTAAGAATACACAAGGATGTCATCAATAAACACAATAACAAACTAGTCCAGGAAGTCTCGAAACACTTTATTAATAAGGTCCATAAACACTGCAGGAGCATTGGTTATCCCGAAAGGCATAACCAAAAATTCATAGGACCCATATCTAGTTAGGAACGCAGTTTTGGACACATCCTGTTCTTGTATCCGTAACTGGTGATACCCCATCCTCAAATCTATTTTAGAGAAGTACGATTCTCCCCTAAGTTGATCAAACAAATCATCAATCCGAGGTAGTGGGTATTTGTTCCTGATGGTAACTTTATTCAACTCTCGGTAATCAACACACAACCGGAGAGAACCATCTCTTTTCTTCATAAACAACACATGAGCTCCTCACGGTGATGTACTATGCCTAATGAACCCCTATTCTAACAACTTCTGAATCTGATCTCTTAACTCCCTTATATCAATAGGAGACATATGGTACGGAGCCCTAGCAATCGATCTCGTTCCCGGTGCTAAATCAATCACAAACTCAATCTCTCTACTTGGAGGCAAACCCGGTATTTCCCAAAAAATATATTGGAATTCTCTAATAATTGGAATTGAATCTAAGGAAACGACTACATCCCGAGAAGTCTCCTCCACAATACAATACAAGTAAGTGCTAGAACCTCCCTCAGAATGAGGCATAGCCACAAGAAACATCTCTTGCCCTGGAATGGCAAAAATGATACTCTTCCCATAGCAATTTACTATCGCATGATACTTCACTAGTCAATCTATACCCAGGATTACATCATATCCGACCATATCAAGGACAAGAAAATCGGCCTCAAGACACAAATTACCAAGATTTATTTCCACTCTTTTACAAACAAATAAAATAAGGGAACCATCACTCATCAAAGATTCAACACTAGTGAAAGTACTTTATGCACCCTTAATTAGCTCCGTAGATTGAGCAAAACTTCTAGAAATAAACGAGTGTGTCGCACCCATATCAAACGATAAACGACCCATATGCCCATGAATAAGAAACTTACCCTCAATAGCGAGCGGCGCTGGCTGAGTTGGAGGAAGCATAGCATCCTGTATGTGGTAGACATGCCCATACTGTAGCTGTCCCTATTGTGGAGGGATGACTGGGTTAGGCACTGATGGCTATAATTGTGCCTGCTAATGTTGTGGAAATCTAAGAAACTGCCCTCCAATCAACTGTGGACACGACTTCCTATAATGACCCGGCTCCCCACATTGGAAGCAACAACTCGTCATATTTTCCTCATTACGACCCCAGTTATTTCTGAACTGCCCAAAGCCTTGGCCCGGATGGCCTCGACCCCCATTGTTACCCCGACCTGCCTGCTACTGTTGCTGGTCACTCGGACCGTGCCTTAAATTACTTCCACCGAAATTAAATCCACCAAAACGTTGTCTTTTGGACAAATCCCCTTACTAGGTGTCCCTTTCCTTTTGCTTACCTCCCGGTAATTGGGACGAAGGTAGTGCTCCTCCTCCTGCACCATTGCCTCCCGGTTTACTCTCTTGCCCCATAATTGAAACTTTCTTACTACCTTGAACATGAAACCGATGATCTTGACAATGAAGTAACGCGGCATTCATGACATCCTAAAAAGTTCGTAAAGCTGGATTGCCCAGCAAGTGTTGTCGTATCCTCTAATGTAAGCCTCCAATGAACTTTGATATTCTACTCTCCTCCAGAGTTACCTCATCCAGCACAAATCTAGCCAAATGAGTAAATTCCTTCTCATATTCTACCATCAAACGTTCACCTCGAAAAACGTCATCGTATCGCTTTGCCCTGGCGTAGTCATCGACTACCACCAATGTAAGGCTGCTCCAACTAACTTAAAAGTAGCAAGGATTTGTTTACGTTCTTCACTACAGTCTATCAAGCAAAGATGACATTGCATATCCTTTTTTCATTGGTTAGCTACTATCACGTCGTAGCCACCCTAAAATTCTGGGGGATGACCCTTTAAGAAGAATTCTCTGACTCTTTCCCATGGATAACGTCCCGCATGGGTTTGTACTTCCTGAGCTCGTGGTTGTTGGGCTTGGGGAAATGGTAGAACTATGGCAGTCATCGCCGCATTAATCGCCTGGGCTACGATATTGGCTACTTCAGCAGCATTAATAGTTCCTTGTTGTGGCAGTGGAGGACCTACCTCATCTTCTATAACTCTATCTCTTCTCGTAGGGCGACCTCTCTTAGGCGGCATCTGAGACGAAGAAACAACTGAATTAGAATACTATTAAGAACAAGTATCTTAGCAGAAGATCGCAAACATAGGCAAATAAAATAGTCCTAACATTAAGGCTCTATATCAAAGGACGCTACGGTAGAACGTGACAAGTCCGCATAGATCCTAAAGACTCTAGAACCTGATGCTCCTATACCATCTGTGACACCCCGCTTATTAAAATAATAGGTGGCCAACCGATACTCCAATAATTACAAGAATCATAAATGGTCAATTCTTAGCATCATAGTAATACAATAAGTATACGAGATAACCACCAATTATTTTAGAAAACGGATGGTCAAAATTTAATTTTGTAAGTTAAAGAAATTAGTTCAAAAATCCAATTTAAAAGAAGGTGGATACAAATAAAGATAGATATTAAGTCGATAACTATTTACAACAAAATAACCGAAAAAGCTGTCAGATAACAGACATATACAACAGGGTTACACCGAGTATTAAAGTGCAATGTCACATTAAATAATACTAGTGCAAAACTGGGGCAACATGCCCGAATGTGTAACCGATCATAACAAGAATACAAAATATGAAAGTGTCTATATCAAATATCCCATAACATCAACAAAGTGTTATAGCTTCAGGATAGTGAAATAGAAAAGTCAATACGGGCGTCCTTGCGGTGGAACACCTGATCGAATATAAGATTCATGCAAAACAAAAGGGATATAAATAGATCAGGGCCCGGTTTGATATTATCACTATGTGAATAAAATGCATGGCAATCATGAACAGTTAAATCATCAAGAATAAGCTTATTTCGTTAACAATAAGTAATGATAAGGAATCTAATTTCTCAACTAAAAGCATAATCTAACGCAATAGCAATAATAATGATCAATATCCATTTATGCATGAGATTACAATTAGTTCTTAGTAAGATTTCATTTCAGTTGTACACCATTTAACCTCACATTTCCTTTTTCTCTTTAGGAAACATTTTCAAAGCAATTTATTTCACAATGTGCTATACCATCAATATAGGTTCCACTCTAATAAGAATAGTTATAATCACCACATATAACGATTCTAAGATCGTCCTTCCGTGTTTTCCAACTGGACGCGCCCCTAAATAGCTATTATCTTCTAGGGCCTATCACACAAGACAACTTGGGCATCCTACATCGCAACGTCGGGAAGCGGCCATATACCTTCGACAGTGAGTCATAACCACACCCGGAATTACCACACTTCGAAAAATAATCACACAATATATATAATAACCCGTCCTATGGCCGAGGACTATATTCACCTTGCATTCACTAGCCAGGGGACTTCACCTCATGTGCGTGCTTCCCCTATGATAGCATTTAGAGAGGTGTGTATATGCACATTTAGTATTCACAAGTTATTTACCTTTTGAGTATGTATTATATTTTATCTGGAGCCATACGTATTTAATATCATCATTATAAACCTCAATGTTTAATCATCTCCAATACAAATCTCCATATATTAACATTCATTCCTCAAACCATAATGTATGACATCACTACAACCCAACTATAGAAGCCCACCTTAAATCACTCTATTTACCTTTAGACCTAAATTAACTCATTTTATAATAGAATCATTTATCTACGTCTAATTTAACTAACTAAATTAATCCCCAATCCAAACCTCGACTCTCATTTCTACTAGGGTTTCTAAATACATCAATACTAGACTCTAATACTTTAGTTTTACTTCATTCAAGAAGGTTCCTAAGTCCCTATCTGAAAATAAAGAAGTTAGAGGAAACTAAGGATTGAAGTGTGAAAAACAGGGGACCGATCGACCGGTCAGGGGACCGCTGTCGACCGCACCTCTCAGGTTTTCCTAACAACGAAAGCAGTAAGCTCATTTTTGCATGACCGGTCGACCGGTCCTAGAACAGCGGTCGACCGCGCCTAGCAGATCCTCAAAAATTCCCTCTTCTACAATGTTAAATCCAAAACCTAAACCCCTCATTCTTATACTCCTTTCACTCTCATCAACCAACAACATAACCACAACAATTATACACCAAAGTAAACCCATATAACCAACTTAAATCACACAATTACAAGATTTAAGGATTAAACATCAAAATTTACCAAAACCTACTAATTTCTCCAATTTACCCATTACACAGCTATCACAACAAATTATCCACATTAAATCATATACTAGCAAGTAAGAAACTTTCCTTAAGCTGAGATCTCGGACTCCTTTCCGATAGAAGCAAGATCAAACCCCAATTTCCTCAATTCTTCTTCCTTCTCTTCTTTTCCCCAAATTCTCTCTCTCTCTCTCTCTCTCTCTCTCTCTCTCTCTCTCTCTCTCTTTATAGGTTTAGGAAGCAACACACTTGAGAATTAAAAGGGGTTGTAAGACTTAATCGGGCCTTTAACATTAATTCCCATCTTTAAATGTTAATACACCATTAAAATGACTCGTAACTACATAATTAAGTCATAACCTGTTAAAAGTGCCCGGAACCCAAAAATACAATATGGCACTTTTTTCGAGTATCTCGACTATTTCGGGACTAACCGCGCCCTCTAAATTGGCATCCGGAATAATATGAATCATTTCAAGTTCCAATTTCATTTAAACCATAAATGTCGTTTAAAGCATAACGACACCAAGAATCATAACGTAATGCTATTTACATTCACATAAGAGTAAATAGGCACAATTTAGTAAATATTATCTTTTAATTCACTTAAAACAATATTTACTCCATCATCCAATATTTTATATAATTACCTCTCATGGAAATTTAATATCAAATCAATTACTCAAAAGTAAGGGTTATTATAATAATATATCAAAGATCTACAATCAAATGGAAAAGAGAAAAGGAGGGGCTTGGGTTTCATCTTGACATAAACTAGAATAAATACAACGAAAAAAAGAAGAGAGAATTTATGTCCTACTACAACCACCTAATAATAAAATAAAAGGGAAAGTACTAAAGTACCCTCAATACTAAATAAAACTCTAATATCCCCTCTCCAACTCACGATGCTGCAGCGAGAAGCATTGAGAGTTTGCCAACCAAAAAATGAAAACGCTGAAATGGATGAGACTTCATAAACAAATCAGCTATCTATGTGGAGGAAGAAACAAAAGGCAAAGTGATGGTGCCATGCGTAAGATGATGACGAGTGGTATGACAATCAATCTCGATGTGCTTAGTCCTCTCATGAAAAAATGAATTGTGAGCAATCTGAATATAACTCTTATTATCACAGTCCATAGGAGTGGGCTGAGAAAGAGAGACACCCATATCTGCAAGTAACTGACGTAGCCAAATAACCTCGCGAGTGGTAGAAGCCATATCACGATACTCGGCTTCCGTGGAAGTCACAGAAACAACTGCTTGCTTTTAGCTCTTCTAAAAAATAAGAGAATCACCCAGAAACACACAAAATACAGTAACTGATTTACGATCTATAGGATCATCGGCCCAATCAGCATCAGAGTATGCACGCAGCTCCAAAGAAGAAGATGAAGGATGTAAAAGACTCTAAAATTGAGTGTCTTTCAAGAATGGCAATATACGATGAACAGCTGCCCAATGAACTATAGTAGGAGCAGTAACAAATTGACTAACAACATGGACCTCATGAGCTATATCTGGACGAGTAATAGTGAGATAAACCAAGCTGCCCACAATAGTGCGATATATGGTGGGATCAGGCAAAAGAACACCATCATACGGGGAAAGATGAACATTAAGCTCCAGAGGGGTATCAATAATCTTAGTATCAGTGAGGTGAGCCCGCTCATGAATGTCCCCGATGTACCTAGATTGTGAGAGAAGATAACCCTTTGGAGAATGAGTTACCTCAATACCCAAAAAGTAACGTACGGGCCCCAAATCCTTCATCTCAAAACAATGAGATAATTCAGACTTCAATGCTGTAATTCCACCAACATCATCCCCAGTAATAATCATGTCATCAACATACAAAGAGACCAAAATACGACCACCCGAGGTGCACCTTATAAAGAGAGCTGAATCATTCTCACTTGGAAAGAACCCAAAAGAGGTAATCACGACAGAAAACTTCTCAAACCAAGCCCGTGGTGCATGTTTGAGACCATATAAGTCTTCCTTAAGCTTATAAACTTCACCAGGGCCACGTGGAACACCCGGAGGAGGAGTCATATAAACCTCCTTATGAAGATCGTCATTCAAGAATACACTTTTAACATCCGTTTTCAATATATGCCACTGACGGACAGATGCAGCAGCAATAAGAGTACGAATAGTAGTCAATTTTGCAACAGGAGCAAAGGTTTCGTCATAATCCATGCCATATTGCTGAGAAAAAACCTGAGCAACTAATCTTGCTTTGTACTGCTCAATTGACCCATATGACCTGGTTTTGATTTTATATACCCTACGAGATCCAATTTCCCGCTTACCAGCAGGTAAGGGGACCAAACTCCAAGTATCTGTCTAATGCAAAGCGAAGAGTTCCTCAGTCATAGCCTGCTATCAAAGAGAATCAATAACTGCCTCTTTATAAGATAAAAGCTCAGAGAGGCAGTGAACAGAGGATAAAAATGAAGCAAAAAAAATTGAATAACAAGAATAAACAAAATTTGGTGACTCATTGGACTTACATGGACGTTTTGGATAGCAAGAAGGAGGTTCCACCATTTTAGCAGGTGCTTGGGTGGCCGCACGATAAAGGGGAGCATCAGGAACATCGGATGGCAAAGTACCTGCATCAGTAGAAATAATAGGAATAGGAGGAACATAGGGTGGCACACTGTCGGTGGTGCAAGGTGCTTCAGAGGACACACTCTCATCATTATCATAGAATGGATCAATATTGAAGAGATTAGATTTAGTGAGTTCACGAGGGCTATCAGGAATAGGAAAAAAAAGGGATATGCTCAAGAAACACAACATGGCGAGAGACATAATTTTTTAGTAACTGGATCATATCAAAGATATCCCTTTTGACCCTCACCATAACCAAGAAAGATATAAATAACTGACTTTGGAGATAATTTTGTACGTTCCACACGAGGTTGAAGAACAAAACAAGTACAACCAAACACCTTTGAGGAAGAATAATCACAGGCACAGCTATACAACTTTTCAAAAGTTGAAAAACCTGAGCAAGGAGAGGTTGGAATCTTATTAATCAGATTGACATCAGTAAGGACAACCTCTCCCCAAAACTCACTAGGGACATGTGCGGAAAATAAAAGAGAGCGAGCAGTTTCAATAATGTGCCTAGGTTTCCTTTCAGCGACACCATTTTGCTCAAGAGTATCAGTACAAGATGATTGGTGAATAGTTCCATCTAAATCAAGCAACTCACCGAAATTTTTAGAAGTATATTCCCCATCCAAATCGCATCTAAAACATTTAATAATAGTAGAATGTTGAGTTTTGACAAAGGAACAAAATTTATTATAAATATTAAAAAAATTCGAACGTCGTTTCATGAGAAAAAATCCAACAGTAACTTGTTTAATCATCAATAAAGGAGATATAATATCGAGACCCTCCTCTTGTAATAATAGGAGATGGTCCCCACACATCATAATGAATAAGATCAAAGGGTGCAAAAGTAGAGGAAATACTTCTATTAAACGGTAAAGCTGAAATTTTTGCAAGTATAAGAGATATCATGATAATGAAAATTTCCTAATTTTCCTGTAGAAGCCAAATATTTTAATCGTGACCCTGAGATATGACTAAGGCGAGAGTGCTAAAAATAAAAGCTAGATGCATTTGAACTCAAATGAAAGAATGAAAAGTCAACACTGGAAGCTGCAACCCTTGGTACATTGAGTTTCTCCATGATGTACAATCCTTCCTGCCTACAGCCTGTCCCAATTACCTTCTGAGACTGTGGATCTTGCACATGACAAAAGGTATAAGAAAAGAAAACTGAGTAACTGTCATCACATAGTTGACCAATAGAAACAAGATTTATTGTAAGCTTAGGAATGTGGTAAACATTAAAGAGAGATAAGTTGGGTGAGTCAATAGTACCAACACCCATTGCGGGCATGTGAGTACTATCAGCAGTCATAACGACCAACGAAGAAGTGGGACAAAAAGAGCCAAAAGAGGACAAATTTGGTGACATGTGATTAGAAGCGTCGGAGTCTAGAATATAAATACCTGAGGACTTACCTGGTGAAGAGATGAAAATGGTGTGAGGTTATGTGGCAAGAAACTTTTGAAACTACTCAGCAAAAGAAGACATGGCTAGAATTAATGATGAAGAACCTGATGCAAATGAGTCTGATGGCAGTATAACTGTTGTAGTATTAGGCTGTGAAGGCCTATATGAACACTGTTGAGATTGGTTGTTGGATTTCCATGTAGAAAACTACTGTTGAGGTGGTCGACTATTTGATTATTGTTATTGTACTAGCAACTTAGGGCACTGAGACTTTCAATGACCCTTCTCCTTATAGTAGCGACATTCATCACTTGCAACTCTCGAATAAGGCTTATTCTGATTACTAGAAATTGACCGATGGGAGGCTATAAAAACAGATGAATTAGGGTTCGAACAAATTACCTTCCCTGACTGAGTCTAGAGACGAATCTCCTCGACTAATAACTCATGAACAACAGAATCAACAGTTGGAAGTGGGATACGATGAAGAATCGACCCACTAAGACCCTCAAAATCATCACGTAATGCCATCAGAAATTGAACCACACGTTGTTCTTCCCTATTGGCAACATATGGTGCAAAGGCCCGTAATTCAACTGACTCTGTGAGAGCCAGCTGATCCCATAAATCCGTCATAGCAGAATAGAACTCCTGGATACTCAATTTTTTTTTCTAAAGAACCCGAATATCGCACTCCAACTGGTACTTTTTTGCGAAATTAGATTGTGTATACAATCTGCCCAAATGATCCCAAACATCCTTTGCATAATCATACTTAGCCAACTGCATACCTATAGAAGGTGCAATGGAGTTGTTGATCCAAGTGTTGATTTGCGAGTTATTTACCTCCCAAATATCAAATAACTCTGCATATTTTTCAACGTTAGGCTTATCGTTAGGCTTACTCAAATCTCCATTAATGTAACCCCAAAGCTTCTTCCCTTTCAAAAAATTCTTTATAACACAACTCTAATACGTATAATTTTTTTCATCTAATCTGACACTAATTGATTGCAGCGAATCATCTCTTTCACCAGCCATTGCGAAAATAAATAATCAAACAGTACCCAAACGGAACCAAATCGAATGAACTAAACAATTAATCAAACAAATAGGAGGAAAACGACCATAATTACCTTCAAACCAGTCGAGCGAACAGAAAAATTATCCCATCCTAATCACCGTGGAGTTGGATCCGCAAACTGTGTTGATGAGATTAAGCTTTGATCCCGCTCTGAAACCATGATAATATATCAAAGATCTACAATCAAATGGAAAGGAGAAATAGAGGGGCTAGGGTTTTATCTTGACATAAACTAGAATACAATACAATGAAAAAAATAAGAAAGAATATATGTCCTACTACAACCACCTAATAATAATATAAAAGGAAAAATACTAAAGTACCCTTAATACTAAATAAAACTCTAATAAAGACTATATAAAGCGCATACAGATTTTGTAAAATCAATTATTAATTTAGCAGTAGCATAGTTCCTGACAGATAACCAATATTGAATCAAACTAGCTAATAAGGATATTTATGCCATTGGCATTCAACAAGTTGACAATTTTGGTTCAAACTGAACCACACACCATGCGATTATAATCGCCAACTTATAAATTGGGATGAAGTTTCAAAGCTAGAATATGTTTTAAATGCGTAAAAGGAAGTCTGTAGTAATTTCCATTTCTTGACTTTATCCATTGACCTTATTACACGTAAATAAGTCTCCTCCTAGAAAACTCACCACTTTCCAATTACTTACCACCATTTCCTTCTATACAGTACACATAAATAAATAAGAAATTATATATATTTTCTTAATCATGAAATTTGGGGATTCATCTCACTTGAATCCTAATATTTTAAATAAGAACCGTGATAATATGTGACTTAAGGACATACATTAAGAATCCAAAAATATTTGGAACGGAGTTCCGACTTACATTTAATAGGGAACAAATACTCATGTAGAGCTCTCACAGTTACTATTTTACGACTTAAAACATGTTTTTCCTTTAATACTTGAAATATTTAGTTTTAAACTGTTGTATTGTAATTTTCAATAATGATAAACAAAGTAGATGGACACTAAAAGGTAATTAAGCCAAATTACATTAATGCATTTAATTATGCTTCAACAAATAGAGTACACTTCTTCAATGCTTCGCTTCCAAAAAACAATAAGTGGCCACAGTCCCTTCACACCCTACCCGAACACCATCAAATCTCGCAATCACGCTCCTCTGAAATTTACAAGTATGATTTACCTAACATATATGTAAATTTTTTTATGATATTATGGTTTTGAATCTTTTTCCAATATATCGTGTTTGTTGATTGTCATGTTAATTATTTTTTCTAATCATGCATGTCTTTCATTAAATTGAGATGGAAGAGTTATGAATTTGCAATTTAGGTTGAAATGCAACTGAAGTGCATTAAACAGTTGAGACAGAGGTGGCAGTGGAATGTTAGGTCCAGTATACCATTACAAATCACTTCCCAGGTATCCTCTAATACTTATATTTTATTATAGTTTGTTTGAATGAACTCTACCTTTATAGTATCATTCATTAATTGAACATGATGGATAAGTGATTACATTTATGATGATTTGCAAGAGAGATTATGCATGGGGTTCAATTTTTTATTTGATTCATTTTGCGTTAGAATTTTATGTATTACACAATTGTGGCCATTTACATTGTATTTCTGTGTGACTATATTTGTTGATATAGTGAATCCGAGAGTTTATTTTTGGATTAGTCTACGATTAGTGAAGAAAAATTAACATCTTTATGTGCTCGGGTACCCACTGCGTGTATGCATGATTCAATATGCAGGTTCCAATTACCTTCTTTATGTAAACATATATTTTTGTTGGTGTCAGTGACGATGAAAATAATATATATGCATTTTTTGTTCATGTTTGTGTGTGTTATTTTGTTGTTATGGTTAAGTTGCATTGCGTATTTATTAATCTTAGCAATCATTTTAAAGTTTCATTTTTTGCATAAATAAATGGAATTAACTCAATCGTTCTTTGTTATTTTGTTGTCCTTTCTTCAAAAGATCTAGCAGTGAATCAAAGCATGGGTTTGACTTACTGAACGAAAGTTTGTTGTGCTTTATCCACTTAATTATTTGGGTTAGGATTACTTACTTAATCATAATGAACAAAATGTTATCTCAAACTAACAAATTTTAAGCTTTTCAAAATGTGTTTAGACATCTTATGTGTTATTTAATTTGAAGATTGGGCCATTTAGTCATAAATCTGTTCAACTGGCTGGTTCTAAAGAATAAAGTTGGAGATGCCGAGAATAGGCCTCTGATCTAGAAGTGAGTATAGATTGGGGTGGCAGGGATATATGGTGGAAACTACTTTGGAATATTTGAAAGGATTTATGGGAAGATCAGGATAGAATTTGACAAAATGTTGAATTTAGAATAGAACAGAGAGAAGAAAATTAGAGTTTCAAATTTTTAGAGAGAAACTAAAGAGAATTCATTTCAATCGATATCCTAAATACAAGTACATCATATCTATTTATAGAAACTAATTTAACTAATTATGTTTTAGTTAGTTATTAACTAACTAACAGATCAGTTGTAACTAACCTAGATATTCTAACTAATTGATACAATTACATTATTGACCTTGCTCACAATTACTTAAACAACCCTGCTTTAATACAACCACTCAAACCTAGCTATGGAGTCCTAGTCCAAGGTTTGTACAATGTTTGTGAAACAAAGTAGTAGACAATACTTTGATGAGAAAATATACAGTTTGATCTTCTGTAGAAATGTACTGAATATTTCTCTAATAAAGTGGAAGTGTATGTCAAGATTCTTAATTCTGGAATGGAACTGGATTGGGGATAAGAGCTAAAGCTCCAACATTGTCACAATGAAGTAATTGAGGTTCTGGTAAAACCATTTGCAAGTCTTTAAGGATATTTCTAACCCCAATTACATATGCTTCAGCATTAGCTGAAGCTCTATATTCAGCTTCAAAAGAACTTCTAGCTACTAAACTTCGCTTCTTTGATTGCCAAGAAATAGGATTATTCCACAATAATATAACATATCCTGAAGTTGATCTACCTCCATTTCGATCTGCTATCCAATCAGCATCACTATAGGCTTGAATATCAAAAGGACCTATTGTGTCATGCAACCCCATATTAGCAGTCCCTTTTAGATACCTTAATATTCTCTTCACAAGATTTAAATGTTGATCTGTAGGCTCGATCAAAAATTGACAAGTTGTGTATACTGATTACGCAATATCTGGGCCTAGTAAAGGTCAAATATTGTAATGCTCCCACAATACACCTTTAAAAGGAAGGCTTTCTCTCTAACATATTTTCACTCAAAAAGATCTGAATCTTGGGCTGAGACAATGGATATAGCTCATGGAAGATTACGATTTTGGTCTCCGTTACCGCCTAGGTAAAGTAATTGTTGTAGCTGATGCATTGAGTAAGAAACTCGGTGTATCTTTGAAGGCTATAAAATGCTACCGTGATAAGATGGCACAAGACCTTCACAGTTATGAATTGAGGGTTAAGTGGGAAGCATCAGGCCTACATCTATGGGATTATGGCAAGGCATGTCATACATCAGAAGGTGCTCGATGTACAAGCTTGTGATGATAATTTGATGCACTTTCGAAATAGAATTTTAATAAGAGGACTAATCTATGACTTATCACTTGACAAGGATAAAGGCATTAGGTTTTGAGTAAGGTTAGTATTTCCAAATATTAAGGACCTCAGGAAAGAAATCATGGAATCAGCACACTAAGTGAAGTATCATGAAGATATATAGAGATTTATGAAAAGACTAATTGTGGTCAAGAATGAAAAATTATTTCACATTTTTCATAATGAAGTGTCTCACTTTTTAGCAAGTGAAGGCCGAGCACTAGAAGACAGGAAGGTTGTTGCAACCACTATCAGTAGCATGGTGAAAGTGGGAGCATATAACGATGGACTTCGTTATAAATTTTCCTAGGACATAGGCATGGCATGATGCGGTATGGGCTATGGTTGATCGAATCCCTAAGTCACCACACTTCCTTACTATTAAATTCATGGATAATGTTTCTAATCTTGCCAGAATCTACATCTTATAAATCACAAGGTTGCACGCCGCACCTTTATCAATTATTTCGAATAGAGATCCAAGATTTGTATCTAAGTTTTAAAATAGAATGCATGAGGAATTAGGAAAAAAAAATCTAAATCTTAGTAAAAACTTCCATTCACAGAAGGTTGGACAGTCCCAGAGAACCACGTGACACCACGCCTAATAAAATACCGGGTAATCACTCCTATATCAAATTATAACAGGAGTCTCATATGGATCATTCTTAGCATCACTGTCGAAAGTCCATTTAATTACTAATAACCTATTAGGCCGGTGTCAAAATTTTACTTAACTACTCTTTTTAAACGAATATAATTAAAACATTCACACAGTTTTGCGTAAATGAAACTGAAATGAAATAAAATAATCGAACACTCGGTCAAAAATATACAACCATATCGAATGATGCTAAAAGAATAACTAAATGCATTTGGGCCATTAACCCGAATATTTATACAGTACCTCCTATCTAGAGTACAAAGGTAGAAGCGTCTACCGAAAATCCTGCACGCATCCACAGCTGCTGCCGTGGATGTCTGACTTGAAGGAAGTGCCATCAGGCGTCCTTGTGTTTGGACACCTATATATATATATATATATATATATATAGCAAGAGAGGAAAAGTAGATAAACGGGTCAGAGCCCGAGTTTGAAAATATTTTGCAAGTGCATAAATGCTTTATTTTTAGAAAAATATTTTTTTTTCTCATATTTAAGTTTGGTATCGCACTCCCATAAGATACCCCTCACCTCTCTTCTAATAGTGCACTCCTAGCGCATCCCTCTAAACATCCTAGTCAAGCTACCCAGTTAAACTAGTCTATCACCCCACTACTATCAACCCTAGATATTCCAAGTACTAAGGGCTAAGCTTCTCCCCAGTCTCGACACTGTGTCAAGTTCCTGCGTGGGGTGTCTCGCAAAGCGAAATCCAAACAAGGAACCCCCCCCCCCACCCCCCGATACACTACTGCGCGACAAGGTCGATCGTCGAGATCCATTAGACCCTCAGTACATAACATATATATATATATATATATACATACACCATATAAGAAATACTAAATATTAGAGCACTAAGGATTAAACTTCTCCCCAGTCTCAACATAATGCCATATTCGTGTGTGGGGTGTCTCGCAAAGAGAAATCCAAACAAGGAACCCCCCTATAAACTACTATGCGGCAAGGTCGATCATCGGGATCCATTAGACCCTCGGCACCCAATTTATCCATATATATAATCATATTTCAATATACATCCGGATCTATCTCCCGAACTGAGGTGTATTCTATACTCATATCAAAACTTTCTATTTCCCTTCTTATATCCGGGAAATTTATTTAAAAGACAATTCATTATCATGAATTGCTTTAACATATCATATAACTTTTTAAAAGCCAGTTTTATTAACATAAAAATGCTTTTTCGTTTTAACACATCCCATTTCCGTTCTTATATCCAGGAAATGTATTTAAAAGCCATTTCTATTATCATAAAAATGCTTTTACCATATCATATGCTTCCATCCGGGAAATGTATCCGAAGCCAATCATTTATCCCATTTCCCTTCTTCCATCCAGGAAATGTATTTAAAGTATCATAAAATGCTTTAACAAATCTAAGATCGCCCCTCCGGGTTTCCCCACTGGACGCGTCCCTAAATGGCTATCATCTTCCAGGGCCCATCAAACAAGAAACCTGGGAACCTAACAACGTCGGGAAGAGGCCATATGCCTGCGGGAAAGTCAAGACCACACCCAAAATCTCCTAACCAGCGCAGTAAAATATAATCGCCATATGGCCTAGGACTATATCCACCCTGCATTCATTAGCCAGGGGGCATCACCATACGCACGCAACTTCCCTTATAATAGCGATTTAGGGAGGTGTGTAACCATAATTTTATTAATTATGAAAATCTTTTCTTTTCTATTTTGAAAACATTTGTTTTTATATTTCCAAAATAATTTACGTCATATCATACATATATTCTTTAATCACATAGTATATACATATACCATATATTCCTCGTCAAATATATAAATGGCCATATTTGCCAATTACATCTAGCAATGACCAATAATCCCGAAGATTCCCTCAAGGAATGATAATCATGCATTCATATAAGCATGATACTAAACCCAAAGTATTTCCTCACTTTGATAAGTAATAAATACCTCAATCCCCTCTACGGATTTATAGGATATCTCCAATTATACGACTTTACACTAATTGAATATATATCTATATTCTCAATTTCATCCTAATCACCTCATAGGATTTGCCAAAAAATAATCGATATAACTATGCTTTCTATACGCATAATTAAATATGCCTAAATGCCCACGAAAATATTCCAGGGAGTATTCTTTCCCGAACTTAAACTATGTTCGTTCCCCGGGTTATGCCCTACGCCAATCCAAAGCATTCTCTTTCATCTAAAGGTTTATTTACCCCCTTATTTGGAGCCCCAATATCATAACTAGGATCTTCCATAAAAATCCCAAAATGTAATTTAACTCCCCATACTCTTAAGGGAAGAAACTAGCAATTCTGACCAAAGCGAATCGATTCACCCCATTTGCGAATCGATTCGGGTGGGTGAATCGATTCGGCCCCCAATCCGAATCGATTCGGAAAGTGTTCTGCAAACAGGTCCTTAATGGCGAATCGATTCGGTCTAAATCCGAATCGATTCGACCCACTGCAGAATCACAGATCCCCCTTAGGCGAATCGATTCGGCCTAGACCCGAATCGATTCGGCCTGTTCGAGGGGCACTGTTTGGGCAATTTTTTCAATCTCCAAAATACGCAAAATTCAATCCAATCTCCATTTAAATCATAACTTGGATTTATTCCTACAAACCCAAAGTTTTTTTATCTCCTAAAATTCTTTAGAGGTCCTAACACACCATTTGAGAACCCCTAATATTTATCTCCAATAAGTTTTAACTAATGATTTCGATATCGGACAACTTTTCGTAGAAAAATTACTATAAATCCAAAAAAAATCAGAAAAATACGCGGTCGGTGCCCACGCGACCGCATCGAAACGATCTACAATTTTTATTTTTGACCAGAAGCCGAATTGATTCGAATCAAGGAGGAATCGATTAGGAAAGACGCAGGTCTTACTATTCATCATCTTCTCCGAGACGATTTCGGTCATTAAAGCTTCTCCCAAGCTTTTGTAGCCTCACCCCACGTCCTACAACCTCAACCAACTACAAATACACATATATTAAGGGTTCTAAACATCCTAGAACCCTAAACCACCAATTTATTTCGATTAATTTCTAAGTTTCTCCAATTATGAAATTTTTGGGGTTTATTCTTTTTAACTCCCGAAAACCCGTTTTATCCACAAAAACCCAACCCAAATTCTTTAGGGTTTGTTTATACCAAACTACGGTATGAGATATTTATGCAAAAAGTAAATAAAGCAAGCAAACACTTGCCTCGTGGATAAAATCCGACGACCTCGAGCCGAATTCCGCGGAGGTTGGCCGGAATCTCCCCTTTTCTCCTCTTTTCTCTCCTCCTCTATCTCTTCTCTCTCTTTTATTTCTTTCCTTTCTCTTTTCTCCCTCTCCCCCTCTTTATATAGTGAGAAAAGGGTTATACCCCTTTAAAATCCAAAAATGACTCGTTTACTCAATTATGAGCCTATTTAACTCCAAAATTCTCCGATACTCATTTTCGACAATCGGACACTCTTTTTCGACTATCTTGGCCATTCCGAGACTCATGGCGTAGTCAAAATTCCCATCCGAGGTACTTGACCGCAACTCACTATTTCAACCTCACACGACTTAATGGGGATTTTTCCAAATTAAATCTCACCTCCTGTCGCTTTACTCAACGACGACATAAAATTGAAATATTTCGACCTATACAGTCCCAAAAATAACCACAACATCCATCGAAAATCATTTAATCCTCGAAAATCCCAAAAATTACTATTTAGGGAAATTCTCCAAATTCCAATTTATACTTAATTATGGAATTTAATCATCTCCAAAAGGGCGGGTTGTTACAAACCATTCAGATACTCGAAGATATGTTACGAGCTTGCGTTATAGATTTCCAGGGTAGTTAGGCGAACCGCCTATAGTTAGTAGAGTTTGCCTACAAAAATAACTTTCAGGCTAGTATTAGGATGACACTATTCGAAGTTTTATATGTAAGACCTTGTCGTTTACTAACCTATTGGGCATAGGTCATCAAGAAGCACATCTCAGGGTCAAACGTGATTTATGAGGCCATTGAAAAGATTCAAGTCATTCAGGCTAGGCTTGAAATTACTCAAAGCCATCATAAGAACTATGATATTGTTCATCAGTTTGATTTAGAGTTTAGTGTGGGTGATCACATATTTATGAAGATTAAGGCTACACTAGGGGTTATGTTATTTGGCAAGAAAGGAAAGTTGTCACCAAGGTACTACAGGACCATTCGAGATCTTCGATAGGATTGGTTCAGTAGTTATTATTTGTCTTTACCACCTCAATTGGATAGTGTTCATAACATTTTCCACATATCGATACTATAAAAGTATATTCTGAATCCGTCTCATATAATCAATTGGGGTCAAGTTAGATATCTAGGACAGTCTTTCCGACGAGACAAGGCTAATAAAAATAATAGACCATAAGAAGAAGATGCTTCACAAGAAGATGATTCCCCTCGTCAAGGTTGTTTGGGATAACAATAACATTTAGGTAGGGAGTTAGGAATTAGAATCTATGATGAGAAGATCATATCCCAATTTTTTTATTTAAATATGTTTATTGTTTTTATTTCGAGGACAAAAATTTCTAAGGTGGTAAGGTTGTAATGCTCAGATGTTTGACTGAATTAATTAAAAAAATCACATTACGAGAAATTTATAGGATTAATTTAAATAGAATAATTAAAAAGAAAAATTTAAATATATTGTGTACCATGTAATGCGTGTTAAGATAAGTCGTTCATTTTAATAAGAACTAAAGGAAATTTTATGGAATATATATATATATATATATATATATATATATATATATATATATATATATATATATTACATTTATAATTATTTTATAATATTATTAACATAAATAAGGATTCAAAAAAATATTTAGAAGAAGAATTCGTATCTGTAAGGTGCGAATCGATTCGGGCTAACGCTGAATTGATTCGGCACATGCGGATTCGTTCGGCCTTTTAGTTGTAAACATGGGCAAAGATATGGGTTGGTTAGGGACCTAGCCTCTACGATTTTAACCCATCTTTTTAGGCTTCATACTCCATTATACCTACTGTAAGCATAATTGAGGGATAAGAAAACTTAAGTTTATGTAATGAAACATTATGAGAGAGAAGGGAGAGACTTCATCTTCGTACTTCACCCCATTTTTGTAGAAAAACAACTCCCAAAGTCAAGGCCCATGAGTCTCTTTCCTCACCCATTTCAATAGCTTAAGTCCCTATAAACATCTCCACATATCAAGCTTTCAAGACCACCATTCTACCCTTCAATTATCAAAATCTTAGGAGGTTGTTGAAGGTGTTAAGTTGGAGAAGAAAGCTTAGAATAAGCTTGGATCTATGATCTTATTGGGATTTCTTTCTACCTCTTCTCTAAAGGATTTATATCTTCAAGATGTAGTCTATATTATTTTCAAGTTTAAATACAAGCATTATTGTTATATGCATATATGTATAATTTATAAGACTATTTATAATTATTACCACTACCTATAATTATATGTTGAGGAATATGTGATAAAAATGGTTAAAAGTTGAAGTTAGAATTAAGTTAAATCTCATAATGTTTAAGGTATTTATACCATATGAAAATAATGTTTAAAGTAGTTATTTCATGTTAAATATCAAGTTAAACCTGAAGAAGAAATGTTAGGATGCATATATGGGTTTTATTAGTGTAAATTCCATCATTCATGAATAAAATCATATGTGGGTTTGAGAAATGGGTTTAATATATTGAGAACACATTTAAACAAATCCCTAAACATGAAATAATGCCTTAGGAAAAATCAACATACTACTCACATAAAAAGACATTACTTGATTAAAGAAAGTTTAAGAATTGAGGGACTAAAGAAAAAATAATAAAATGTTGAGGTTAAAAAATGAAAACAGTACTATTTACACATAAAATGATAAGAATATAAAGTAAAAAATATAAAGTTATCAATTTGCAAAGAATAGTCTTGAAAATGCTAAAGTAATATTTTTTCCAAATATGTCATTTTATGTAAAGTATGGACTTAAGTATAAAGTTCTTAAACTAAATTGGAAGCTAAACAGAAAGTTAGCTTTAAAGAATGAGGTGAAAACTAGTATTTTAGAAGGTAAAAGTGAAAAGTTGTCTTTTAAAAAGTAAAGGTTAAAACTGATATCTTAGAAAGTAAAGGTGAAAAGTAGTATTTAGAAAAGTAAAGGTGAAAAGTGGTATTTTGGAAGTAAAGGTGAACTAATATTTTTAAAAGTAAAGGTTAAAAGTTATTTTTTTTCAAAAGTAAAGGTTAAAAGTAATATTTTGAGAAGTCTAAAAATAGTATTTGGGGAAGTAAATTTGAAGAGTAGTATTTTGACAAACTAATAGAAAATAAGGTTTACTAATATTTACGAATAATGAAAATGGATGCGAATGGTGCATGGAAATGGAGGTGAAATTAAAGAATTAAGTTTCACCGAGAATTATTAAACATAGTATGTTTTCTAAAGTGAAACATCAAGTCGAGTCAAGAATGAAAACGGGTATTTTGATATAATGTGAAACTTGGAAATAAAGTGTGTTGAGGGGCTAGCCTCGTCTCGGGTAAAGTGGCCTGATCGATCGGCGTATAAAATAAGGGATAAAAGGAAAAGGGAAAATTTATGGAAAAGGAACAATAAAGAAAAAAGGTTACAAAGAGGTAACAAATAAAAGGCACTTAAAGGTAACTGGGAAATTTAAGAAGGTCCCGGAGCCATAGGGTACAGCTTAATACTTAGATCCCAAATAACAAATCAGGAGCATATTACGGTATTATGGTAGTCAGTGAAAGATTGTATAGCACTCGTGGAAGGTACTTCGATTAATCAAGTGAAAATATGATTTTAATCACGACGCCCATTAAGTGTATGAAACAATATGAAAAATTTGAAAGTACGTTAGTGATTTAATTAATGGGATTTTAGTAGTGTTAGATGGAATACTAAGTGTGAGTGGGCCATCGTTTGAGTTGCATAGTCAAATGGTAATTGCACGAATACGATACAACTACCTGAGGACACTAAATCAAATGAAGGATGATTTTATAATTTCTAAAATATATTTTATATGTATAGATATTCCTTTGTATGTATTACTCTGGTAGTATTTCTCCTACTGGGCGTATTCTCATGCCCCACTATTTGCCACCCCCAGGTACTTTAGAGAAAAGTAAAAGTAAGAAAATTGTGAGAGGTAAGGAATGATTTACGTGCCGGTAAAGTTTTGTTTATTATTTACTTTACATGTGTAATTTAAATGAAACTTTTGACTAAGTTATTTGAAAGTATTTGGAAGTGATATACATTTAGTTTGTTATAAAATACGATGGCATGTACTTTCTTTATTACTTACTCTATGAAATTATCAAAATTGTTTTTTGTGTTATTATAAATAAGTTGGACATCATTTTATTAGTTAAATTAAATGAAAATTTTGACAAAAATGTAGAAGCAAGATTTTTATTGAAAAATAAGCATTTCTTAAATGAAATCAAAGTACAAAAAGGTATTCCACATTGACACCCCAAATCAGGGTGTCCCAAATTCTTTTAAAGAGATGGTCTATGGGATGGGGTTTCTATAAAATGACTAAAGGTGTGGAGGTTTTTGGGGAAGGGGCCGTGATAAATGAAGAGTATTTGGCTTAGACATATTTTTTTGGCAAGGTTTCCAACTTGATGGTTATTCTAGATCTTTTAATGAATGGAGCAGAAAATAGTTCAAGTTCTTTGTGCATAGGAACTAATATCTTACCACTAGATTTAAAGTCATGATGGTAGATTCTTTCAGCAATAATATTCATCTCATATTATGGTAAATTATTTCCTCTAGGAGATAAATTTTGATTATCCACAGTCATTACATCTTCATGTGACACATTGAAACCATGGATATTGAGAATGTGAGGGGATTTTTCTCTTTATTAATTGGGATGTGAGTAATAATAGATAGATCTTATACGTTAGTGGAAGCATCAATCTTTATAACTTGGTCATTTTGAGTAGGATGATTATTATCTTCAGCAACAACTGTTTTATTATTCACCATGCTTAGAGGGGCTTTGTTCTTCATATTCCACTCAAGGAAGTGACTACTAAAGCTAGGCACATCTTCATAAATAACATCTTGCCAAAATCCATTATCATCACAACCAATCCATAATTCGGATGGTATTTTATGAAGGAGATGGAGTTCAATAAAAACTTTAGCAAGGCTTGGACTAATCACAGAGGTTTTGGATGCATCGATTTTCAATAGCTTACCAACCAATTAAGAAATAGATTAGAGAGATAATTTAGAAAATAAGTGAATAGGTAGGTTAGGAAAATGAATCCAAATAGGGATAATGGGGCATTTTTCACCAAGTCTAAAGTCTGGGGTCCATTTAAAGTTATGCATAAGATATTTACATTTGTACCATTGATCACATAACCACAATCTAATGATATCCTCTTCACAGTTAAAACGAATAAGAACATGTTTAGCATCCTAGAAACTAATAAGATATGTTGTCTTAAGAGAGACAAATATAAGAAGGTTTTTCAAATGGATTACACATTAGGCCGTCTATGTAAAAACTTACCAATTATAGCAAACTTGAAAGGTTTTTCCAATGATTGAATGTCTTCATAAGAAACGAGTATTATTGTTTCACCTATATATAATTAATGTTTTATATACAAAATATTTATATATAATGCATATAAGGTTGTATCCTTGAATGTAGGTGCTAGAAATGGACCATATTTTTACTTACTACATTGAGTGATTTACAAGTTTTATATACAAAGGGCGAACCCAACCTCTTGGTGAGGCTGAGGTAGAATGATGGTAACAAACTAGTATTTATTCACCTACCCTTTTCGTTAGATAAATAATATTATACTAGATTACAAGATGTGTACCTTTGTGTGTTAGGTGTACTTTTATTTCGGCAAAGGGTCCACTTGAAACTTTTTCTTGCACTCTAAAATTAACTTTCAAGAAGCGGACCACTATCGATCGGGATGCAAAAGATGGGGTTAAAGAGGAGAAATTTTGTAGAGTCAAATCGATGTTGGAATGTTTTCTCTCTTTTTTTAAAAATGTTCTTTATACCTCCTTTTAGTTGCGAGAGGTTATTTTTATAGGGAATTTTTGACAGGATGATTAATCGCGCGACTAAAGATATTTATAAGGATAATACCCTCTTTAACAGTCCATGATAACCACTTACTATGAGTGTGGCTCAATAGATAAAAGAACGATCTCTACTGTTAGAAAAAACGCTCTCTACTGTTTGGAAAAACCATTATTCTAAATATCTCTACCATCATGCTGGGTGTGCATGAAACCCATGCGGACCCCATTTCCCCACCATCGGCCACTAGCAACTAATAAGAAGAAGAAGACCTTCTAATGAGAAGTACAAAGAAACACAAAGACAACCATGAGTCTTCTAAGGATATGGAGTTGGAAAACTATGAAGATAATATGGTTACTAAAAATAACAATGAGATTACTGATTACAATAGGGAGGGAGCTGACGCTGATATGATCATAGATGAAAGTCTAAACAGGACATCAACAAAACAAGCTACATCCCCCGAATGCATGGAAAATGATAAAAGCAAAAAGACGCTTTCGTATAATGATGTAGTGGGTAAGAAACTAAACTCCGATATTCTTTTTTATGACACTAACTGCTTGTGTTCTGATGATGATATGGAGGAATCTCATGAGATTGGCCATCACAATATGGACCTCAACTCAAATCCTATTGATGATGAAGATGATCCACTATGCCCAGTCGTCACTATGCCAAAGAAGCATATGGAGAAGCTGAGGAAGAAATGGAGTGACAGCATAATTGTGAGTTTTCTTGGTAAGAACATTGGATACAAATTACTTAGTGCAAGAGTTCCCTCACTGTGGAACTTACAAGGTGATTATGAAGTTATGGATTTGGAAGAGGGACACTTCGTGTTTAAATTTATGATGAAAGAGGATTACTATAATGTCTTGACAGGAGGACTATGGGTAATCAATAATCACTATCTAATAGTTAGGAAATGGGTTCCTAACTTTAACCCCCTTGAGTCTAACCATGTTAATACAGCTTTATGGGTAAGACTTCCCAGGCTTCCTATTGAATGGTTCGACGAAAGAGCGTTGTTCCAAATTGGTAGCAAACTTGGGAGACCAATCAAGATGGATTTTAATTCTGTATCATCTACTAGGGGAAAATATGCAAGAATCTGTGTTAAAGTTGATCTAGCAAAACCATTGATCCCATGCTATATACTGGATGGTCGTAAATATAGAGTGGAATACAAATTCCTCCCCTACATCTGTTTCAAATGTGGAAAAATTGGACACAAAACCGAGTATTGCCCACTCCATGCACCAAATCATAATATAGCGAAACCACCAAAAAATCACTCAGCCTCCACAGTGGAAAGAAATTCGGGTACTGCTCCTGATAACGGTAATATTCCCAACACGTCTATTGGGGTGGGAGAAGGAAATAAAAATGCTGACATGGAAAAAAAAAAGAACAGTTTGGTCCATGAATATTAGTTCAACGAAATAGAAGAACTAGCAACGAGAAGGAAAAACTAGATCCAAACGGAACCAGAGATCTCCCAACAAAAACAAACAATAGATTTACAATACTTAATAGTGATGGAGGTGACAAGGGACAGGCGCACTTTGACATACAGTATGGGAAAGGGGCAACTACTAACACTAGCAATCAGACAAAAGGACAAGTGGCAAAGAACCAAAATGATAAACACGTGAACAATCAGATGAATATGGATTTGAGGAAATCTAATGGTGGAAAAAGTGGAGGGTATAGAGAATCAGTAGCAAAAAGAAAAAACTTGGATACGAATAAGGCTCCAAGAGCTAATATAGCGATTGAATTACCAACTGAATTGAATAGCCATGCATAGATGGCACATAGGGCCATGGAGAAACGTCCTGATGTCATCTCCATAAGACAAAATTCAGATACAAATAGTAAAATGATAAGAAATGACGACAGCGCTACTGTAGGGGTTATTATTAATAAAGGTCTCACCCATCAAACTTCTGAGGCACAAAACGTCCAAAAATACATTACAAAGAGCAGTGATAATAATCCTTAGAAAAACCACATTTCGAAAAAAATACCAGATAACCAAACAGATAATGGACCTCCCATTTCCCATAGCAAGGGACGTCCAAATCCAAAATCTGACTCTAAACTCAGGATAAGTCTTGCTCAACCTAGTGTGGGATGTCGAGGAGGCATCCATCATACAAGTAAACTCGAAGATCTACGAAGTCAAGATCATAATCAACAAAATGGAGCACATGTGGGAAAAAGAAGAGATACTCACAGCGATTGTGGAGGAAAAAGCCAGGGACAGGCTACTGCACCAGAAAGTTATTGATTCATGGAAGTGGACGATCAATGATGTGGACTCGCTCATACAAAACACGTCTTCAATGGTTGCGATTATATGGAACTGTCGAGGGGCGGGAAAACCCCTGTTTAAACCCACCAATACTGAGCTGATAAGGATTTATAACCCGAATATTGTTGTTATTCTTGAAACACATATCCCCATTAGTAATTTGGTTAGATTCTTCGATAAACTTGGGTTTACCAACAGAGAAGTTTCTGAACCTATCGGAAAGTTTGGGGGTATTTGGGTTACTTGGAACCCAAATTCTATTAAGTTGGAAGCCCTATCTATTACTAGACAAACCATACACCTCATGGTTACCAAAAATAATGACGAAGACTGGATTTTTTCTGCCATTTACCCCTCAGCCTCGCCTACGTAGAATATTATGGGAAAATATGTATGACATTTGTGAAAATATTAACTTACCTTGGTTGGTTGCGGGCGACTTCAACGATCATGTGGACGAGTCTGGAAAAAAAAGTTTGGCAAGCAGACTAAGGAAAGTAAAAGCTCATCCTTCCTTGAAAATTTCAGCAAGTGCAAGCTTACAGACTTGGGATGCTCGGGACCAAAGCTAACATGGACAAATAGCAAAAAGGGTATGGCTAATACTCTTATCAGACTTGACCAAGGCCTTACAAATGCGGAGTGGAATCTCAAATTCCCTGAAGCTCGTGTTGAGAACATCCCACGCACCGCCTCAGATCACTACCCTATCTTGATAAGGTTTGAAGGTATGACTTCTAACCATTCCATTCATAAACCATTCAGATTGTTGGCTTGCTGGTTTGAGAGATATGACTTTAATGATCTCAATAATATTAACTGGAATAATACTGTGAGCCTTGATACTAATATCCACACTTGTACGAAAAATATTAAAATTTGGAACAATTCCATCCTTGCAAATATTTTTAAAAATAAGAAATGTATTCTTAGACGGCTTAGTGGTATACAAAAAGCCCAAGAAAGGTAACACTCTCATAATCTATCCATTCTTGAATATAACCTCCGTTATGAGTTTAACACCTTACTTAGACATGAAGAAAATTTGTGGAGACAAAAGTCGAGGATATCTTGGCTTAACGAGGGTAATAGAAATACCAAATTCTTCCATACTTCAACTATTATTCGGTGGAGGAAAAACAGTATCAAAAAACTCACGATTAATGGGGAATGGACTGAAAATGGTACTATCATATCTAAACACATTAATGACTATTTTGAGAGCTTATTCAAAGCTGAATTTAATTATATCATCAAAAGTCAGATGTGCAATCTTGATAATATAAGCCTTGTGAAAGATGACAATATGTTCCTAACTACCCCACTTTTATTGGGGGAGGTTAGGAAAGCGGTCTTTAGTATGAAAGGACTTAAAGCCCCTGGCCCGGATGGCATACAACCACTTTTTTCCAATATTTTTGGAAAACCATTGCTACTAATATTTTCACCTTTTGCCAAAAATGTTTTCGGGAGCATGTTTTTCCAAAAGAACTTAATAATAGTTACATAACTCTTATTCCTAAAGTAGAAAACCCGGAGAACATATCCCAATTTAGACCCATCACTCTATGCAATGTTTCTTACAAAATTCTGGCAAAAATTATTGTGGACAAACTTAGACCGATAATGTGTCGAAACATTAGTCCACACCAGGCGAGTTTCCTTCCCGGAAGACAAGCCTCGGATAATGTTATTGTCACACAAGAGATAATTCACACCCTTATGAATTTAAAAGGAAATAAGGGAGGTTTTGTCCTGAAAATCAATCTAGAAAAAGCTTATGATATAGTGGATTGGGACTTTCTTGAGGAGGTCCTAAATTCGTTTAATTTTGATAAAGATTTTTGCAACCTCATCATGAGTTGTGTTAAAAACACGACCACCTCTATTCTCTGGAATGGTACCCCCCTCCCTAGTTTTAACCCTACTAGAGGTCTCTGTCAGGGGGATCCGCTATCTCCTTATCTCTTTGTTATGTGCATGGATTACTTGTCCGCTATGATTTTAGATAAGGTCAAATGCAAGAAATGGATAGGTATTAGGGCGTCCGCTGCGGGCCCACCCATTACCCACCTCTTCTTTACTGATGACCTTATCCTCTTCACAGAAAATGATATTAGTTCTTGTGAAACTATCATGGATACTCTGGAGGAATTCCTCCATATCTCTGGACAAAAGATTAATTACACCAAATCTAAAGTGTTCGCTTCTCCCAATATCCCAAAAAGGGAGGCCTCGAATGTTAGCCATTTATTTGGTATGAGCATTACCAATGACTTAGGTGTGTACCTTGGTAATAGACTCATACATGGTAGAATGAATTAATCTCACTTTAATGACATCATTAATAAAGTCCAAAAGTGACTTACGGGATGGAAAGCAAATCTATTATCTCTCGCGGGTAGGAAAACTCTTATACATGCTGTGACATCCACCATCCCAGACTATAATATGCAAAATGTCTTACTCCCAGTGAAAATTTTCAATGAGATTGATAGACTTAATAGAAATTTTCTCTGGGGTGAGGCCAATGAGAAAAAAAAATTCACCTGGTTAGTTGGGATAAAGTTTTGTAAACCCAAAATAAATGGAGGATTGGGCTTGAGGATGAGCCATATCAATAATCAAGATTCTATAACTAAACTTGGATGGAAACTTGCTAATAATGACAACTCCATTTGGGCTAAGGTCTTAAGAAATAAATATAAAATTAACCAAAATCCTAGATTGTGGAAAAAAAGGAATACCTCTTCACATATTTGGAGAAGTATCATTAAATGTCACGAAACACTGTCAAATAATATCAAATGGAATGTCGGGAATGGTAAAAACATCCATATTCTTAATGATTGGTGGGTTGAAAACAATATCATCAATCCCGAGGAACAACGTGGAAACTGCACAAACTCCAACGTTGACAATCTAATTGGGGAGGATGGGAAATGGGATGTTTCTGAAATTGATAACACATTTAATATGACCATTAAAAATGAGATAATGACTATCCCCCTCCCCCGTACTTGCTCTCAAGAGGATAAACCCTCTTGGTCCCCGAGTAAAAATGGAAAATTCACCATAAATTCTTGCTATAAAGTCCTTGCTGAGGAACATGTTGATCAACAATCTTGGGAGATTTGGAAAAAGTTGTGGAAATTAAATATCCCCCCAAAACTTACCACATTTATGTGGACCATCCTACATGGAAAGCTACTCACCAATGAACATCGGCTACGTAGGGGTCTTACATCCATTGGTGATTGTCCTAGGTGTGGGTCACTGGAGGACTCCATTCAACTTTTTAGGGATTGCAGGTATGCTAGAGAGATTTGGAGCATGCTTGGTTTCGATCAACCTATTGACCTTAATCTAGCGGGCAATGTAAATGACAAGATTACCCTAAATATTTGGGGTAAAACCGAAAATGAAAGGTACAAAATCTTTATTATTACTCTATGGCACATTTGGAAATCCAGAAATAATCTCATATTTAATTGTATTGATGACCCTCCATAAGCAATTGCCCGTTTAGTTGTGATAAATGTAAGTTACGTTTTTGAAGCCCAGAATTATAAACGAGCAAAAGTTTGTAGAGAAAGTCATTCTTTACTAATTGTTGATCCGATTTCCAATACAGGTAAATTCATCATCCATACTGACGGTGGCATTGACCATAGGAGTGGTATCGGCTCTTTTAGAGGGGTTATCAGAAATGAAGATAGCGACTGGATCGTGGGTTTTATCGAAAAACTTCAAGGAACAGCCAGCCCCCTTCGCGCGGAACTAGAAGGGATTTATCATGGTCTGAATATAGCACGTAAGAAGAAGTGGAAAAGAGTCTGCATAAAGAATGATTGTCTCAAAGCCATTAATATCTGTAAGCAGGAATGCACGTTCAACCACCCATTAGCCAATATCATTGAAGACTACAAGGTCCTCCTTAAGGACCTTAAGGCAAACATTGTGCATATCCCAAGGGCTGGTAACTTTATGGCTGATTGTATGGCGAAAATTGCGAGAGAAGCGAAAAACCTGTATAAGGAGCACGACAAAGCCCCTGAGGAGCTATTTAGGATGGTGGATAAAGAGATGGAAGAAGAAGGCTTCTTCTTTGTTTAAGATTTCTCCGTTTGTTTTATTGTTGTTTTTCTGTTTCCTGTTGTTACCAAAAAAAAAACTATGAGTAAGCTATTGTTTTAGTGAAGGGAAAACCATACGGTTATTGAATAGCCGCATGACGTCAGTTTTTGCCCACTTTTTTCAGTGTGTTCAGTGATTTTTTATTGACACATGGATGCTTTTTGGGTTTTTTATGGATTTGTCTTGGTCAAGCTCTAGAACTTAAAATGTTTCATGCGTGTTCTAAATGTGTTAAGGAGATAAAAGGGGTAAACCTAGTGCACGAGGCTCTCGCCATTGTGGGGTATTGGGAGGAAGGTACACAGTCTTACCACTCCATATGAAGAAAGGAGATGAGTCCATAGAATTCAAAGGTGTCTACATATGAAGCCTTTTGTTTTGGAGGGAATTCAACAATCACGTGCAAGTTATATATAGGACATTACATAATTAAAAGTTAATGTCATATTAGCTTTATGTTAGACATTAATTAGAGTTGTTAAATATTTGCCAACAAAATGAAAGCACAATGGCCAAAATGTCAAAAAAATTATACTAATTAATTAAAAAAACATATAAACGTTCATTGTGTAAACATGTAACTAACCTTAATTTAAATGTGACACGTGTTTTATTTTCGATTTATTTTACTGAAACACATTTATTACTAACGTGTCTAATAATTAGATTGTATGGAGATAAAAAAAAAAGTAATATATCTTCCCATCAAGACACTAATATATTTTTTCATTCTTATTCTAAATTTTGTAACCAAAACATCTTAAGTAAATTAAATACAAACCCCAAATAAATCCAACTGCAAAAAGTTTACTCATTATGAGAGATAATGATGTGGTGGTGGTTTACTTTATGATAACTCCACCTCTCCCTTCGATTATTATTAACTTATACATGATTTTTTACTTAATTACAATACAAATTCTCGATTTTAAAGTTAAAAATATTTTAATTAAAAAATTGCTTTGCCCAAAATTATTTGAAAACTTGTTAACTTTAATTTCCACTTGGCAATTTAAATAAAAATAAAACACACGACAGCCCCTCACCCTACGCTACCCCGACCTTCGCCCCTAAATACTGCAACCCCACCATAGTAACCCCAGGCTCACCTCGACAACTTCACCCCACAACCATCTCACCCCTATCTCTTTTCATCTCCCACTCTCTCTCTATCTCTCTCTCTTGGATATGAATTACTAATTTCAGGATCTAAGCAATTGTATTTGAACAATTGATTTAAAATATCTATTAGTGTCTCCAAATGGTTTGAATAATTTAAAACAAACAAAATCAATTTGCGAGTTTCAGTTTTAAAACTTGAAAAATTGATTAGTGTTTGAAAACGAAATTAAGGATTTGAACAATCAATAAATGTTAGAAACGAAACTAACAATCTGAATCAATTTCGTTAAATCTAATTTTTTTAATCGATTCTTACGTTTCAGATCTGAGAATTCAAAGTAATGGTCTGGCGATGTTAGTTTGTGTGGTCGTATAAGATGGGTTTGGTGATGGTGGTAGAACTAGTTGAAGGGGTTTTTATAATATTTTTTAAATTTTCTTACTATATAGGGTTTTTAAATTAAAATGCATTTTCTTTTTCTTTTTCTTTTTTTTTTTACTTTTAAATTAATTTTAATTTCAATTGTCATGTGGTAATTAAAGTTAACAAATTTTCTAATGATTTTAGGAAAAGTCTAATTTATGAATTAAAATATATTTAAACTAAAAATCAAAAATTAGTAATGTATTAAAGTAAAAAAAAACTTATAAATTGATTCTATTTAATTTTGTTTCTTCTCCTTATAATCGTGTGTTGGCTATTGCCTGTTTTGTTTCAGTATAAAAAAATGATCATAGATTAATATAAAATTAAATACTATTTATCCTAAATTAAGAGTCCATATTAATTAACGGCTAAGATCAACATTTGTTTACTATCATGAAATTAGGTTTGTTGATTTTGCTCAAAAAAGAAAAGTGGACTCTTATTTGGGGGGCGACCTGTAACAACCCGTCCTTTTGGGAGACCATTAAATTCCCTAATTGGAAATAAATTGGAATTTGGAGATTTTCCTGGAATAGTGATTTTTGGGATTTTCGAGGATTAAATGATTTTCGATGGATATTGTGATTATTTTGGGGATTATATAGGTCGGAATATTTTAATTATATGTCGTCGTTGAGTAAAACGACACGAGGTGAGATTTAATTTGGAAAAAAACCCCATTAAGTCGTGTGGGGTTGAAATAGTGAGTTGCGGTCAAGTACCTCAGATGGGAATTTCGACTGTGCCGTGAGTCTCGGAATGGCCGAGATAGTCAAAAAAGAGTGTCCGATTGTCGAAAATGAGTTTCGGGGAATTTTAGAGTTAAATAGGCTCGTAATTGAGTAAACGAGTCATTTTTTAGTTTTAATGGGTTAAACCCTTTTCTCTTTATAAAAGGAGGGAGATAGGGAGAAAAAGAGAAGGAAAAGAAAGAGAAGAGAGGGAAGAGAGAGAGGAGGAAGAAAAGGGGAGATTACAGCCAACCTCCGCAGGATTCGGCTCGAGGTCGTCGAATTTTATCCACGAGGCAAGTGTTTACTTGCTTTATTTAATTTTTGCATAAATATCCCATACCGTAGTTTGGTATAATCAAACCCTAAAGATTTTGGGTGGGGTTTTCGTGGATAAAACGGGTTTTGGGGAGTTAAAACAATTAAACCCCAATAATGTTTCAATTTGAGGAACTTAGGTTTTAACCTAAATTAATTGGTAATTTCGGGTTCTAGGATGTTTAGAACCCGTATTATAAGTATATTTGTTGTTGGTTGGAGTTATAGGTCGTTGGGTGAGGAGTTGAAAGCTTGGGGGAAGCTTTCATAGCTAAAACAGCTTCTCAGAGATGAAGCTTCCTGCCATGATCGATCGAAGCCATCGATCGATCGACAGCCATGGGTCGATCGATTGACCCCTGCTGAATGATTGGAAATTCTTCTAGGGTGTTTTGGATGGGATAGATTCCAATTCACATTGACTAGAGGCTAATTATGGGTTAATAGGAGGGACCTTTTAGGACTATATGGTCCTCTAATTAAGGGAATCTAGGAGGCTAGGGTGAGGGTTTTAAATGTATAACCCTTAAACTATATTTTTGAGGAAAATAGAATAGTTGATAAGTTAAGATGTTGGAGTCTCTAAAATAGGGTGGGGTTCCCTAAATGATTAATTGGACGAGATGTAGTCCTTGGGTTCATGGAAATGAAATCCATAACCCATTAAATTTAAGGTTGTTCGGGAAAGATAAATCCCTAGGATATCTCGGTGGGCATTTAGGACTATATAATTATGCATATAGGAGGCATAATTATAATCGATTGTGGAGTTGGTATATCCTACGAGATAATTAGGATAATTTGGGAGTATAGATGTATATATTTCACTTAGAGTGAAACGGTATAATTGGAAATATCCAATGAACCCTTAGATGGGATTGAGATATATATTGATTATTAAAGTAAGGAAATACTTTGGGTTTAGTATCATGCGTATATGAATGCATGATTATGATTCTCTGAGAGAATCTTTGGGATTATTGGTCATTGCTAGATGAGATTGGCAAATATGGAAATTTATATATATTCGAGGAGGAATATATGGTATATGTATATACTATGTGATTAAAGTATATATATATGATATGAGAATAATTGATTTTGAAAATATAAAGATGAATGTTTTCAAAATGAAAAAGAAATGATTTTTCATAATTAATAAATTATGGTTACACACCTCCCTAAATCGCTATCATAAGGGAAGTTGCGTGCGTATGGTGATGCCCCCTGACTAATGAATGCAGGGTGGATATAGTCCTATAGTCCATATGAGCGATTATTGTTTTTGCGCTGGTTAGGATATTCTGGGTGTGGTCTTGATTATCCCGCAAGCATATGGCCGCTTCCCGACGTTGGTAGGTTCCCAGGTTGTCTTGTTTGATACGCCCTGGAAGATGATAGTCATTTAGGGGCGTGTCCAGTGGGGAAACCCGGAGGGGCGGTCTTAGATTTGTTAAAGCATTTTATGATAATAAAATGGCTTTAAATACATTTCCTGGATGGAAGAAGGGAAATGGGATAATTGATTTGGCTTCGGATACGTTTCCCGGATGGAAGAAGGAAAATGGAAGCATATGATATGATCAAAGCATTTTTATGATAATAAAAATGGCTTCAAATATATTTCCTGGATATAAGAAGGGAAATGGGATGTTATAAAACGGAAAAGCATTTTTTATGATAATAACACTGGCTTTTAAAAAGTTATATGATGTGTTAAAGCAATTCATGATAATGAATTGGCTTTTAAATATATTTCCTGGATATAAGAAGGGATATAGAAAGTTTTGAAATGAGTATAGAATACACCTCAGTCCGGAAGATAGACCCGGATGTGTATTATAAAGTGGTATATAAAGTAAACCTCAGTCCGGGAGATATTATTCGGATGTATATGGTAAAACGTATATAAGATGAATGTGATATGTATATATATATAAGAATGTATTTATACATTAGTTTTGTACTACAGACCTAATGAATCTCTACCATTAACCCTGCTAAGTAGTAGTGTATCGGGGGGGTTCCTTGTTTGGATTTCGCTTCGCGAGACACCCCACACATGAACTTAGTGCAGTGTTGAGAATGGAGGAAAGTTTAGCCCTTAGTACTCGGGATGGATGGGTTTCCAGTAGACGGGTACATCAGACTAGTTAGGCGAGATAGCTTGACTAGGGTATTTGTTAGGATACATTAGGTGTGCACCGTTAGAGGAGAGGTGAGGGGTATCTCATGGGAGTGCGATACCAAACTTAAATATGAGATAAAACCTTTTTCTAAAAATAAAGCATTTATGCAATTGCAAAATATTTTCAAACTCGGCCTCTGACCCGTTTAGCTACTTTTTCTTTCTTGCTATATTTTATATATATATATATATATATATATATATATATATATATATATATATATATATATATATATATATATATAGGTGTCCAGACATAGGGACGCCTGGATGACATTTCTTTCGAGTCAGACGTCAGCTGCAGCAGTTGTGGATGCGTGCAGGTTCTCGATAGACGCTTTTATCCTTGTACTCTAAATAGGAGGTACTGTATAAACATTCGGGCCAATGGCCCAATTGCATTTATTTCTTCTTTTGGCACAGCATTCGATATAGTTGTATAATTTTGACCGAGTGTTCGGTTATTTTATTTCATTTCAGTTTCATTTACGCATAAACTGTGTGGATGTTTTAATTGTATTCGTTTAAAAAGAGTAGTTAAGTAAAATTTTGACACCGGCCTAATAGGTTATTAGTTATTAAATGTATTTTCGACAGTGATGCTAAGAATGATCCATATGAGACTCCTGTTATAATTTGATATAGGAGTGATCGCCCGGTATCTTATTAGGCGGGGTGTCACACGACCCAAGAAGAAATGGTTGACTCTTAATTTAGAACGGATGAAGTATATATCTAACTACAAGAGTAAAATAGCTTGACTGGGGATTCATTCGAGCTGATTTAGTAAGAAATATGTCAAAAACTCAATCTTTTTAGATGTTTTCTAAATTAAATTTAAGTCTTATCTTTTAAGTTAGAAGAGGTGGATTTAGCTGAACATAAGAGTTTCAAAATGGGTTTATTGTTATCATGATAATAGTTATAATTTTTTTCCTCTAAGCAAATGATGATAAACAAAGTGTATGTTTAATTTTTTAATGGGAGGAAGTTGAGTTGTTTGTTTTGATATAATACATTAAATACTTGTATGTCGGGATAATAAAATATTACCCTCGAAAAATCACACTTGAAAATTTTGGTTATGTAAAGCTTAAAATAAAACTTAAGGGGGGGAACTCCAGTTGCAATAATGATTTTTTTTTGCAATTTTTCACTTTTATTCAAGTTAATTTTTTTTTTTTGCACTAAAGCTAATAATGTGGTGGTGATTTATTATACCATAATTGAACCTTTCCATTTGATTATTATTAACTTATAAATGATTTTTTTTTCTTTAATATACTACTAATTCTCGTTTTTAGAGTTAAAAATATTTTAATTCAAAAATTACTTTGCCCAAAATCATTAGAAAATTTGTCTACTTTAATTGCCACTATGCAATTTAAATTAAAATTAATTCAAAATAAAAATATAAGGAAATAAAAAATGCATTTTAATTTAAAAATAATTCAATTCATTAAAAATATAAAATTTCTCTACAAAATTAAAAAGGAAGACAAAAAATCCAAAAATAAAACACACAACAACTCCCCTATCCCTCGTCACCCCACCTCGAATGCTCACCCACCTTCACCCCAACAACCACAACCCCGCCCTTAGTAAACCCAGGCTCACCCCAACAACTCCACCCCACAACCATTTTGTCCCCTCTCTCTAATTAGAATTATCTATTTTAGGATCAAAACAATTATATTTGAACAATCAATTTGAAATATTTATTAGTATCTCCAAACGGTTTGAATAATCCAAAACAAACAAAATCGATTTGCGAGTTTCAGTTTTGAAACTTGAAAAATTGTTTACTGTTTGAAAATGAAATCAAGGATTTGAACCATCAACTAATGTTGGAAACGAAACTAACAATCTGAATCAATTCTCAGGTTTAGATTTGAGAATTGAAAGTAAGGGTCTGGCGATGTTTGTTTGTGTGGTGGTGTGAACGATGTGGTGGGATGTGAGTCTGGTGGTGGTGAAGAAGCTTAGAGTGGGTGTGAAGGTGGTGGTGGTGGTAGAATGTGGCGAAGGATTTTTACAATATTTTTCTTTGTTTAATTCTTATTATCTATGGGTTTCTAAATTATTTTTAAATTAAAATTCATTTTATTTTTATTTTTTTAATTTTAAATTAATATTAATTTAAAATTTCACATGGTAGTTAAATTTAGCATATTTTCTAGAGCTTTTAGGCAAAGTCTAATTTATGAATTAAAATATATTTAAATCTAAAATAAAAAATTAGTAATGTTTCAAAGTAAAAAAACATATAAATTAAATTCATTTAGTTTTGTTTCTTCTCCTTATGATCGTGTGTTCGCTATTGCCTTTTTTTGTTTCAATCTAAAAAAATTGATCATAGACTCATAAAAAATAAATACGCTCTCCGTGCCAAATTAAGAGTCAATATCTTCTTTTTTCTATAGATTAAGGATATAATCAATCAACAACTAAAATCAATACTTGTTTACTAGCATGAAATTAGGTTCGTTGATTTTGTTCAAAAAAGAAAAGTGGACTTTTAATTTGGGATAAAGAAATAGTGGACTCTTAATTTGGAACAAAGGGGGTATATATATTTAAGTAATTAGACTTTATAATAAACAAGAGTAAAATAGCTTGGTCGGATATTCATTCAAGTTGATTTGGTAAGAAATATCTGTAAAACTCAATCTTATTAGATGTTTTCTATAATAAATTTAAGACTCACTTTTTAGATTAAAAGATGTGGATTTAGCTGACCATAAATACAAAAACTAGTTAATTTTTATTATGAGTATAGTTAACATTTTTTTTCCTCTCGTCGAATGATGATAAACAAAGTGTGTGTTTAATTTTTGAGTGGGACGAAGTTAAGTTATTTGTTTGTATATATAACTTTAAATACTTGTATGGCAGAATAATAAAATATTATCCTCGAAAAAACACACTTGAAAATTTTGGTTTTGTAAAGCTTAAAATAAAATTTAAACTTAAGGGGGAACTGAAGTTGTAATATATGATTTTTTTGCAGTTTTTCACTTTTATTCAAGTTAAAATATTCTCTTTTAAGTGTAATTTTAGAGTGTAATTTCTTGATAAATAAATTTTAAGTATTTTTACCAATTAATCTCGTTTATTGAATATGTAATTAAATAGGTCCTATGAATTTTTTATTTTCCAATGTCTCATTTAAAAAGATTTTTGATCGAATAAGTTCTAGTGAATATTTAATACATTAGGAATAAGACCTATTGAGAAAAAATTATTTTGATAGGACAAATTAGAAAATAACTTATATAAATAGGACTTATTTGTCAAACTCGTATAACAAATTTTAATAAGGATTTTTTTCTACTTAATCTCGTTTATTAAATATGTAATCAAATAAAATTTATGATTTTTGTTGTTTCAACAAGTCTCATAAAAAAAAAAATTTATGCTAATAGTATTAGATGTAAAAATATAATTTATTAAACAAATTTTATTTTGATACGAGGAAGTATCTTGAGTATGAGGCAGTTTCGACATTTTAATACAATAGCTTAAAACCAAGGGGTAGCAAATGTAGATTACAAAAGAAAAAGAAATGATCACATAACAAAAGTTTCTCAAATATTTTTTAATACACACTTAGTCTAAGTATCAAAAAGTTCCTTATTTTTTAATACACACTTAGCCAGTGGTATGGTGAAGCGCTTTTGACGCGATAAAGGATTTTTTAGTGTAAAATAAAAAGATTTGAACTAAACATATATTAAAAAAAAAGTTCGAAAGACTATTTTATATATGAACCCGAAAAAAAAAAAAAGGGTTACAGGCTACTGTGGATCTATACGGAAGAGGAAACACAAATGCAGAGACATTCCTCATTTTGGCTTTGTTTTGCCAATGGTTTACATAAAGTTGACTATGGTAGTTAAACCATATTGGAAGTTGCTCCAGATTCTATTCTCTGATTTTTTCTGTACCTGGGCTTATTGTAAAAATTAAAAAGTTTATATTGTCCTATCAAAGTACCATTGGGACGACGTTAACGGAATTTATTTTTTGTTATATTAACAAAATTAAATTTTATATTACTATATTTGATTTAATTATATTTTTTTATAAATAATTAAACATCACATTAACTTCATATAAATTCACACATATTTAGGAAATTCTGTACATATTTCATTCAAATCAACCACTGTAAACACATATTTAATGTAAAACTACACATGGAATGCAAATCAATAGTTTTTTTTCTTCCATACATGAGTGTGATGTCTAATTATCTGTAAAAAAAAGGATTAAGTCAATTTTTGTATTATCAAACTGAAATTTTGTCAAAAAAAACTCGTAATTTTTTCTTTCTCATTGCCGTATTACTATTTCTTAAATATAATGTATAAATTTAATATTATTAATGTATTTCGTGATTTTTTAGAAAGTATTAACCATCTTTAACATAATTATATTATATTTTTTTGCAGTTATAACTAAGCATTTGGTGCCACATTCTTACTTTAATTGGAAATATAAATGATTTTACCTTTCAAACTTTTAAATTTGCATAAAGTTGAAAACATATATATTTTGTTTTTGCAAATAATTCCTTGAAATCTCCAATAAGTTGGTGTTGTCAAGCTTTGATTAATTTTATTATTATAAAATATTTTTCAAGATTGAATTTGCGTAATATTTATTTATAAAATCACTATGCGGATTTAATATTTGTGATTTTATCAATGGAAGTTGAGTTAACCTATAATAAAATTGTATTTAATCTAAATAAATATACCAGTTTAATTAGTTGTTGTTGTAGTCACCATTGGAAAAGCAGTTGTCGGATTTGTAGCCAGAGATGCCTAGAACGAGAGTTAAATAGTCCAACTGACATGAAATAACTTTGTTTTGACAATTAAATTTCATTGAACAACTCTGGTAATTAGATTACATTTGATGAGTCAATTTTTTTTATAAGGAAAAGTCCTAATTATATATAGGGACATCTAACAAAAATACATAATATTTTTTTTTATTGATTTTTAATTCAACATAGTTTCAGCAACAAAAAATTAGTCCATAGTAATGACGCAATCACGTGGGTAGTGACATTGACTATGTGTCTAGTTAGTGTAAATGGATATGATAATATCACTACATGGACTATTTTTTTTTTAAATATGTTGGATTAGACATTAATTGAGCCTTATAACCTTATGATGGCCAGTTTTGAAGTATTCAGAACAAAGCCAATAGTTCGCGGGGTTATATGCAAACTTTAAAATCTAAGGTGATTGTTTGTAAAATAAACTAACGATAAATGTTTGTTCTTACACTTCAGCCTTAAATTATTAAATATTGAGTCCAAATAACATAACATTTGTGCATGCTAAATTCATTCGATTTTCCCCAATTTGTCCTATCTTCCATGCCCATTCCACCCTTCTTCTTCCGTGACGTCTGGAACACATCACATCCCCATATATACTTTCATTTTCCCTTTCTTCGCACCACCACTAGTAGTGTCGAACACCTTTTAATTGATTTTATGCCAAATATATGAAAATAGACAGACTAAAAATCAACACACAATATGATTACCCACCTTTTACCAAATATCTTAAATTGTGTAACCAATAACCTTTCTTCCATAGTGTATTAAACAGAGTTAACCAAAAAATGTATGTGAGATCTTTATTATTCTTAAAATCGGTGTTGCTTTTGAAGAAGAGAATTAATGATTGGAGAATGAACAGTGAGATTTCGACTCAAAACCAGTAATATTTTTTTAATCCAATTACGGAGGGGCGGCGAAGGTGCATCGCTACATCGATTCGTTCATTGTAGCAAACAATGTGCAAACGATTTTTTAATGTAGGTACTTACGAGGTTTTTCCACAAATGTGTTCCATATATAAAATAATCATTTTGAGGATTTCTAGCCTTAAGTTTTGTTACTCTTTTGGAGACTACAAGAGAAAGGTAGAGAGTCTCTTCAAGGCATATGATAGTCTTCTTTCAAAGGTAGGGGTTGAGGATGAGTGGTGAGGTTTTTTACCTTTCAACCATGGGTATTTATCAAAGGTAGAAAAAGATCGAGTGTTTCACGTATAGTAGGTGTGCTCTATTTGAATTATGTGAGAGGATTTATCACCAAGTTTTATGGGAAAAGCAATATACTGGATCGAGTACATGAGAAACACTTGAGAGTATGAAATTAAGAGTGTTTAAGATTCATAATTTGAACACACTTGGATGGAGAGCTGGTGTACAATGATTATTGGAGATTAGGGTACGAGATTAAAGGGTATATGATTTATCCTAGGCATATTTTGTATTGTACTTGTATTCTAGTGGAACCAATGTTCTCTATGGATGTAGATAAATTGGTGAAATATGTAAATATTAGTGTATTTTTTTTATTTCTTTCGTTTTACATTTTCATACTTCGTATCATTATTACCATTTCTTCTTGATTATATCCGAGGTCTTCGTTGATTGAGGTTTCCCCAACAAATTAGATATCTGGAAACAATAAATCGGTATAAGAGCTCTTGGTGTGCACATATTATTTGTTAAAAAAAATGAGATTTGGGTGTCTAACCATTAGTGTTTGAAGTTCTTGAATATGTCCATTCAATCATGACATGTGATATTGATAACTAGTTTTAGGTGGAAGAATTTAGTGGTAATAGTTGTTTTACTATTGATGATTAAAATAAAGGTCATTCTTGTTTAATATGGGTAGTGTGCCGAGGTTAACGCAAGAATGGAAGTCAGAGATATATAGGGTCATGATTGATAACTCATAATATAATTGGAAAAAATGTGATAGCCACCCACAATTTCTATTAATACAATTTGATTTTCATTAAATAAATTTTATTGTCCTGGATTTAGTCATGGAAAATGTACTTGAAATGTCAAAGAGCGTTGCAATGAGTGGAGGGAAATGAGTCATTTCTTAGTTCGCTATTTAAAACATGGAGTGTACTGGCCCAGGAAGTACCTGAAGATGGTTAGTTGTATATACTGGACTTTTGGGGGGATATTGTCTTAATCTTCAAAAGTGATGAATTCCAAGGACAATGACATTCAGTTATAGGCACAGTTCAAGAATCACATGCTCTTGTATGGGATTTGTGTGATTGGATGATATTGTATGATTTAATCTTGATGGTAAATTGGGAATTAGGTGCACATGTATGGAAAGACTTTCAAATTCTCTCCTTTATAGTCGATGAGCGGGTGTATGACCGACAAATGATGGTTAGAGGAATCTTACTAGCAAATGGGTTAGATCGAGGTATCCCTACGGTGTTGACGAATATATTTGATTGGTTGTAGTTACATTTAAGCAGTAATATGTTTCTTCATGTTTTGAATATGTCCAAAAAGAGTAATATAAAATTACAAGACACAATGGGAATATTTGGAAGGGGATGTATATACTCAAATAATTTTTTCATAAATAATTAGATAATTTAAGTGGTATTAAAGGGTAAATGAATTGGTATAGATGGAACAAGAAGTTCAATTGTGATTCATTTTTTAGCGTAGAAAAAAGGAATTTTTAACACAAGGGATTTCTTTCGTGGAGTTTTAGTATTGTTGTTTGAGATGTTTCTTCTTAGGGTGGAGTTTTGGCTCAAAATATTAGCCTTGTTTTTTCAAGCTGAGTATGCAGGCAGAGGAGGTGCTTCATTGCAACAAAGGGGAGATTTAATGTAGTGAAAAGGTCATAGTTGATGCATCTAATGTTGTATATATACATATACACATACAGAAAGCCTCCTGTAAGGACTCCTTATGGTGTAGACCCCGGTACATACCATTTTTTAAAAATAGTAAAGGAATGAAGTTTTTAATGACACTTCATGGATATGATCTCCACGGTGATAAGATCATCTCCAAATTTTTTCATCAAAAAGTTCAATAAAAAAACCGTTGAGATGAGGTGATATGTCAAAAAATGGTATAAATATGCATTTTCAACCGTTGAAAGTTTGGGTCGGCGCTAGCCACTTAATTGATTGAATTTTTAATGAAACTTCATGGATATGATATTTTCATTGTCGAGATCATATTCATGTAGTTTCATCAAAAAATTCAATCAAAAAGTGGGTGAGATGGTCATCAAAATTTCAGCGGTCGAAAATGCATATTTATACCATTTTTTACATATTACCTCATCTCAACGATTTTTTTAAAATTTTTTGATGAATAAAATTGGAGATGATCTTCTCACGGTGGAGATCATATCCATGAAGTTTCATAAAAAATTCACTTTTTTACTATTTTAAAAAAATAGTATGTATCGGGGTCTACACCATAAGGAGTCCTTACAAGAGAGAGAGAGAGAGAGAGAGAGAGAGAGAGAGAGAGAGAGAGAGAGAGAGAGAGATACACACACACACAAGTGGTGGTATTTTGAGAGTTTTTTCACAAATGCATTCCATATATAAAAGGATCGTTTTAGGGGCTTCGAAACCTTAAATTTTGTTTCTATTTTAGAGGCTAGAAAGAGAAAGATAGTATTCAAAGCACGTAAGAGTCTTATTCCAAATGTGAGGGGTTGGGGGTGAGAGGTGGTGGATTTTCGCTCTCACCCAGGGGTGTTGATCAAAGGTAGAAAAAGGGTGAGTGTGAGTGTTTCATGTATGGTAGGTGTCCTCTCTTTATATTGCGACACTCCTCTTACTATAATCTTGTGTGATCAGTCTATTATTAAATTAAATAGGAATCATTAATGGTTTCATTCTCACCATCATTGTCAAAATTTAATTGATTACTAATACCCTAATGGCCCGGTGTTAAAATTTTAATTTTTGTTATTAACATGCAGTTGATATAAACTAAATAAATCATATTCACATTTTCCACACACATAATAATGAACGATAAGCTAACAAAATAAATAAATATGCCCGGAATAACACTCTAGATAAAACTCCCAATATAGTCATCTATAAATAAAATGTAAATCCAATGCTGGAAATAAAATAAAAGTACAATATCCCAATAATAACCACCGACTAAGAATTGGCGACATGCCCGATTAGAATAGATAAAATGTGGAACAGGAGCTCAATGATGTGGAGGCGAGAATACCAAGGTCCTGTAACTTTCACAGCAGTTGCTCCACGCTAAGTAAAGGAACTCCTACGCTTGGCGTCCCTGTGGCTGGGCACCTAAAAATTTTTTACAAAAATAGATTTGAAATGAGTCAGAGCCAAAGTAAAACAAGATGAAATATTTTAGCAAGTATTTAAAATGCATTTAAAGAGTACATATTATATACATGTTTGTTTCATGTGCTCTCAATTGAGATCCTCACCTTTCAACTATTGTGCACGCCTAACATACTCTTCTAACCCACTTAGTTATGCTACCCCGCCTAACTAGTTTGACTTAAATCTCTTCCCCCTTAACAATTTATTGTGCCCACCCGTATTTCCCATACAATACAATATAAAATTTCCAATCTCTTTCGTTTATTACGAGCTACCAATTAATTATCAAATTCACACATACTGAGATTAACTTAGATATTTCCAAACATAATATCTACTAAAACACCCGTAGTCGAATCAACCACACACACACACACACACACACACACACACATATATATATATATATATATATCCCTACGTGAAGACCTGCGATGCGGGCATACTCTGCTATCACTCCTGGTACATTACGTACTAAATAAGGACATCAGTTTGGATATTACCTTCGAACCATAAATCAAATCACACATATTAGAGGAGAACATAATTCCAAGTCTATGGGTCACGCACACACCAAACCTGCCCAATTGACCGTCAAAACTATCATACACTCAGATAGCACGTACCTAGGTTCTATGCTGTGGGGCACAAGTCTAAAATCCCTCCAAATGGGCTCATCAGGATAAGACTGTACACAACGTGAAAACCTCCCATGATAGCAGGCAACGTATGTATATTTACATACATAAGAAAGCACATAATAGACATACGCACAACCTATCAATATGTATATTCAATATAGGTATACACACAACCTATATGTAACACCCCATATTTTTTAGAACATAAATAATTATGTAAATAATTATTGTGGGATTAATTAAATTAATATGCAAGAATTAATTGGTGATTAATCCGGATTTAAAAATAAATATTAACTAGCGTGACAAGGGTTAATACTTATTAATGAGAATTATTGAATATTACCAAGTGAACAAGTAATAAGGAATTCTTGAATCTGATAAATTGTTGAGAGTGAAATATACGACAGTTTGGTATATTAAGTTGGGACACGCGTGTGAGTCGTGTCGGGACTAATTGAATGGAATATAAAATTAAATTATTTTAAGTCACAGATATGGTAATTTCAAGTGCGCCATTGAGTCTGGGAGGGTCGAGATAGTCAGAAAACACTACCCGAATATTTTATTTAGACTACGGAAGATTTTAGGCCAAACCGGCACCCCGTAGGGGTAATTTTGTAATTTTAATTTTTGGAGAAATTAAATGGACGAAAATTGAGAGTTTATTTTATCAGTTACGTGGGAGAAATTAGGTCTCACATTCACATAACTCAAGAGAGAGTCACGGAGAGTGAGGGAGAGCAAATCCCAAAGAGCCAAAGCTTTTAGGCATCATCTTCCACTGTTGTGACCACCATCGTATAGATCGAAAGACGAGGAACGTATCTATACCAACTTCACCAATGAATTAGACCGTCATATTTGAGGCAAGTGTCTATTACTTGCATGATTTAGTAATAATTATGTTCATGATTAGAGTAGGTGATAACCCATCAATTTATGAGATTTAATTTTGATGAAAACTTGATGATTTGATTCATATTGGGTCTGAGATTATAAGAGATTAAATTCCTTCATGTAGATAGGATATCATCCACGAATTTATAATAATTCCCATGAACAAATCTGAGTTATAGTAGTTCCTGAATTGAAATTGGAAGAACTAGGATTTTAATGGTTTAATTTGGGGATTTAGTATTTAATTAATGTATTGTGAAGAATTAGTGATTCTAGGTTATTAGAAATCATCTAAATATGTTAGAACATCGATTGGGTTTGCTGTTTGGGAATGAACATTAGATGCTTTAGAGGTGTTAATGGTGGAAAAATGCTGAAATCTTGGCAAGAAGACGAAACAGTGCATCTCGTGTGATGTCGCGCGTAGTCGTTCGAGCGAGATAGGGATGTCGCACGAAGTCGCTCGAGCGACACGTGAAATTCGTTCAAACGAAGTTTCCATCTGGTTCAAGCGACGAGGTAAATTCTCAGAATTTTTCTTAGAATCCAGTTTTAGAATTTTTTGTTTATTTGAGTGAGAGGAACTGCCATTTAATAAATTTAAAACGAGTCAGGTTTACGAGAAAGTGTGTGAGATTTATACTTTAAATATTTCAGGAAGAAGACTTACCTTGAAGATTACAAGAGAGTTATGGTAATCTAATAATAATATTATACAACATGTAGAAATGAGAATAAAATACGTATGGTAAGTATGCAACTGGGTTGGGAGAATACCTATAAATTCTAATAGGATGTGTGTATGCCTATTATTTGATATTTTTGTTAAGTGCACTAATGGGTGATAACCTGAGGGTACAAGATTATGTTGGTTAATACACTAAAGGGAGATAACCCGGGGGTGTAAGGTGTTTATTTAATACACTAATGGGTGATAACCCGGGGGTGCAAGGATATTATATTAAGTTCACTAATGGGTGATAAGCCGGGAGTGTAGGATCATTGTATATATAGCACTAATGGGAATTCAAACCGGGGGTGCAGGACTGGAATATATATATGTATAGGAATGTTGTGACTATTTATATATGTATACATATGTGTATTTATGAGAAATTTTACTAAGAGAAATTAGTAGTTAGGGCAACAATGACATATGAAACAATCTTAATGAGATAAAGATTTAAATACTCTAAGAGAAAACATGAAAGGTAGTCAAATGTGATAGACTACTTATGAAGTATTGTATGGGCGATACGGAAATACTATTGTTGAGTGTAGATAGTGTTACGTGACTTTGAACTAGTTAACTTGGGTAAAATTACTAGTACTAAATAGAAGATGCGATAGGAGTGCACAATAGAATAGAGGTGAGAACTTCATGTGAGAGCACGAATCTAACATGCACATAATACTTACTTTAAGGAAGTTTTAAATACTTGCTAAAACATATTTTTACACATCGGGATCTGACCTGTATCTTGCATCTCTTTTCTCTCTTGATATATATATATATATATATATATATATATATATATATATATATATATATATATATATATATATATTACTTCAGGTGCTCAGCCACAAGGACACCAGATTTAGAGACTTGGATTCTTAGCGTATGACGGCTGATGTGGAAGCTGTAGGTCTTTACATTAGACGCTCCAATCATTTCTCTCAGATCATCCAGACTTCTCACTTAGGGCATGTGTCGCCCATTCCTAAGACATTTTATCAGAGATTGTATTTAATTTACTTATATTCATTTCAGTTGGATTTAGTTTTACTATGGTTATGTGGTTTAGAGTTTTGAACTGGAATGTTTTATCCAGACGTATTTATTTCAGTACATAATTCAGATTTATTATTTATTTTATTCAGTTGAATGGTGAATGGATTATATTTTAAATTCTTGGACTTTATAAATATGATTTTTGGTTACAATTTTAAAAAGAAAAATATTTTGACACTAGCTTAATTTATATTAGGTGATTGATAAAGTTAATGTTTTCGACAGTGATGCTAAGAATGAACAAACCGAACATTATGTTTTAAAATTTTATAAAGGACTGATCATCCGATATTAAATTGGGCGGGGTGTGTAACACCCAGTATTTTTGATGATTTAATAATTATGTGATTAATTATTATTGTTAAAATAATTGTGTGAATAATTATTATTGTAGTATTAATTAAATTATAATGCGAGAAATTAATTCTTAATTAATCCGGGTTAAAATAATTATTAACTAGCGTGACAAGGGTTAATACTTATTGTTGAGAATCATTGAATATTATTGTGTGAATAAGTAATATGGAATTATGCAAATTTGATAAATTATCGAAAGTGAGAAATGCAACAGTTTGTTATATTAAGTCGGGACACGCGTGTGAGTCGTGTCAAGACTAATTAAATGGAATAAAAAGGTAAATTATTTTTAGTAACTCGTATGATCATTTCGAGTGCGTCGTTGAGTCCTGGAGGGTCGAGATAGTCATAAAACTCTACTCGAGTATTTTATTTGGACTCCGGAATATTTTAGCCCAAATCGGCACCCCGTAGGGGTAGTTTTGGAAATTTGGATTTTTGGGGAAATTAAATGGACGAAAATATGAGTTTTATTATATCAGTTACGTGGGAGAAATTAGGGCTCACATTCACATAACTCAAGAGAGAGTCACAGAGAGTGAGGGAGAGCAAATCCCAAGGATCCAAAGCTTTTAGGCATCACCTTCCACCACCGTGACCAGCATCGTATAGATCGAAAAATGAGGAACGCATCTATACCAACATCACCAACGGATCAGACCATCATATTCGAGTAAAATCTTTATTACTTGCGTGATTTAGTAATAATTATGTTCATGATTAGAGTAGGTGATAACCCATTAATTTATGAGATTTAATTTTGATGAAAACTTGATGATTTGATTCATATTGGGTCTGAGATTATAAGAAATTAAATTTATTCATGTAGATAGGATGTTATCCATGAATTTATGATAATTTCCATGAACCAATCAGGGTTATAGTAGTTCTTAAATTGAAATTGGAAGAACTAGGGTTTTAATGGTTTAATTTGGGGATTTAGTATTTAATTGATGTATTGTGAAGAATTAATGATTCTAGGTTGTTAGAAATCATCTAAATATGTTAGAGCATCAAATGAGGGTTTTTTTTTATCATAAGAGCCTCCTGTATATTTTCACGCAATGTGACCTCAATCTTCATCAGAAAATATGGATGGAATTGATTGAAGACTACGACTTCTCCTTAGAGTATCATCCCGGGAAGGCCAATGTGGTGGTATATGCTCTTAGTCAAAAGTCTAAACTCACTTTGGCAGTGATGATGTTTCATCAAGCAAAGATGTTCGGCAAACTATAGAAATTCGATTTGCATGTGTAGCGGGGTTATGATAGGGCATACCTTTACAGTGTGGTGACTAGGCCACTCATTCAGTTGAAAGTTCTAGACGCCCAGCCGTGTGATCCCAAGTTCAAAAATTACCGTGACTATATTCAGGGCATTCAAGTGTTTGATACTCTTATCGTCAATAAGGATGGTGGTGTTCAGAACAAGGGCATATTGATTATCTCTATGATTGACGAGCTTCAAGACGAAGTGATGGCGGAGGCCCGTCAGTCTCATTAAAGCATAGATCCTTGTGCTACACAAATGTGTAAGGACCTATGTAGAGACTTTTGGTCATCTGGTATGAAGAGGGATGTGTCGACGTATGTACTCAAGTGCTACAGCTGCTAGTAGGTGAAGCAAGAACACGGAAGGCCGATAGGGATGTTGTAACCATTACCCATAGCTTAGTGGAAGTGGGATCATATCATTATGGACTTTATCATAGTCTTAACACAAGGGGAGTGTAGTCCCGATATAGTATGGATTATAGTGGATCGGCTCATGAAATCCAAACACTTCTTATAGATTAAGGTCCCAGACAACTCGGCTAAGTTTGCAAGGTTGTATATTTTGGAGATAGTCCGAATTTATGGTGTTCCACTCTCGATTGTTTGGAATAGGGATCCCAATTTCATATCCCAATTATGGAAGAAGTTTCAGCAGGAGTTGGGTATCGAATTGATCATGAGTACAGCGTATCACCTTGAGACAAATGGACAATCGAAACTAACCATTCATATGTTGGAAGATATGCTGAAAGCTTACGCGATTAATTTTTAAGTTAATTGGGTAGAGAATTTGCATCTAAAAGAATTTTCCAACAACAATAGTTATCCGAAAAGTATTGAAATGGATCCCTATGAGGCGTTTTATGGGAGGTTATTCCGCTCTCTAGTTTTCTAGGCAGTGGTGGGTGAGAAACATCTCGCCAATTTAGATTTGATCAGAGAAATGATCGATAAAGTTTAGGAATTTGATAAAGGCTCATGACGGCTCAGAGCCGACATAATAATTATGCTGATAATCTGTGGATATCTATGGAGTTTGAGATTGGTTACTGTGTGCTATTGAAGGTTAGATCTACGATTGAAAATCAATGATTTTTTTGGTAGGGGAAGCTTGTTCCTCGGTATATCGGCCCCTTTGAGATACTAGAATGGATTAGGGATGTATCGTATCGCCCGACACTACCTCCGCAGTTGTCTCAAGTTCATAGTGTGTTCCATGCTTATATGTTGAAGAAGTATCTTCATGACCTCAGACACGTCATCGACTGGAACCATATTGAGGTGGAGGAAGATGTCACATTTTCGATGCGACCTATATCCATATTGGACCGTGAGGACAGAGTGTTATGCAGTAAGCTCATTCCATTAGTGAAGGTTCTCTGGGAGTTTCAAGGTGTTGAGGGTGCGACTTGGGAGAATGAGTTGGAGATGAATGAGAAGCACCCAGAAATCTTTGTGTAGTTCTAATTTTGAAGACGAAATCTCCTAAGGAGGAGAGAATGTAACACCCGTGCTCGAGATTTGTACTTCGATCATTGTATTTTGTATGCCCTTGGGCTATGATTTGTATATTATGAATAGATAATAAATTTGACCTATCCTTGTGGCCTTTGTGCGATTTAAATTGGGGATTGAATGGCTTATAGTTGATATTCATAAATTTGGCCATTGTTCGAACGAGAGTCCACGTCGTTCGAAAGATAATGGCCATGTCATTCGAACGAGGTTCGAACAATCTTCTAAAGACTAGGACCTATTCAATTTTCATCATTTTTTGGAATCTCGTTGGAATGCCCTTGTTCGAATGAGGTGCATTGACGTTCGAACGAGGTGGATTCCCCTGCCCCTTTTTCACCTACATTTTGCCCTCATTAGTACCTCGTTAGAACTTTCGTTTGAACGAGAGGGGATCTCATTCGAATAAGGTCCAAGTCATTCGAACGATCGGATAAAATTAGATTTTTTTTGCACATTTTAATGTGGTGTCTTGACGTGGGGCATTTGATTTGCTGAGTTGTCGAGATCTCAACGGCCCTGATCAAAATTTGGGTTTAACCATTGGTTAATGGGTTAAGTGTTAGAGGGTTTAGATAAAGGAGAGAGGGATGGAGAGCCTATTTTCCATCAGATTTTTGGAGCTCTCTCTCTTGAAAGCTACACTCTCCTATTCCTTACCCAATTCCACCATTTTTTTAAGGTTTTAACTTCCATCCCGAGTATTTTCCAAGCTATTCCAATGCTAAAACACCCATTTCAAGCCTAGTTGAGGAAGAAGTTAGTTAGAAGAAGCCATTGTTAGAGCTCTCTTGAAGAAGTTGGAGCTTTCTTCGAGCTTTGGAGTTTTCAAGAGATTTCAAGTTATTCCCTTTAAGTTTCTCCTCTTCAAATCAAAGGCGGGGTCTTCCTACAAGTGTCTTCAAGATTAAACACTATTCGAATGCATGCTATAAGGGTTTGTTTTGAAAAAAATATTTCCTAGTAGGGTTTTCTTGCAAAAATGGGATATTTGAAGAAACTAAGGTAAAAATGGTTTTAATGAACAAATGGTATTTTAATCTTGAAAAAAATGAGGAAATAGACATGAAATATATTTCCATGTTAATATCATATTTAGTTGCATATTTAAGGGTTTCTAGGCTTGAAATCCTCCTAAAAATGCTTAAAATATCGTAGTATGTTGAATAAGGATTTATAGACATGGATGTGGAAATAAAATGGGTTTCTTGATGAAATAAAAAAAGTTAGAAATATTAACCCTAAATATGTTATAAAATGAAGAAGAAATGATATTTAATGCAACTTTTGGTTATAGGGGTAAAATGGATATTTTATAAAATGATCTTCATGACATTAAATATGTTTCTTGAAAAGATATTTGAGGAAATGGAATTTTCTTGGAGATAAAGGACAATGTATGATTTTGAACACAAAATCATAAAAGGTGGTTTTGAACATAAAATGATAATTTATAATGCCATGATGAAAGAAATATATTTTTACAAGGTTTCTATAAACGAAGGGTAAAAAGGTATTTTTTATAAAATTAGAGGGTCCTAGAGGTTGCACTTCCTCATTTGACCTTATCGATCGGTTTTATGAAAAATTGATAAATGAATGAAATGGCATGAGAATGATGAAAGTAAAGGAATAATGTGGACATTAGTAAAAAATCATAACACATTAATATGGGCTCGGAAGAGACTGAGAAATAATTATAAAAAAATCGAAGCCTTAGGATGAAAGACCAAAATCACTGGCTAAAGCATATGGTAGCATAGCTAGTAGTGTAGATCCCATCAAAGTATGTGGATAATTGGAGAATTTCGAGAAAAGATAATGGAAATGAAAATGAACTTAGTTGTGCTTAATGAATGTAAATAAGACAACATAATGAAAGGGATGAAAATGGAGACTAAGGAATAAAATATGATTAAATAGTCTCTAGACCCGATAAAGGGTGGTATGAAATGGTGAAGTGTGAGTATGAGCACATCCCTCGGGTGCATTGCATGGTAGTTGCATTAATACTAGCTAAATTTTTAAATATTTTCGGTATTATTCAAAATACATATTATATGTATAGTATTTGCGCAGAAAACGTATAGCTTAGTATTTCTCACCCGGCTGAGTGTTCTCTAACCCCCTACTTTTTATTTTAAAACCCCAACCCTCACCCCAGGTACATCGGGTAGGGACATTGTCAAGGACACCGGTAAGGCCTCTGAGGATAATAATCGTTGTTAGAAGCTCTGTTATTTTATTTAAAATTTTATTTGGAAACATTGGATTTGGAATATTTTTAAATCGTTTTATTCGGGCCTTTGTCCAAGTGTATTAATAATACAGGGACAACTATGGGTTATTTCTTATTTATTAAGCTTTGACGGATTCACTGGATTTTTATGAATAAACCTTGTTAATTAATCAATTTACTTAAAGTGATCTCTTGTTTCTTAAATTAAAAACCGGTAGTTTAATCCTTATAAAATAGTGCAAGTAAAAGGTTTTTCTTAAATAATAGAATTGAAATTTACCCCATCCTCTTTAACTCCTTAACTCAGTGAGGGTTCACCCGACGGCGACCTAAATTCAGGTTGGGGCATTACACCTTAAGACAAGTGAGGTGAGCTATTTTTGGATGTGAGTGACGGGTGAGATGGCATGATATACATAAATGAGTTGCATTTAATATTATTCGAATAAAGTAAGGTAATTCTTGAAAATTTGGGGGTCTAATGCTTGATGTTTTCCTAAGAGCCTTTTTTAGGTGTTCGTAATCCGGAGCGGCATGCTTGAGAAACCAGTCCGGCATTTTAGTTGATTAGATAACTATTTATCCTTAGAGTGGCATTTCTCATTTTGTTTCAGTATTTCCAGTTTTATTAGACTCCCAAGGAGTTTTTTTTTTTTACAAAACATGGATAGCTTAAGGATTGTGTGTGCCTGAAAAAATCCCCATTCCTCACAGGAAGCTGAGAGCTTCAGGATTTTAGTGTGACCTTCATTTTTGTTACCTTTTAGGAGTTTTGATATATCAATAACTCGAATGTTTGTTGGTGAATATTGAGTGACAGTTGTTAGTGTTGGTCGTTCGTGTTGGTTTTGGCTCTCCTATTTTTTCAATTTTGGTTTATTTATAAATTTGCCATTTTGGCTCAAATCTATAAATACAAGTGTTATTTCTAGGTTTTGGGAGAGGACAAGAGTGGGAAGATTTGAGAGCTAATCAAAGGCAAAGAGAGATAGAGAGCTAATTTGAGGGGTGAGTTCTTGTGAAGTTGTGAGTGACTTTCTAAGAGAGATAAATTGTGTGTGTGTGTGTATAACCTTTGGGTTCCTCCATTTATCTATAAAAATAAGAAATCCTCCTGAGTGGATGTAGCCCAAATTTGGGTGAACCATGGTATATCGTTGTTGCTTTGTTTTGATGATTGCTTGTATGTTCTTATTGTCTCTTCATTGATACTTGGTTTAATTTATTGGGAGTTCACCGCTGCTAACTCTAAGTCATGTGTGGGGTAATTCCTCTCGTGGGGCATAATCTTGCAGGACGTGTTGTCAATTTTATAAAATACCGCAAGTTCACAGATTATTATAGAATAGCGAGTGTAAGTACGGGTCGAACCCATAGAGATTTGTCAATTTTTTCGTTCAAAACAATTGTGACAGTCCAACTAGAATAAAATGGGATAAAGAATAATTATAAACTACATTAAATAGAAAAAACTACAATAAATGAGAGTAAAACAAGATTTGTACACAATTAGGATTCGGTGTTCAATTATCATATAACTAATATTGCACACTAATTTAATGTTGTCATTCCTTTTTTATAACTCAAATTAAACCGACTCTCGTCGCGTTTAATTCGGAAAACAAAATATTTTTAACGTCTCTAATAGACAGCTAAAATCCCTATTCCCTTAGAAAATACAAGTTTTAAAGTTCAAAAATGTATATAAGCATAAATTATCAAAACAATCAAAGTGAAAGCACAATTCATCAAAAATTACTATTCTTAAATCTCAAAACTTAATTGACAAAACAATTTTGAAGGTCTTAAAACCCACTCTCGTGTCGCTTTAAAATGCATATCGAATCTTCAATAACAATTAAAACGATTAGGGAATAAACAACAATTAAATTAACGTGACAATATTAGCTAACTTAGAAAAACTTCACCATAATCCGAATAGAAGAATCAAGCTACTATAATGAAAGAGAAATTGCAAGAATAAGTGGAGAATTTCATTAATAAATCAAACTTACAATAATTTATCTCACAAGAATCTTCAATCCTCTAAAAAATGGCCCTCAAATTGATTACAATCACTCAAAGTTGCTCCCCGAAATTCATAAATTGCTTGTTTTAATTCAGAATTCAACCAAATTTTATAGAGAACTTTATTGTGCCTAGATAAATATTTAAAAATTATTTCCAGGCCCATAAAGCTTTAAAAATTATGATTTCAACCCCAGTAATACTAAAATTGTATTTTTAACACAAATTTTATTCAAACTTGCATTTTTATTTTATTTTACAAAAATGACTCTAAAAGCTCATTATTTATGATACAAATGACCTAACAAGGCCTAGATTTAGGCATAATTCATACAAAATAATTCACTCATCGGGACGTATAAGCTATAGCACTCTCCTCCTGCTGTAATACACCCCCAAGTCGCTGTAAGGATGCATCAGTGTAAGCACAGTACTCCACTCCTTCCCTAGGCAGTGTGAGTACAGGTGTTGAGGTCAGTTTGTCCTTTAACTCATCAAAGGCTATCTGATAATGGTCTTCCTAATCAAACGGCAACCCCTTGTGAGTCAGGTTCTTCAGCGAACCCGTAATCTTCGAGAAAGCCATAATGAACCACCGATAATATCCTGCCAGCCCCAGAAAACTACGAACATCGATCAGTGTCATGGGCTGTCCCCACTCCCTCACAGTTGATACCTTACTCGGATCAACAGCAATACCCTTATCAGACACAACTTGCCCCAAAAACTTCACCTGCCAAAGCCAAAACCCACACTTCTCAAACTTTACGTATAATAGGTGATCCCAATGTATCTGTAAAACCATCCGTAAATGCTTGGCATGCTCATCCTCAGAGCTAGAGTAAACTAGAATATCATCTATGAACACTATCATAAACTAGACAAGAAACTCTTTGAAAACCCGGTTCATTAGATCCATGAACACTGTAGGCGCGTTGGTGGGCCCTTATGGCATCACCCTAAACTCGTAGGACCCATATCGTGTCAGAAAAGTAGTCTTAGGGGTGTCCTCCTCCCTGACGTGCAACTGATGATAATTATATCTCAAATCGATCTTGGAGAAATAAGTTGTTCCCCTCAACTAGTCAAAGAGATCATCAATCCGAGGTAGTGGATACTTGTTTAGGATGGTGACCTTATTCAACTCTTTGTAATCGATACACAACCAACGTGATCTATCCCTCTTCTTGACGAACAACACTAGCGCACCCCATGGTGTTGTACTCCGTCTAATAAAACCCTACCCCAAGAGCTGCTAAATCTTCTCCCTTAACTCTCGTATCTCTTATGGGGCCATATCATAAGGCACTCGGGCGATAGGTCTCGTACCCGGCTCCAAATCAATGATGAACTTAATTTCTCAACAAGGCGGCAGCCCGAGTATCTCTTGAAACACGTCCTCAAAATCCCCCACTATTAGAATAGAGTATAGATATACAACCACCTCCTGTGAGGTCTCATCCTCAATGTAGTATAGATATGTTCTCGAACCTCCCACGGGAAGAGGCATCGCTACCAAGAATATCTCCTTCCCTAGGATAGAAAACATAATAGTCCTCCTGAAATAATCCACCATCACCCGGTATCCATCTAGCCAATTCATACCTAGAATGATGTCGTACCCCTCCATATCTATCACAAGAAGGTAGGCGGCTAAACACAATCTACCCATGTCAATGTCCACACCCCTAAAGATCGAGTGTATAAGAGACTAACTACCCAACGGTGACTCAACACATATAAGAAGACTACCAACTGTCTTTAATAGGCTGGTAGCTCGTGAAAATATAGTCATTCTGAAAGAGTGTGATGCCCTAGTATTAAATAAAATCCTACCCTCAAGCCCATGAATAGGAAACGTACCCTCTACTGGTGGTGGTGCCAGTGGAGCTTGTTATATGGTTGTATCTTGGATGTTATAGACACGTCTGTACTGTAACTGCCCCTGCTGCGGTGGAATTGTTGCTGCAGGTGACCTCTGTGCCTACTGTTCCTGCGGGGCACCATACTATTGTGGTCTTTTACACCTCTGGGGACACTCTCTCTTCATGTGACCTGCCTACCCTCACACAAAATAACGCCCCTCGAAATCACCCTACTGACCCTGTCAAGGTTATCCCTACTGCTGGCCTTGATGGCCTCGGCCCTACTGGCCTCCCCCAATATTCCCTTAGCCCTACTAGCCCTAAGGAATGTGATGTTGATGTTGAGGACCCTATTGTCCGTACCTGAAACCTCCCTCGGGTCGGTGACCCCCAAACCTAAACCTCTTGGCCTGATCCCCCTACCGAGAATCCTGCCCTTAATGTCTACCTGACTGCTATTACTGCTGGGGTGCTCCGCTAGAATTTTCTCCCCCTACCTTGCTCGGCTAGATAGGCTCACTTACTCTCTTGCTTCCTTTAACATGGAAGCGTCCTAAAAGTGTAGCAGTGCTGCATTGACGACATCTGTATAAGTCACCACTGCAGGGTTGCCAACCAAATGTTGCCTGATCCTTCAGGCTAATCCATCCATAAACTTTACCTTATTTCTTTCCTCGTTATTCACTTCGTCTGGAAAAAATTAGCCAAACTTGTGAACTCCTCCTCGTATTCATCTACTGAGCGATCTCCCTGAGTCACCTCACTAAACCTCCTCCGCATCTCTTTCTCAACTACTAGTGAGAAGTACTTACGATCAAATCGAACCCAGAACTCTGTGATAGATATCGTATCCCTCTCCTCCATTGTGATAACTGACTCCCACCACTGTAAGGCTACCCCAACCATTGTGAATGTGGCCAACTTATGTTTTTGTACCTCACTGCAGTCGACATGCACGGGTGGTTTTATATATCTTTCTTCCACTGGCATGTCGCATTCACGTCTATGCTCTTCTGAAACTCTAGAGGGTGACCCTTTTGAAAAGCTGATGATACGCAAATATTACGTATTTCATCCTCCGAACCTATGCATTTTAGCCCCCTCGAGTATCTTATTCCCTATATCTATGCTCGTTAACCAGACAACCTCGGATTTCTACGTTAACATGTTTTGTAGGGTTAATTGAGCTTTTAGAGGTATTTGGATGCTAAGTGTGAAGTTCGGACACATTTCGCTCTATTTTCGTACGCGATCGCACGTTCAAGGAAAATTTAGTCATTTCATAGCTTAGGAAGCTGGCCCAGCATCTTCATGGAAGTTGTATCCCTCCTCGCAAGCTGCACATGGCCGCGAACGGTGCACAATTCCGATTCAGAACAAAAAAGTTATGGCGATTTCAGCGGACGGGAAATACAAACAACCAAAACAGCAATGCAGTGTGCTGATACCTTCTTGATCGATCGATCGACCAAAGGGGTCAATCGATCGATCCTTCTCGACATTGGGCTAATTTGTTCATCATCGATCGATCGACGGTTTGGGTCGATCGATCGATCCCCCGTTTTCAGGAGATATTTTGCCTTTTATTTTCTTTTCTCTTTTCTTTTCTATTTCTTTTCCCACTTACTATAAATACCATTTATGTTGTAAATATCAGATATTAACGTTTTAGGATAGATTTTAGCTTAGAATAGCTTAGGGTTTGAGGGTTTTAGAGAGTTCTTCTTCAATTGTTCTTGGATTGACACCCTAATTGGGTTGTAAGTTGCACTATTCATCTTCCTCTTCATTAATATAGCTTGCATTTCATTATTTCTTTCTTTCTAGATTAATTTACATGCTTTGATTTAATTTCTTTCTAGTGTAGTTTTACCGCGTTTATTTATCGCTTTCCATTTACCGCATTTTTAATATGCTTTCTAGCTAATTTAAATTAGGTTGTGTTTGAATAGAACTCACTCGAATTGACGCGTTGCTTTTCTTTGGTGATGGTGTTTACGGGTCTATTTCGGGTGCGTTGTCCTAGTTATTGCCCCTAGGAGATTTGACGGGGCATATCATGTATGTCCCGTGCTTACGACCTTTCGTGCGTAATTTTCGGGGTATTTGTTGACGCCAAAATCTTATTAGGCTTTTATGCGGATTTAGGGGCATGACAACCCTTGATTCAATTAACTGTCGAAACGAGACGCATTCTAAATAACTCGTTGACCCATGTATCCATTTTATACAAATTAACTCGGGTGAGGGATATTCGACGCAACCTATAGTTTTACCGCTTTATCAATCTAGCTTTGTTTTCCCTCGCCTAGATTAATATTTCCCTTTCATGCATCTTCTCTTTTAGTTTGTAATTCATCTTTTACACTTTTATTTCGGAGCACTAAATCAATTATATTCTAGCATCTCATCCCTATGGACTTTCGATACCCGACTTACCGTTGTGTTTGCCTCGCAAGTGTAGTCATAATTTAGGTTTGTTTGTTTATCGCGGTGAAATGAAAACAACGACTGTGCACCTACACGAGCACACTTTTCATGCGTTAATCAAAATGAATATTGCATATTTCATCAAAAGCCTCCCTAATCCTCTACCAATATAACGACCCTGGGTGGGCTTGGAAAACTGGCGCCACTAGCTGTGGTGGCTTCTTGGCCTATGAAAAATGGAAAGCCATGGTAGTTATCGACGCATTAAATGCCTGCGCCACTATCGTTGCCACCACTGCTGCTGACACTATCCCCAGTGGTGGTTGTGGTTGCGGTACTTGTAGCTCCTGCTAAGCCTCCCTCACATCGACTCCAGCCGCTGCTCTCAATGGTCATCCTCCCTTGGGTGGCATCTGAAAATAGATCGAATTATATGAGTTCACAGTCAATACAAATACAACAACAGAAGAATGTAATCTCAAATGCGTAATCATGAATGCAACAGGCCTAATAATAGTTCTCTAAGTTAAAGAACGCTACGCTGGAATCGTAGTAAGCCACACAAATCCTATGGACACTAGAACCCGATGCTCTGATATCATATGTGGCACCCCGTCTAATTTAATCACGGGTGATCAGTCATTTATCAAAATAAAAAGGAATCATATATGATCCATTCTTAGCATCACTATTAAAAACTATTTAATTTTCTAACCACCTATGTGAAATTAAGTCAGTGCCACTTTTATCTTGTTATTAACTTAACAACACGCGAAAATAAAACAAAAACAATTTAACTAGACCATCCACACAATAATAATAGTCTAAACAATCCACGACAGATATACAAATAAATAAGACCAAATAAATCATCGGTTCCCAAAATAATAAATCTAACTACAATCTGAAGTAAATAAAACAGAATCTCAACATAATCTGGTAAATAAACTGAAGTACTGAAGAATCTGAAGGGGAAACACGCTCAAAAGAAATACTGAAATAAAACTCCTAACTAGGAATGAATAAACTGAAGCATCTAAGTTAAATCCTGCAAGCTCTACAATGTTGCAGCTACGCATCCCTGGAAAGAGTCCTCAATCTGAACGTTCATGTGGTTGGACACTAGAAAATATTTTGACACGGGTCAGAGCCCAAGAAAACCTTTGAAAATATTTTGCAAGTGATTAAAATGCAATAATATAAATATGCATGAATCCTTTTCATATTTAAGCTAATGTCGCACTCTTTTGAGATATAGCTCACCCCTCAACTAATATTCACACCTATCGCTTACCTTCTACCTCGCTAGTTCTGCTACCCACCTAACTAGTCTTGGTACACCCTTTCTAACTTTCCACTCTAACCCGAGTATTCCTTACTTTTATTTATAAGTTATTCTACTCACTAACTTATTTAATCAATTCAACTTTAATTAATTATATAACCTTCACACTAGTTATATATGAAATGCATTCACACATTATGTATTTATCATATATATAATTATTTACTCGTATTATATGAATACTAACATACTACAACATTCACACACATGTCGCATATAATAACCATCCTTCTGAGCTATCACTAACCGAATGCTTGTCTCTAAAATGCTATCATATCCCAGGTAGGATCACTCTAATCCGGTTACTATAAGTCGGGACTAGCTCATCCCGAACTTTGATAAAAATATCGTAAACATAGTGGTGGTGGTCATATTTCCACAAGAATGAGACCGAGTCACACCTAAAACATCTCACCCTAAAAATAAATCACACAATAAAATAACAGACGATATGACCTGGGGACTATACTCTCCCTGCATTCAATAGTCAGGGGATTCACCCACATAGCGCAACCTCCTATGATAGCACTAGAGGGGTATGTATTTACATACCCCTCTAACACCAATATTTATAAAGTACATATATATATATATATATATATATATATATATATATATATATATATATATATACTATCACAATATCTGTATATATATATATGATTAAATAAAATCCGCCTAACCCGCGCCTAACTCCCGTAGCACTAGCCCATAATTCTCGAGTCTATTTTTTCGACTCTTAATTTATTTAATTACACATCAATTAATTTATTATCGTAGTGTCACTCCAATACAATACCCGGACTCACTCAAATAGCTCGTAATTTAACATTTAGAATTTATTTCACCAAAATTCCTTCCTTAAGTTCACACCCCTTCTTTAACTTTTAAATACCTTAATACCCATCTCCTAAGACTCTACGTATTATCATCCGTAAAATTTTCACTAATTAAGTCCCCTTATAAGTCCACAAAAGAAAATAAGGCCATATAAATAAAACCAGCGGAACTGTCAAAAATCCAGGGCCATCAATCGATAGATAAATCAAGGCTTGACAGCTCCTTCCCCACGGTACTGTTCTGCCATTGATGTTCATCCAAGCTTTACCACTTCTATCCATATTTCACCCCAATCATCCCCAACATATATACGCATCTAAAACAGGTTATAATCATCATTCTAACCTTTTAAACCTCATTGATTTTCATGGGACGTCATCAATTCCCGAAATGGGTTTCCACTGTTTCATTCAATCGTTATTCTAATTCGATTCTAAAATCCAAAATTAATCAACATCGACTATAGGAGTTCTAATATAATTCAAATTCTAACAACATTGAATCATATTTCATTATTAATTGAACATTTATTTTACACAACATATTCAATTCCTCAAAACCCATTTTCCATGTGATACCCCACCCAAAAAGAGTTTTAGTTTCCACCCACTATGTTATGAATCGAAATACTGCTATTTAGATTGAAAGAAAGTTAACCACTTGCCTGATTAGATTCATAAGGCCTGATTACTTTGATGTAAAAGGCGAAGTTGATACAAGCACCTCACTCCCTCTTTGATTTGGCTCCTAAAAACTCCTCACTTTCTTCCTCTTCTTTTTTCTCAAGATCTAGTGTTTTAAATTTGAGTTATGGCTACCTCTAGTTCCATAACTTAGGTTTTAAAGCTCTTAATCCCGAAATTAGGTTGATGGCCCAAGTCCAAATGACCCAAACACCCTCGTGTTGGCCCGATTATGTCTAAAAAGGTCCCGGGACCCAATTGCTACCCCCGAGTACACTATTTTGACTATCTCAATCCTTCTAAAAACAATGGTGATCTCGAAATCTCCATCTAAGTCACTCTACAATAAAGTCTTATTCCGACCCCAAATACTCTACACACGACTCCCAGTGGAATACAATGCTATGTAACACCCCGCCTAATTAAATACCGGGTGGCCAGTCCCATACCAAATTAAAACAGAATATACAGTTGGCTCATTATTAGCATCACTGTCGAAAACATTAACTAATCACCCAATACCCAATTAAGCTGGTGCTAAAAACTTTTCAAATTTTAATTTCAACAAAATGCATTTTTAGTTTACGAATAACACTACACATATTATTCTACAACACTAATAGCCGAACAGATAACACAAAAGTGTAATACCCCGTATTTCAGAATATTTTATCTAATTAAATTGGAGAATTAAATGAGAACGTACAGCTTAATTTAAATTACGTAGGAGGAGTAATTTAATGGGATTTATTAAAAATTGTAATTTTGGGATATCAAATATCGGGAGATAGTTACCGATTTATATTGCCTCATTATATTTACTTAGTGCGAGTGGTAAATAGTTACTTAACGCGTGTAGACCGTGTTGGGGTGAGAACGAGTAATATTTTTTAAGTGACTCAAATGATAATTTAGAGGTCACCGATGAGTCCGGAAGGGTCAAATTAGTCAAAATAGTATACCCGGGGGTACTAGTTGAGTCCCGGGGTAATTTTGGACTAAACCGAGACCGTTCGGGGGCGTTTTGGTCTTTTAACATGAGAGGGTATGGAGACCTACAAAATTGAGAGCTTTATATCAGCCGTATGATAGAGGGATTAGGGTTAGAACACCCATGACAACACCAATACCATTAGAGAGAAGAGAGACACAACTTTCTAAGGCAAAAGAAGGAATTGGGAAAGATTCAAAGGGATTTTCACTATCAACTTGTTGGGGAAGAAGGATTGAAGGATGAAGATCATCAATCATCAACAACAACCACGAAATTAGACCCTATTGATCATAAGGCAAGTTGTTTATTGCAAAAATTATAAAGTTATAATACCCATGTGTAGGGTTTTTGAATAGTTTTGTTTAAATCATTATTTTGATTGGAGAAAGATGATATTTATACATGTTGGGATAGGAATCGCATGTAGAATGATTTACCTTATGTAGAGGATTAAGATTCAGATTAGACTTGATGATTTTTTGGATTAAAATCTGGATTTTTGAATGATAATATGGGAAGAACACCATAACTAGGGTTTCAAGAAATTCTGGGTTTAATTCATTATTTCTTTAAAGGAATTGGAGTTTTGATGTATTTGACACGTTAGAAACTGTCCTAGTATATGTGGAAATATGTTAGGATCATTGGGTCAAAGTTTGGTGGACTATAATGGAGTTTGAAGATTGGTTAATGGAGGAAAATATTAACGAAGAAGAAGACTGCGTCTGTCCCTGTTCGATCGATTGATCGATCTCGAACTATCGATCGATCGACTATGTCGATCGATCGAACCCAGTCGTCGATCGATCGACGCAAGCTGTTTCCCAAAAATTTTATGTTTAATTCTTCGTTGAGTTCGGGAATGAATGAGTATTCTAGGATTTACATTATACTTATGTGGGAGTGAGAATAAGACCAGTAGGTATATTGTTGAGGTCCGATAAGGCCATTGGGTGTAGGGCTTGGATTACGGACCGACGAGAATAATCCGATTTAGTAGAGTATCGGGGACTTAGGAAATTGAGTTACGAGGCTAAGTAAATTCAATTTAAGTAATAGACCAGTAGGGTAAGGAATAACTACTGAAATTATATGTAAGGGGTAACTAGGACCCTTAGAGTTGTGTGAATACTCAAATAAATACGATTAATGAGATAAATCGTAAAGCGAATATTGTACGGTAGATATATGAGATTAAAATACTACGTACTTATATGATTAATAGGTCGGGCGTGTACCTACTGAATTATGTGATCTTTTAGGTCGAGAGATTTATACCTAAATTAATTATGTTAGGGTCGATGAGACATTCCGAACTAACATAAAGTTATTATATGTTTGGGATCGATGAGAAATGCCGAACCAAACTTTGAACTGTGTCGCGATGAGAGAGTCCCGAACCAGAATATGTGTATATATATTTTTAAAATAGTTGGGGTCGAAGGATAATTCCGAACCAACTCTCACTTGGGGTCGATGAATCATTCCGAACCAAGAGATCTTTATTTGTGTATATAAATAATTGGGGTCGATGTATCATTCCGAACCAAGAGTCCTTTACGTGTATAAAAAGGGCAAAATAGTAATGACTGATATTTAGTATATATTGTGTGTGAAATATATATACTTGATGATATTCTACTTCCGTGTATTAGTAGATTGATATATTTTATGTATTTAAAGATACATATTGAATTGGTAAGTTAAGTAGTGAAACTTAATTACGAAATGCACCTTTAGATAGAGAAAATCTATTTAGTAATTTTAGTAGTGAAACTAAATTAGAAGTCTTGAAAAATAACATAGATGAAATGTTACTTGAGAATTAATTAACATACGCGAGATGTTAATGAAACGGTGGTACTGTATGGGCGGTACTGGAACTTGGGTACAGATAAGTTCAGTTGTCTACTTTGGTTTTAGTTAGCTTGGGAGGTATGGCTAGATAAACTAAGTGTAGAACGTTAGGTGTGCACAAAAGATGAGGGGTGAGTTAACTCAAGAGAGTGTACGAGAACCTAACATGTGTAATCAATAACCGCATTTTATATTGTTATAAACGCTTGCTACATATTTTCAAAATGTTTTGAGTACTAACTCTTGCTATAAAATATTTTCAAAACCTTTTAGGTGTCCAGCCACAGGGATGCCATGTATGATGATTCCATTCCAGGGACTCGGAGCTGTAGCTCAGTGGATGCTTACAGGATCTTGACTAGACGATATCTCTCATTCAGATCTAGTACAGGATCTCACACTTTTTTATGTATGGACTTGTGGTCCGGTATTAGTCTCATATGTTAGTTTCAGACTAATGGTTATTCTATTGTTGTTTGGGATTTTTAGCCGATGGTTTATTTGGTAATACTTTTATTCTGTTGTACTTTCACTTTGTTGTTTGAATCATAGTACATGTTTATTTGTACTCTGGTCCGCATGGTTGATTTATCTGTTTTAAGAAAGATAAAATTTGGCACCGGTCTAATTTTACTTAGGAGATTAGTAATTAAAAAGTTTTCGACAGTGATGCTAAGAATGAACCATTTGAGAAACCTGTTTTAATTTAATAAAGGCCTGATCACCCGATGTTTAATTAGGCGGGGTGTCACAGATGGTATCAGAGCATCAAGTTCTAGTGTCCATAGGATCTGTACGGCTTACTACGTTTTCAGCGTATCGTTTGATTGATATAGAGCCCTATCTTAGGATTGTTGTACTCCCCTACGTACGTAGTTACGATCTCCTGCTATTTAATATATGTGGTGTTACATATACGAGTTCGATTGGGCATGGTACGTCAAATATGGTGGTAGAACCAGCATTGGCGTTAGAAGGATTGCAGGAGGGAGGAGCTCAGCATGAAGCCCGGAGCGTTCAAATATGGTAATCATAGGAGAGATGACCGTTGTTGAGGTCACTTTTACTGTGTAATGGAAGTAGATGCCACAAGGGTTATTGAGGCATAGCAGGCATTTTCCAAGTATCGCGACAGCAAAGAGCGATGCTATTCTAGACCGCCCAATACAGTGATAGTGGGAGTAGGTCTGAAGAAATTTTAATGAGAACAAGCCGTAAAAATGTGATAAAATGGCGACTGTACATGTTAACCAATGGAAGTAGTATGTCCAGTGGTTTTGGCGTTTAGGATAGAGTAGAAATACTCAGAAGTGAAAATTTGAGTAAATTTTTAGAGGCAACGTGGCAGAGATACCAGTCACTACATTCGGACCGAGGGTCCATATACAAATAGAGGAACCTTACATATAGTTTCACCACAAAGTTCTCCAATGATGATTCAGAAGCGAAGTGAATGGGAATATCTGAACCCCTCACGTGAAAGCCTGCTAGAGGCCAATCGTGAGAGAGAAATTTATCCTTTTAAGTGAACTTGTACCGATGAGATAGGTATAAAGGAAAAAGAGCCCTTGAGAGAATGGACTCTCGAGTTATAATTCGCAATTTTAGTAAAACTCTTCTTGGACGACTGATGTTTATGAAGACAATATGGTACTTCCGACAAGGTTGAGGTAAATGCTCCTAGGTGGGCGGAGCTAAGGGAGTTTAAGGATTTAGTCAAAGAGTAAGACTGAATGTAAAGGGGCTGGTGCAAGCCATGGGTGAAAACCCACTAGGGAATTTAATGATTAAATTCTAAGTCGGGGTTGTTAAGTCCCATAGTGCGTTCCTCTTGGTCAGCAGAACTAAGGGAACCAAGATGATAGTGTTCAGGATCGAGACTACCCAGTCCGAGAGGAGGGGTACCCAAACCGGTCAGTATGTCCTGGAGTCAGGAATTTTTGAAAAAGATGTCTAGTGTGGATTCTAGGGCCACGCGTTTTATTTTAGCTTGAAGTTATTTGAAGAAATAATAACTCCAATAAGTTTTCATTCCTGAGAGGACAAGCGTGTTATGTCCGGAAACCATCTGAACCACCAGAGCGATGGATAAGGAAGTATAGGGGTTTTAGCCTCGAGTGAATGGGGTATATGACGATTCCTCGCCTGAAAAAGGGTCGAGTTGTCATTATTCGTCAATATGTGAGAGACTTCGGAGATTATGAACATCTCATAGTAATTGATTTCGGTGTGTGGGAACCTAAATGATGTGAGTCAATGTATGTCGTATGACTGCTGAGCGGAGAAATCGAGCTCGCTGTTGTAATTTGTGCTAAGGTCTTAGTGATAGTATAAGCGCAGTGCCACTTGACTCCTTTAGAAATATTGGAGTATGGTTGCACATATTGTCGAGGAATCAAATTTGAGCATATCGACTATGTGTTGTTCCGATAATGCTCAGTAAGAATACATGGGGAGAAGTCTCTTGTTTAAGTTCGGTTGCGAAAGGGAATACGACTGAATTTTTATGCGCGTCAGGAGAAGAGACATTGTTAGATGCTAGGGCATCAGTGGAGCCGGTAGTGTTGTGGAGAAACACTGAAAGGCTTACCTCACCACGAAGGGATAAGTGGGACTTTGTGGGCAAGGATTTGATTTTTGATCTATAGGGTATTGAGAATACCCACAAGATTGTAGTCACGTCGTGTAGACTAGGCTAGAGTTGAAGAAAAGCATGTTACGGGTGCGACATTTGCAATGTTTTTGCAAATGTACCCGGAGAAAAGGGTGTATGGGCGCCCTAATCAATAGGATTCCTTAGACATCCGAGATAGAGGGATGCGGAAAATTATTTTGTACGCCGGTGGGGAAATTAGGAGACAAGTCGTATCGATGAAATGGGTTGAACGTCATGGGAGATAGACGATGATCCAAGATTATATGTGCTGAGAGATCCAGCACACCCTATGGGATGAAAGTCGGTGGGAAACCGTTCAAAGGTTATCTCTTGATATGGGAGACCTAACTGTGGTGAAAAAGTAGAGCAAGGTGCTACTTGACTGAGTGTTGTGAGTGACTTACGTGTTACTAAAATGTTGATTCTTATAAAGTAACCAACCCAAAAAGTGCGCCAATTGCGAAGAGTGCACGGATTGTAAAGTATAATAAACCCGGAGAGAAAGGGGAATAGAGTACCACTTGAGGAAATATGACGTAAGTGGTAAGCGATGTTGAGGAGAGACATGGTGAGATTGTCTCCAGATACACCTCTAGTTAATAGACAAGATAGACTCGAAATGAACAACCGGAATGTGGTAGTGAACCCACATTTCCAATGATGGAATGAGGAGACAAACTTATAAATTATTGATGGGTTGTGAACATCATAATTAAGCCAACATTTCGTTGGGGGTAGCGAAATGGGGTGACCGGGATGGATTAGTATGTAGTTGAAAAGGGATAGTGCACGGTGCCGCTCTACATCATTGTGAATCAGGATAAAATCCTAAAATTCCACCCTGTGAGAGATGGTCAGGAAGGAATAGAGATAAAGTTTTATTTTGAGTATGTTGTGTTACCTACGACTCAATGTTAGTGAGAAAGAATGATGATACGCGCTTACGATAGTGGAATTTTGGAGAAGCCCACTGATCAATTCCTAGGTTGAATGTATGCCTATAAGAGCATATTTATAGGTAGAGTGAGTGCCTATATGGACTGTAAATGAGGATTAGATTCGTGGGTACCGATTACGAACAATACATGTACTTTGGGTGTGGTTCGAGGAGACATTTTGAACTTTTAGTCCTTAACGCGTGATATGAGGACATTCTATTGGAGTATGACATTTAGGGTATATAAAATGTGTAATATATGGCTCCCAAATTGTCTACTCATGTGCTATGAGATATATATACATATATTGGTGCTCGAGATGTGATTTCGAGACAAGTAATTAATCACTATTGGTGATCGAGGTGAAATTCCGAGCCAATAGCCCCAAAAGTGTTATAGAAGGGGGGTGATTATAAAATAAGTGTTGATAGTACATGTTAAGTGTACGATATATATACCTATTGATTTTTCCTACTTATGTGCGATAGTAAGTGTGCTTAATCTCTGTATTGGGGTCGATGATGTTCCGGACCAATACATGAGGGATCGATTTGGGGTCGATGATTTTTCCGAACCAAATCGATGATAAATATTGGTATCGACGGAAGGTCTGAACCGACATGTGCATTACATTTACCTTGGGGTCGATGGATTCCGGGACCAATGTAAATGATAGAATTTTTGGGGCCGATGATTTTTGCCGGACCAATTTTCCTTAAAGTATACATTGTGTGTGAAATATATACCTTATAATATTCTACTTATGAGTGATAGTAGACACTTAGATGTTATATCGAGATATACATCGAATGGGTAAATTAAGTAGGGAGAAACTTAATTTCAAGAATTAACGTTGGATTGGGAAAATCTATGGAGAAATTAAGTAGTGAGACTTAATTATGATATATGCGGCATGGGTAACATGCGATAAGAATTTATAATGAAGCAAGGCATATACTTGGGGTGACCGTTAGGATTTTATGAATTGGCATTGGGTATTAGAGGATGCAATTATATCTATGGTACTTAGCCTTAATACCAGCCTTATCCTAATTTCGAGGACGAAATTCCTTTGCAAGGGGGGAAGTATGAAATACCCCGTATTTCCGAATATTTTATTTAATTAAATTGGAGAATTAAATGAGAACGTACAGCTTAATTTAAATTACGTAGGAGGAGTAATTCAATGGGATTTATTAAAAATTGTAATTTTGGGATATCAATCGGGAGATAGTTACCGATTTATATTGCCTCATTATATTTACTTAGTGCGAGTGGTAAATAGTTACTTAACGCGTGTAGACCGTGTTGGGGTGAGAAAGAGTAATATTTGTTAAGTGACTCAAATGATAATTTAGAGGTCACCGATGAGTCCGGAAGGGTCAAATTAGTCAAAATAGTATACCCGGGGGTACTAGTGGAGTCCCGGGGTAAATTTGGACTAAACTGAGACCGTTCGGGGGCGTTTTGGTCTTTTAACATGAGAGGGTATGGAGACCTACGAAATTGAGAGCTTTATATCAGCCGTATGATAGAGGGATTAGGGTTAGAACACCCATGACAACACCAATACCATTAGAGAGAAGAGAGGCACAACTTTCTAAGCCAAAATAAGGAATTGGGAAAGATTCAAAGGGATTTTCACTATCAACTTGTTGGGGAAGAAGGATTGAAAGATGAAGATCATCAATCATCAACAACAATCACGAAATCAGACCCTACTGATCATAAGGCAAGTTGTTTATTGCAAAAATTATAAAGTTATAATACCCATGTGTAGGGTTTTTGAATAGTTTTGTTTAAATCATTATTTTGATTGGAGAAAGATGATATTTATACATGTTGGGATAGGAATCGCATGTAGAATGATTTACCTTATGTAGAGGATTAAGATTCAGATTAGACTTGATGATTTTTCGGATTAAAATCTGGATTTTTGAATGATAATATGGGAAGAACACCATAACTAGGGTTTCAAGAAATTCTGGGTTTAGTTCATTATTTCTTTAAAGGAATTGGAGTTTTGATGTATTTGACACGTTAGAAACTGTCCTAGTATATGTGGAAATATGTTAGGATCATTGGGTCAAAGTTTGGTGGACTATAATGGAGTTTGAAGATTGGTTAATGGAGGAAAAATCTTAACGAAGAAGAAGACTGCGTCTGTCCCTGTTCGATTGATCGATCGATCGAACCCAGCCGTCGATCGATCGACGCAAGATGTTTCCCAAAAATTTTGTGTTTAATTCTTCGTTGAGTTCGGGAATGAATGAGTATTCTAGGATTTACATTATACTTATATGGGAGTGAGAATAAGACCAGTAGGTATATTGTTGAGGTCCGATAAGGCCATTGGGTGTAGGGCTTGGATTACGGACCGACGAGAATAATCCGATTTAGTAGAGTATCGGGGACTTAGGAAATTGAGTTACGAGGCTAAGTAAATTCAATTTAAGTAATAGACCAGTAGGGTAAGGAATAACTACTGAAATTATATGTAAGGGGTAACTAGGACCCTTAGAGTTGTGTGAATACTCAAATAAATACGATTAATGAGATAAATCGTAAAGCGAATATTGTACGGTAGATATATGAGATTAAAATACTACGTACTTATATGATTAATAGGTTGGGCGTGTACCTACTGAATTATGTGATCTTTTAGGTCGAGAGATTTATACCTAAATTAATTATGTTAGGGTCGATGAGACATTCCGAGCTAACATAAAGTTATTATATGTTTGGGGTCGATGAGAAATGCCGAACCAAACTTTGAACTGGTGTCGCGATGAGAGAGTCCCGAACCAGAATATGTGTATATATATTTTTAAAATAGTTGGGGTCGATGGATAATTCCGAACCAACTCTCACTTGGGGTCGATGAATCATTCCGAACCAAGAGATCTTTATTTGTGTATATAAATAATTGGAACTAACATAAAGTTATTATATGTTTGGGGTCGATGAGAAATGCCGAACCAAACTTTGAACTGGTGTCGCGATGAGAGAGTCCCGAACCAGAATATGTGTATATATATTTTTAAAATAGTTGGGGTCGATGGATAATTCCGAACCAACTCTCACTTGGGGTTGATGAATCATTCCGAACCAAGAGTCCTTTACGTGTATAAAAAGGGCAAAATAGTAATGACTGATATTTAGTATATATTGTGTGTGAAGTATATATACTTGATGATATTCTACTTCCGTGTATTAGTAGATTGATATATTCTATGTATTTAAAGATACATACTGAATTGGTAAGTTAAGTAGTGAAACTTAATTACGAAATGCACCTTTAGATAGAGAAAATCTATTTAGTAATTTTAGTAGTGAAACTAAATGAGAAGTCTTGAAAAATAACATAGATGAAATGTTACTTAAGAATTAATTAACATACGCGAGATGTTAATGAAACGGTGGTACTATATGGGCGGTACTGGAACTTGGGTACAGATAAGTTCAGTTGTCTACTTTGGTTTTAGTTAGCTTGGGAGGTATGGCTAGATAAACTAAGTGTAGAACGTTAGGTGTGCACAAAAGATGAGGGGTGAGTTAACTCAAGAGAGTGTACGAGAACCTAACATGTGTAATCAATAACCGCATTTTATATTGTTATAAACGCTTGCTAAATATTTTCAAAATGTTTTGAATACTAACTCTTGCTATAAAATATTTTCAAAACCTTTTAGGTGTCCAGCCACAGGGATGACATGTATGATGATTCCATTCCAGGGACTCGGAGCTGTAGCATAGTGGATGCTTACAGGATCTTGACTAGACGATGTCTCTCATTCAGATCTAGTACAGGATCTCACACTCTTCTATGAATGGACTTGTGGTCCGGTATTAGTCTCAGATGTTAGTTTCAGACTAGTGGTTATTCTATTGTTGTTTGGGATTTTTAGCCGATGGTTTATTCGGTAATACTTTTGTTCTGTTTTACTTTCACTTTGTTGTTTGAATCATAGTACATGTTTATTTGTACTCTGTTCCGCATGGTTGATTTATCTGTTTTAAGAAAGATAAAATTTGGCACCGTTCTAATTTTACTTAGGGGATTAGTAATTAAAAAGTTTTCGACAGTGATGCTAAGAATGAACCATTTGAGAAACCTGTTTTAATTTAATAAAGGCCTGATCACCCGATGTTTAATTAGGCGGGGTGTCACAAAAAAATCTAAATGTAACTGGAATAAACATTCCCAAATAATTTCTCAATACAGTACCCAACAATAATAAATGTATTAAAACGACACGAATACAAGAATATCTTGACTCAGATAGAAAAGAGATAACTGAATTCCTTTGGGCGACATGCCCTAAATAAAATAACACTATGAATCAAATGAAGGTAGGCGAGTAAGCAATACTCCATAGCACCATATCTCATCATAATCCTCTAAGGTTAGCGTCCCTGCTGCTGGACACCTGATATAGAAGGTACAATAGAAAAGAGAATATGCAAGGAAACGGGTCAGAGCCCGATGTGAAAATAATTTTGAAAACAACAAGTATTTAACAAGTGCAATAAAACATTTATTATGTACATGTTAGTATCCAGACTCTCACTTGATATTCTCACCTCTCATCTAGAGTGCGCGCTTAACGTTTCCTATTAACCTCATAGTTAATGATTCCTCATAACTAGTTTCCATAATATGATTCTATCCCATCTCATCACCCCGTATGTCCCATACCATACGTAGTATAATAATTCATATATCTTTCTCATTAATATTAATTAAGCTTTTCAAATCTATAAGAAGAAATATTCATTAACTTAATTCAATTCTTTTTCTCTATTCACCGTCATCTATAATTATCACATAGTAGATTGATCTACCCACTATATATACATTCATTTAATTCATTATACATATACATATATAATACGGCACCCTGAGACATAGCTGTGGTGCATGCATTACTCTGTTATCACGTCCCAGTATCGCTGGTCGCCGAATAGGGGACTAAAGGTTCGATAAGGCTTCCTCGAACCACAAACAACAACAGAAAATTTTTGGAGGCGAATATATTTCTCATACCCAGGGGTCACGCACATACCTACGTTTCCATAGTCAACAGACTTATCAACTCCTCAATAAGTCTTTCATAGACCTATGTTCTCAAGTGACAAATCAAAAATCCCATGGATTCATCAGAATATGACTGCCCTCACACGCAAACCTCCCATTGATAGTAAGTAAGGTAGGTATGTCATACACATAAATCATTAATTAATCAAATAGGCATCATCATCTACCTATAGATCTAATATCAATAAGGTAATCACACTACCCTAAGATAATTCCCATACGTAGCATTATATCTCTTAAAACCTACGTATTAAAATATCATGACTTTACTTTCTTAATTTAATGATTCTAGAGTCTCACTCATTACTCAAGGTTTAAATAGGTTTTTCTCAATATATTTATTCAGTAAGAAATCACTAATATCCTACTGTTCCATATCTTCTTATCTCCCAAATTACTACAAATTAAACTCTCCTTTAATTAGGGCTATAACCGATAGTTTTTAATCTCTTATAAATACATCTTCTTTCACCTAGGATTGAACCCTCTTGTAAACCTAAGGTTGACCAGGTGATTTAATAAATTTCCCTTACTGGACCTATCCTTAATCCTCATGCATACAAATTAGAATCCAACACATGCATCTAGCAATCAAAATTTCTTTCAATTAAATTATCATAATTCTAGTCAATTAAATCCCAATCACATTAATTCCATTCTTATCTAGGGCTTACTGATCTTCCCTAAGTCCCATTATATCCAATTAATAATCACCAAAGATTTACAAAAGGTTTGGGATAAGATCAATAATTAAAAGGAATCAACATCATAAATTCTGGGGAGGTCGATCGATCGAAGGTAGGGGATCGATCGATCGATCGCCCAAATATCAGCCCAGATTCTGCAATTCTTTTACTACGGGTTTCATATCTTTTTATCATTCAAACCTCCATATTAACAACCCAAATTCTTTATAATCCTTACTACATGATATAGCAACATATGTAAATGATTCTAATGATCTAAACATCCTAGAATCATCAAGAGTTTGAATTAAAAGCATATATTCATCATATTTTTCCAGAAAATTATCTACATGATATCTTCAAGAACAAACCAATGATTCTTAGAATTTCTTCAACAAAGTGATGATTATTTTGTGGATTACTATCTACCTACAACATGAGTTTGATCCCTATATATTTCCATTTTCCAGAAATCAATTAACAACTCTATCTTCATCTTCCAAACATGTAAAATTTCATTTTTAATAACTATCCTAACATGGACATTATACAAACTAGATTGCAATTATCAAATAACTTGCCTCTAATGAAGGTCTGATCCTTTGGGGTTGTATAACTCAGGTGGTTCTCCCCTTCTCCGGTCAACTTTCGGTGGTGGTGACCTTTGGCCCTTGGTTCTCCTCCTTTCCAAGAAATCTTCTCTTCTCCCAAGCACCCTTTCACTCTCTCTAAAAAGATGACCTCTCAATTTTGTGTAGAAGAGATGAATGAACCTACGTACAACTAATCTCCAAATATTTATAATAAGACAAAATCCGAAATCACTATTCATCCCCCCTGTAAAAATGATCAAAATGCCCTTTTGGGGTGTCTTTTCATTTCCAAATGACCCGAGACCCAAAATCAACATCCAAATAGACTTTTCTGAATATTTCTACCCTTCCGAATGCAACGACGCACGCGAAACGACTATAAGATTGATGTAAAAATAAGTTTCCTTTTTAATTTAACAAATTTGTCCCGACACGTCCCATACTGCGTCCGACTAAAAATTCAAATTACTGAATTAATAACTCACAGCAATATCAATAATATCATATTCATATATTACCTAAATATCTTTAAGTAATATTCAGAATCATTCATTTTAATATCCACAATTCGGATAAAACCCAAATGAATTAATTTATAATAAAATTCAATTAATCCCTTAATTTAAAATATAACACATTTTAAAAGTCATTAAAATTACGGGGTATTACATGCTACCACGTTACTATCGCTCACTAAAACGTAAAATAATTATTTACTGCTTATTATGTAATCTTATTTCATAAATATTAACCATTATCTCTCTCGATTAATATTTTTAATTCACACATAATAATTAATTCAATTAAATTATGGCACACGTATAATTTAAAATACCAGAATTAATTTAATAACAAATGCTCAGAAATACGGGGTGTTACATAATTGAATCATGTTCGCGCAAAGTAAATAATTTTAAGGGCTTACTAAAATTTTAAATTAAGAATTAGAATATAATTACTTTAATTTAAGGAGAGAGGGATGATTAGGCTTGAAAGATTAATGGGTTTTACCTCTTTCCTAGGTGTACAATGCCACATAAGAGGGTCTACATAATGGGTATCAAAATCAGGTCGGTGTAGAATTATTCAACTTTTAATATCTTACCTTATTTATATCTTTCAACTCTGTTTCCCCCAACTTTTTATCATAGTCGCCACTTGTGATTTATTACATTGAAATGTGTAATGGATATTTTGTGTTGTGAGATAATCAATTTGTTATTAGTTGTTGTACTGAGGTGTTAAGAATATAATGTCTCGCATTAGAAATTTAAAGCCCTGTAGAATAGTATATATAATATTGTGGGCCTTCAACCATTGCCAATTGATTTTGGATTGAATACTCCAATATAAAACATGAGATTAAGTAGGTTCAACGGTCCAATTGTTATGCACCACTCAACCGGATTTAGGATGAAGTCACACCACATATGAAGGACTGTGTTGAGAATATAAAGCCAGATGTGGAAAATTGAACCATTGCACCGTAGTATATAAGATATTGGGGTGTTTCCACCATTGTCAAGTTATTTTGAGTTGAATGCTTTAATATTTAACATAATACCAAAATATGCCCAATAACCAATTGTTCCATGTCACCTAATATTAATGCGTTCACATGTTAAGCTCAAATCACATAGCATGTGAGGGAACGTGTTAAGAGTATAAAGTCTCACATTTAAAATTAAAGCCTAGATACTGGAGCTAATCCATTTATTACAATTTGATTTTGAGTTGGATACTTCAATAAATAATAAAAAGATTTGATAGTTGACATAAAATATTGGAATCAATGTTACTTGGGATTTCAACCTATTAAAAATATATTTTAGCCTTAAAATTTAGAGCTCTAGATAAGTTGTAGGATTGAACTTTTATTCTTCAAAACTTTTAAGCTATTAACGGCTGATATTTGGTTAAGCTGTTTTTTTTTCTATTTTTTGAACAATTGTTCTTCTTGTATATTTCACCGATCATGCAAAAGTGAGAGAAGGGAACACAATGAGTTTTGTCAAAAAATAGTTATATGAGTATACCTTTTGTTAACACAATTTTATTGGAATCCTGATATGTCTTTAATGCATCAGTTGATGTGTGAGTTACTCATAATTAAGAAAGTTTAACTTTTCAATATATCAAAGACACATCAAGGCGTCAATAAAAGGTGTCAATGAAGGTTGTCCCCATATAATAAAAGTTGATGGAAGAGAGGATCATAAAATTTATTATTGTTGTCTTAATTTCAATATAAAAATCCGTTCAAACTTAATTGGACCAACAAATATTAAACTCTCACATTTAAGTAAATAATTATTTGTGGCCACTTTGAAAGTAATTTTTCAATCCGATATCTATCTTATGAAGGTGTTTAATTTAGAGACCATTTTCTAACTAGATAAATTCTTGGGTTATTTTGGTTTTTTACTATTTTTATGTACAATTTCGCAATAACCACCCACAAATATATAAATTTGCAAGTGGTCTCATTTCGTCATCTAATAATTTGAGCTAACAGTTAACTTCATTAAGAAACTATTATTGTGAGTTCACCCCTCATTTTTAAGAAAAAATTGGCAATAAGCCCTCATTTTAAACAATTGCAATTAGCCCTGACTTCTCATCCAATCTTTTAGTCAAACATATTAAATTGTTTTACCAACTATAAAATTATATTAAACACACATTAAATTATCTACTTGTCCCTTTTGTCTAATTAATAAATTTTATTTTTAATTTTAAGTCATAAATGGTCACATTTAATAGGGTTGATTCACAATTGGAAAGGAATTTAATATAGTTGGAGCGTATTACAATTCTTTTAAAAAAGGGGTCATATTGTAAAACCAGTCCTAAAAATAGAAGTAAACTCAAAATATCATCTTTTAATAGGTTGACCATTGAAACTAACAGATGAAGAAATGGGGGTCTATTGCGAATTAATTTCTTAATATGAAGTTATTAGAAAATTGACCATAAAAGTGGTGACATTAAAGAAATTCACTCTTCCTTAAAATTAAGCTTATGTAATGGTTCCTTCTCGATTAACACAATCTCGTTTCAAAGTCATCAAATAAATGAACTCACACAAAATTGTACATATCCCTACTTTCAGTTATCGCAAGCTATCATTAGATGTTTAGGTATTTAGAAGAGTACACGTCTAAAATTTGCTTTTAAAGCATAATTTATGAGGGGGCAAACTATTTGATATTGTTCTTATGTCTTCTAATAATTAATAATCACCAACGAATCTAAAACTTGTTATGTGAGAGAATTGTTAATTTTGTTAAAATTTCTTCATTAATTAAAATAATTCCTAGTTTATAACTTTTAGCACAAAGGACAAATTACGTTTTCAAGTGTATATTTAAACTTCGATGTTAGCACAATATTAGACTAAATTTATATGTTAATTCCGTCTTGAATATCATGGAATGATGGCCATTTTGCATCTTGAATAGAAACTACAAGTAAATAATTTGTATACAAACACGAAACAAAAGTAGAAACTGTATATGCGTTTACATGAACTATTAAAAGAAAAACATGTGAAAGATTAAAAAAACTCAGTACTGGAATCCATGATGAGACATAAAGCTATCAATGTTTTTATGGCGAACATCTGAAGATAAAAAGAGTGAATTTGGAACAGAGAGGCATTGTACGCATTTTACATGTTTTCTTGCAAAGAAGCAACTAAATTTTTTGCTTTTTGTTACTTAGGTAATATATTATAATTTTTATTTCTTAAAAAGTACTGTTTTACAATTTTAACATAAGTAACATTTTTATCATATATATATACTAGCGGATGCCCGTGCCCGAGGGCACGGTGATAAATTTGTCCCCGTGATAAAATCCAGCACATGACAACCCGTCATTTTTTAGAAAGAAAAAAACTTTAAAAAAAAATAAAAAAATACTTTTTTTTAAAAATATTTAAAAAAATATTCTTTTTTTTAAAAATATTTAAAAAAATATTATTTTTTTTAAATATTTTAATAAAAAAATAATAAAATAATAATGTATGTATGTATGTATGTATGCATGCATACATGCATGTGTATACATGCAAGCATGCAACACATAAAATGCCATGCATGTTTATCATGCAAGTCTTATCATACATGAGTTACTATTCATAACACCATTGTCCCATATTATATAGATATATATATATATATATATATATATATATATATATATATATATATAGAGAGAGAGAGAGAGAGAGAGAGAGAGAGAGAGAGAGAGAGAAAGAGAGAGAGAGAGAATTCTCTCAATTTAAAGTCATGAATGAGGTCCATTTTTTAAGAATAGCAAAAAAAAAAAAATTGAGCTAATTTTTTTATGATTTTTAATATTTCAGTAGGGTCATATTAAAAAAAGTCAAATCAAAATGATTTTTTTTACTATTTAAAAAAATGGTCAAACTTTGTCAGTTTTTAACAACTTAAAAACTAACACAGTTTGATCGATTTTCTTAAAATAGCAAAAAAAATCATTTTTATCTTATTATTTTTTTATGATCCTACTGAAATATTTAAAAATCATAAAAAAAAATCAAATCAAAAATATTTTTTTTACTATTTTAAAAAAATAAATCTCGTTCGGGAACCTCAAACTGGGACCACTCTCTCTCTTATATATATATATATATAATAATAATGTTCTTGTGCGGAGTAGTCCTCATTTTAAGAATGCGGACCGGACATGTGTCACCTGGCGGTGCCCGTAGAAATTATCGCATAAATTATAGGCACACTCTCTCTCTTTTCTGGACTCACCGTCAGGTGACACATGTCCGGTCCGCATTCTTAAAATGCGGACTAGTCCGCACAAGAGCAGGACTATATATATATATATATATATATATTAAATTCAATGTTATACTGACAATTAATAATATAAGAGATTTTGTTCTGCTTTGTGTAATATCAAAAGACTAAACTACTCTATGTCATTCTTAACCAAGAAAAGTCAATTTAGATCTTCATTTTCCCCAGGTGTTCATCAATACTAATTATGTTAATTTTATTTATGATGGCACTATTTGGTCTCCATTTGATATGTTTAAATTATCAAATGTCATTTTATCTCAATTTACCCCGTACACGAGCTACTTCTAGTATTTCACAAATATGTTTATTTATTAATTTTATTATTCATCTTTACTTATCAAAAAAATCCTATCACTATCCATCTTAACCTCGGCAAGCTAATTCTAGTATTTCACGTATATGTTTGTTTTCTAATTTTATTATTCATCTTTACTTATCAAAAAAATAATTACTATCCATCTTAACATCTACATTTAGGGTTGCTAATACCAATATCGATTTTGGCTCGCCAAAACCGAAATTAATGGTTTTAACATGTGGTATAATCTATTTTTCCTATGAGTTCAAACATATTTGAAATAAATAAAAAACAATGATAACTTTTTCATTACGTGTCTGTTTGGTTTGGGGTAAAATATTTTTCACCGCGGTAAAAAGTAATATGGTGAAATATATTTTCACATTTTAAAATTAAATTTTGATCACTATTTTATTAAAAGTTGCATAATTATAGATTGTGTGCTTATTCACAATTTCAAATCAACAAAAATTTAATCGTAAATATGCAAAAAAAAACATTTCACCATTCACTGCGACTAAACGTATTTCACCCTGAACCAAACGGACCCTACGATGAAAATTGAACTTTGACCAAAATAAGAATGAAATTAAAAATTGAGAACTTGCCCAAATTAAGTGTGAAGTGTCAGAATTTTTTTATAAAACTGTAGGTGGTAATTTCCTATAATGTTAGTATTCAATGCGCATAAGCCAACTTAATAGAGATATTCAAAGAGACGGATCAAAAACACACAACGCAAGATATGCGTAGTTTGGCAACGTGCCTACGTCCGCGAGGTTTATGCACTACACCAAATCCTGCGAATAGTCACGGTATTGGGGTCACGGCCCATAGCCATGACCACATCCAAAATGGGCGTGACAAAGGCCATGATTTAGTGTGGTCATGGATCCTCTTTCATGTCGTCGCGGACCAAAGCCGTGACTCGTACGGGTCACGAATATGAGCCGTGATCCATCCGTGACCATTATGGCTCCAAGTTTTCCTCCAAATGTGGTCTCGGACACGGTCTACGACCGTGACCATAGCCCAAAGCCACACTGACATGGTCACGGCTTTGGACTGTGACCATGCTGGGAATCGAGTAACGACTTTGGGTCGTGGTTAGTGTCTTATTTACACGCTGACGTGTCAAAAATTAAAGGGGTCACGGCATGTGGTCGCGGCTTAGGGTCGTGACCAGTGTCTTTATACTTAATTCCGAAACAAACTTTTCATTTCCCTCGAAAATTTCTAAACCCTCTAAAGTTTCCCTCTCTCCTGTGATTTCGGCTCTTCTCCGGCGATTTTGGCTCTCAATCTCAATCTCTCTTTCAATCTCAAAGGTAATATTTCGTGCATTTGTATTTCTCTGTGTGTGTATTTCAGTGTGTATTTATGAGTGTGTATGTATGTGTGTATTTCTATGTGTGTGTGTGTGTGTATTTCTATGTGTCTGTGTATTTCAGTGTGTATATGTGTGTGTACGTATGTGTATACGTGTGTATATTGTATATATATATTTGCGTATATGTATACTGTATGTGTGCGTGTATTGTGTATGTATGTGTGTGTATTCTAGAAATAAATATATGACGAATGATGGTTTAAGTTTGGGGTTAAAATATAAAAAAAAATGTGTGTCCTTTAATATTGATGCTAAATTCGAGATTAATTTTAGGGGTAATGTTTGTAAGGGATTGATTTTATGATTAATGTTTGTAAGGGTTAATTTTACGATTAATGCTTGTAAGGATTAATTTTAGGGTTGATGTTAGGATTGATATTAGGGATTGTTGGTGTTGATACCAAAATTAATATGCTGACGTGGACGAATAGTATGAAGACACGTGTCGATCTGCGTGGCACAATAACAGCGAGGAAGATCATTTACTGAATAAACGTGGTTGATACCGAGCAACGAGAATACACCGAGGAACTCTATCATGCCGAGGAACTCCATCCGAGGAACTATATCATCCCGAGATACTCTAAGCACTCCGAGGAACTCTTGATCAACGAGCAACTAAAGCGGTCCGAACTACACCTCGGCCGTGTCATCAATTATCAGACGGACAACTGTTCAACTATTCATTAGATTCTTGACGCACACGCTGCATTAAATGTATTACCCATTCATATGTATATCATTTAATGTATTGGACCTTTCATGTACAGCCTTGAGGCTATAAATACCTTGTATCGATCCCATTCAAGGGGACCGGAATTTCTTGAGAGAACTTGTAATCAAGAATTCCACAAACACTCAGCAATAACATAACAGTGGACGTAGGCTTTATTCCTAGCCGAACCACTTTAAAAATCTTTGTCTTATTTATTTATCTGTGATTGAAGAATTAGAGTGATCTAGTTTTTTACATCAACAGATTGGCTCCGTCTGTGGGAAACGACTGTTGTTATCGTTTTTCATAAAAATCATTTGTCACCAATGGCAGATAATCCAGAATCCAGTAATCGAAATGCTGGAAATACTGGAAATCTTCCAAATCCATCTGCATCTCCAGATCTGGCCGGAATTATGATGAATCTGGCTCAGGGACAAACCGCCATGCAAGAATCTATGAGGCAACTTCTTCAAACTCTTCAAGGCGGTGTACCTACTCATTCAGGGCAAAGGACTGATCATGGGCAATCACGATCCAGACGTATTGGATCATATCGCAATGGGGAATCAAATGATTCTTCTTATCAACCTGGGCGAACTTCATCAATACGGGCTACGGATACAGATCAACATATCTCTCTTTCTCCTGAGAGAACTAGCGCTTTAGAAAGATTAAGCAGGGTGTCTCCTTTCAGTCGGTTAGGACCAAGGAGGAACATGGGTCCACCTAGGGCTCCATCAGGAAGTTTTCAACCACCACCAGGTTCGAGAGAAAGATCTGCACAATCACGACCAATTACTCGTCGAGATAAATCTCAGGAAGCTACGTCAGAGCATTCAGTTGCTCGGACTAAACGGCCCGAGGAAGGGAATGAAGCATGGAAAGGTTCCATTCAACGATTGGAGGATAGACTGGGAGAAATGGCTAAGGCGAGGAACCCCTTACAGAGAACTTTTGTTCAAGGGACATCTTTTGTGCAGGCCATTGTGGATTTCCCCACACCGTCGAAATTCAAAGCACCTGTAGTGACCCCCAAGTACGATGGAAAGACAGATCCAGTACTTCATATAGAACAGTACCAAGCTGCTGCAGATATCTATGCTGTCCCCGACGAGATGAGATGTAGAGCATTCTCGGGAACTCTTACCGGATCTGCACAGATATGGTACAATAATCTTCCTCGGGGTAAGATTTCAACTTTTGTTCAGTTAGCCGAGCTGTTTATTGGTAATTTTTGTTTTGGAGCAAAACCAGTAAAGCGAGTAGCGCACTTATTAAGTGTTAGACAAAAATCAGGAGAAAGTACTAGAGATTACATAACTCGTTTCAATAACGAGAAGTTGGAAGTCATAGATTATGAAGAAAAGACAGCAATCACTGCTTTGATGAGTGGTTTGTTGCCTAACAAGCTATACTATACTCTGGCCAAAGATCCGCCTAAAAATATGTCGGAATTGATGGCAAAAGCGGCCAAAATCATGAATGCCGAGGAGGCTATGACTGCGAAGAAGAATATGGATAAAGAAGTTAAAGTGGAGGTCGACAACTCAAAAAAGAAAGATCAGAAAGATAATGGTGGTGACAAATATTCTAGGAATAACAGGATAAAGTTGGAAGCCCTAAAGAAGTATGATAATTATACTCCATTGAAAATGGGTATTAATCATGTTTTAGAAGAAATCAGGAATAACGAGGAAATCAAATGGCCAGAGAAACTGAAGACAGATCCAGACATGCGGAATAAGAACAAATATTGCGAGTTTCACAAAGATCATGGCCATATGACCAAAAATTGTATAGCCCTTCAGAACGAGATTGAAACACTCATTCGAAGAGGAAAATTATCAAAGTATGTAGATCGCAGAGGTGAGAGGACAAATGAGGACAGAATTAGAAAGAGATCTAGATCTCCTCGTCGGGCAGAGGAGAAAAAGAGGAGGGACCATGAAGAGGATCCAGATGATGACCCCGATCTTCCCAAGAAGCCAAGAAAACCTGAACGAGAGGTATTTTCCATACGTTTTGGATCATTTCATTGTAACGTTATTACAGGGGGAGATGCAGGAGGAGGAGACCTTACTGCAGAAAGAAAAGCTTATCTCGGAGAGGCTCAAGCTTGCTCATATATTCAGCGAATAAACCTGGCCGAGGATGATCGTCCGAGGAAGGTAAACAAAGAGAAGCTAGTAATTGGTTTTTCAAAAAATGACCTGGCAGGTGTTCTTTACCCTCATGATGATCCTTTGGTGATCAAAATGAGAATGAAGGACGTGATCATTTCAAGGGTGTTGGTAGATAATGGTAGTTCGGCAGACATCATGTACTATTCATGCTTTGATAGCTTGAATTTGAAATTATCCCAATTAGAACCTTATCACAGACCCCTTCTGGGTTTTGCTGGCGAGAAAGTTTTTCCACTTGGGACGATCAAGTTGGATATATTCATTGGAACCTGGCCTGTTTGTCGAACAGAAAGAATACGATTCTTTGTGATGGATAAGAATGTGCAGTCGGCCTACAACATCATCATGGGAAGAGTTGGATTGAAGAAGTTCGAAGCCGTTCCTTCTACAGTACATCAATGTTTGAAATTCCCAACAAATTTTGGAGTTGGAGTGGTGAAAGGTGATCAAAAAGTAGCTCGGGAATGCTATTATTCGTCGGCCGAGCAAGAAGAACTAGAAGGATCGATGAAAAAGACTACTACTTACCAGGTGGAGGAAGGTACAGAAATTGAAACTCTTGATCCCAGGGATGAATCTCAACTTGTAAAAGGACAGGTGATGGAATCTACAGAAAATGTTATTTTGGACGACGAACATCCTGAACGAATAACCCAGATAGGTTCATCGTTGGATATGTCAATAAAAGAGGAGTTGATAACTTTCTTGAAGAATAGGAAAAATACTTTTGCTTGGAGTCATGAAGACATGCCAGGAATAGATCCAAATTTCTTATGTCATGAACTCAATGTGAATAAGGAGATTAAACCTGTAAAGCAGAGAAGAAGGGTGTTTAGTCCCGAGAAGAATCAAGCCATACAAGAGGAAGTCGAGAAACTCCAGAAAGCCCAATTCATTGAAGATGTAAAATATCCAGATTGGTTGGCTAATGTGGTGATGGTAAAGAAGAAAAACAACAAATGGAGAATGTGTGTCGATTTCACCGATCTCAATAAGGCATGCCCCAAGGATCATTTTCCATTGCCCAGAATTGATCAACTAGTGGATGCTACCTCGGGACACGAGCTACTCAGCTTCATGGATGCTTATTCTGGCTACAACCAGATCAAAATGAAACCTGAAGACAGGGAAAGTACTTCTTTTATTACCCCTAGGGGAACTTATTGTTATAATGTTATGCCTTTTGGTTTAAAAAATGCAGGTGCAACATATCAGCGGTTGATGAACAAGGTTTTTACCGAACAAATCAGCCGCAACATGGAGGTCTATGTCGATGACATGCTCACTAAAAGCAAGAAAGCTGCTGATCATTTGGTTGACTTGAGTCAAACTTTTGATCAATTGGATAAATACCAAATGAAGCTTAACCCGACGAAGTGCACCTTTGGAGTACGAGAAGGAATGTTCCTCGGATACATCGTCAATCAGCGAGGTATTGAGGCAAATCCAGATAAGATCAAAGCTCTTCTAGGGCTGCGATCTCCGACGACGAAGAAAGAAGTGCAGAGTCTTACCGGACGAGTTGCAGCGCTCAACAGATTTGTATCTCGAGCAACTGATAAATGCATACCATTCTTCAAAACACTTCGAAAAACCTTTGAATGGAATGAGGAATGTGAAAAAGCTTTTCAAGACTTGAAGAAATATTTGGGAACACCTCCACTGTTGTCCAGACCAATAACAGGAGAAAAGTTGTATTTGTATTTGGCAGTATCAGAGAACGCAGTCAGTTCAGCGTTGATCAGATTGGAGAATGGAGTCCAGAAGCCAATTTATTACACAAGTAAGGCTTTCCGAGGTGCAGAAATCAGGTACCCAAAGCTAGAAAAATTGGCATTGGCACTAATTGAAGCAAGCAGAAGAATGAGGCCATATTTCCAAGCCCATACCATCATTGTTTATACTGATATGCCATTGAGACAAGCCCTCCATAAGCCAGAAAAATCAGGGAGACTGATGTACTGGGCAGTAGAACTTGGTGAATATGATATTGTGTATGAGCCCAGATCATCATTGAAGGGGCAGGCTGTAGCAGATTTTATAGCAGAGTTCACATACCCTGATACCCCCGAGGAGCAAAAGATGTCTGCTGAGTTACCTGTGGACGATACAGGATCAACAGAAACATTTGCTGACCTACCTGTGGACGATACAGGATCAGCAGAAATAGGTCCAAACCAACCAAGGTTGGTAAAAGGACTTGTGGATGTAGAGAAATCATAATATTCAAACTCAGACCAGCCACGGTTGGTAAAAGAGTACGAGCAGATGACTGACGAGGAGCGAAAGATACCGGGGGATGATAGAAGAAAACAGCAGATATTTTATCGAGGAACTCTGACAGATAAGAAATTTGAAGACGAAATACCTACATGGAGATTATATGTAGATGGATCATCCTGCACAGCTGGTTGTGGAGCAGGAATTGTTTTGATCACCCCAGACGAGATTGACATGGAATATGCTTTGCGATTCCAATTCAAAGCCTCTAACAATGAAGCGGAGTATGAGGCCATGATAGCAGGTCTTAATCTAGCAAAGACTATGGAAGCACAACAGGTGATGGTATTCAGTGATTCTCAATTAATTGTGAATCAGATGATGGGCATATATGCGGTTAAAGGAGACTTAATGATCAAATATCATGCAAAGGTGATGAAATTGTTGACAGAATTTGATGCCATTCAATTGGTGAGAATACCGAGGATGGAGAATGTACAAGCAGATGCACTGGCCCGACTAGCATCAGCTACTCGTACCGAGATGCGAAGAACCATACCGATTGAAGTATTAGAAGGTCGGAGCATAGATGAAGATCTGACAACGAATGTGATTACCCTTGATTTAGGACCATCTTGGATGGATCCAATCAGGAAATATGTTGAAGAGGGCGAATTGCCGGAGGACAAACTCGCTGCCAAGAAACTGAAGTATAAAGCTGCTCGGTATGTATTAACTAATGGTATTTTGTATAGACGAGGAATTATGGCAGGTTTGCAGAGATGTGTACATCCCACCGAGGTGAAAGAATTGATTGAAGAAATCCATGAAGGATCTTGTGGAGCTCATGTAGCAGGTCGAACACTTTTACAAAGAGTGATGACACAGGGATATTACTGGCCGACAATGAGGGCTGATTGTATAGCCTATGCCAAGAAATGTGACAAGTGCCAACGTTTTTCTTCCATCCGACGAACTCCACAAGCATTGCTAACACCAATAACTTCCCCTTGGCCATTTGCCATGTGGGGAATTGATTTGGTTGGACCACTACCGATCACCCGAGGAAGATTCAAGTATCTCGTAGTTGCAGTGGACTATTTTACTAAGTGGGTGGAAGCTGAGCCTCTTATCAATATGACGTACGAGAAGGTATACCAGTTTATATGGAAGAATATCATTTGTCGATATGGTCTCCCTCATGCTTTCATCACAGATCATGGAACACAATTTGATAATGAAGAATTTGCTGCCTATTGTCATCAGTCGAACGTTTTGAAGTTTCATTCAGCACCAGGACATCCCCAAAGCAATGGACAGACTGAAGTGACGAACAGAACATTACTAAATGGGTTGAAAAAGAGGCTAAGTGAAGCTAAAGCAAATTGGATTAATGAGCTCCAATCAGTATTATGGGCCTACCGAACAACTCCCCGAGCAGCAACTGGAGAATCACCATATATGCTAGCATTTGGAAGTGAGGCTGTGATACCGGCCGAGTTGGGTCTCCCAACGCATAGAGTGCTGAATTTCAACTCTCCGATCAGTGACTTGATGAGAAGAATGGATTTGGACATGCTCGAAGAAGTAAGAGAAGAGGCAGCCATTAGGAATGCTGCTTATCAACAACGAACAGCTCTGTTCTACAACAAAAGGGTGAAGAAATGCGATTTGAAGGAGGGTGATTATGTGCTGAAGAAAGTCATTCAGAAACAGAATAAACTGGAAGCAAACTGGCATGGACCTTACCGAGTTACAGAGGTTGTTCGACCTGGAACCTACAGAATAGCAACTCTAGAAGGAGAAGAATTTCAGAATGCATGGAATGCTGAACACCTGCGAAAGTATTATCAGTAATGAAAAATGTAAAGTATTTCCTTCATTATGAATAAAACGAGGATGGTTCACCATTTTCTTTCTGTTGAAAGTTTTTCGGGGAATATTAGTGTTGAACACTACACTGCTGGACAAGAAGAAGACTGCTCTACGGAGTCATGCTCTACGGAGTCATGCTCTACGGAGTCAAGCTCTCCGGAGCGCTCTACGGAGCAAAAGTGCTATAAGTAGCCAACCTCCTTTGGTTAGGAGGATAAGCTCTCCGGAGCGCTCTACGGAGCAAAAGTGCTATAAGTAGCCAACCTCCTTTGGTTAGGAGGATAAGCTCTCCGGAGCGCTCTACGGAGCAAAAGTGCTATAAGTAGCCAACCTCCTTTGGTTAGGAGGATAAGCTCTCCGGAGCGCTCTACGGAGCAAAAGTGCTATAAGTAGCCAACCTCCTTTGGTTAGGAGGACATGCTCCAAGGAGCCAAAAAGTTCGAAAGAACCCTACTACTCCTTTGATTAGGAGGTGTAGACCAGCATGATCAACTACGGTTGGTAAGACTTTATATACTCTCGCATTACAGCTTATGTTTGTCGGGAGGTAACATTATTACAAAAAGTTCTTTAAAGAACAAAATATTCCAAACTGTACCAAGTATGGTTGGTCGGGGATAAAAACCCACTAACTGTAGTTGGTCGACGAGGATAAAAGTATTGACCTTAGTTGGTCGGACACATGTTTATATTTGAAAATTGAACCAAGTATGGTTGGTCAGGGATAGAAACCCATCAACTGTGGTTGGTCGACAAACATTATTTATCCGCCTTGGTTGGTTGGAAACAATTTTGAACAATTTATGCTTATTATAAATTCTAATTTGGTTGATGAACCATATAATTTGCAAACAGAAAAATAGCTATTGGCAAAACAGAAAATGAAACTCTTTCATTAAGATAAAAATGTATTACATGTTACATGAATGTGCTAACTATTACATTAAAGATTCCTACTCTATTGGTTTCTTTCCTTTGTCCTTTGAGACAGGTTCTTCGCCAGCAGGAGGATCCTCTAGACAAAGAGGAGAATTAATAAAGTTCATGTCCTTCAGCATTCTGACATTCATTATTGTAGGAGTGTCCAACAGGTGCTCGGGACGAGATACTTCGACTTGAGAATGAAGGTTATAATCACCAAGATATTTAGAGATCAAACTCCGAGGAATGGAGCGAGCAGGAATCCATGCCATATCCAATTTATAGGGAGGAACAGGCAAGTCTAGCAATCCAGGAGCATGATAATCCCATAAATAATGACCTTGTTCCAATTTTAATACACCCAGGGCGTTCAACCATCCCTGCTTATAACCTTCGTTGTTAGCATTTTCAAGGCGATCATCCAAATGGTAAAGAGCTTCATTATAGCCTGCATTCCAGAACTCCCGAGGCTGTTTATGGAATTGGAAAGTTAATCTATCTACTTGCTCGAGAAAGTTCTTGATAAGAGCATCTTTATTATTCAGATCAAACTTCATCGCAGCCAATTGATCCTCTAAAGATAAATTTTTCTTAGATAAATCAGACAGAGCACGATCCTTAACATTCAGTTGGAATGCTTGAGTTTCCAGAGTAGATTGGGTGCGAGATTCTTCAACACTACGGCCAAGAACTCTTGATCGGCTCCGAGAAGCAACTGGAGAAATTTGCTCCTCGACGATTCTTCCTCGTCCCCGAGAACTCCTTCCTCGTCCCCGAGCAGTCACAGGAATAATAGACTTTTTCAAGTCATCCAACTCTTGCCTTAGTTTGGCGTTTTCAACCTCTAGAAACGAAAAACCTTCATCAGTAACTGGTACTAATGCATTGGAAGAGGAGGCAACGGATTCGTATTGAGCCAATCTTTTCTGCAGACTATTATTTTCTTGTTCCAGGATCTCGGCAATTTGTCGGCAGCCTTCAACTTCACCTTTTAGGGTCCTTTCCCTAATGTCATATGCAGCAATGATCTTTTTATGACCTGTATCAGAGGAAAGTTGTTGATATCTATTTTCATATTCCTCGTGTAATGAAGCCATCGATCTATTGTGCTGGCCTTGGAGATCCTTTAAGGAACAATGCAGCTCTTCAATCAATTCATAATAAGCGATATTGTTAGCTACAGCTCGGTCGAGTAAACTTTTCAAATACCGATAAGCCTCAGTCGCCTGCTCTGAAGCATCATGACCAAGAATGTCAGCAATTTCAGAAGAACTAAGGTCTGTATGACCAGCCCTATAGTATTGGTGACATTGCTGCATCAGCTCGGTATCATGAGAAGAGATTAGTTCCATTCTAGCAACGAACTAAAGACAAGAAAAAGACAACAATCAACAAAGAATCATCAATAACGGCGATGAGTAAAGAAGTATTTTATTAGATCATAAAAGGATTACAGTGTTCGATTACAAATAATAAAAGATAAGAATGATACCGAACAACTTCACACCTTTTCCTTGTCTCCCAAGACTTTCTCGGGAGGCTGGGACGAGGAGCTCGGTTGCTCGGTGATAACAACAGCTTGGTCGGCAGAAATCCTCTCAGCAGGAGGAGGCATAGAAGAAATGTCCTCAATGACAGAGGGTTGAGAAGCAGAGATTGGGACATCCACAGCTATGGAAGATTCATCTGATGCAGGTTCATCTTCTTCTTCTTCCTCAATTGGTGGAGGAGGACCAGGGAGATGCCTTTGGAATAGCTCAGAATCGTCTTGGGTTTTTAGCTCTTGTAGAGCAGCTACCCAACCGTCATAGAAGTATTTCAACTCCCCATATTTGACTTGAGATGTCATAGCTGCAATCCCTTTATCCCATCCTTTTTCCCAACCAGCACTGAAATGTTTCCTAACTGCAACTTTTCTTTTCAACTTCTCCGAGGAGAGTTTGACATCCAATTGTTCTTTCTGGATTTTGATGTCTCGCAGGATAGACAGTTCTTCTTCTGCCTTCTTCATTTGGTCATCGCGCTTTTGCTGATTGACCTCTAAGATTTTCACCGTCTCCTCCAAATTCTTGGAGGTTTCAGCCATCTTCATCTTATCAGCCTCAGCTGCAGCCAATTTTTTCTCCCAGACAGTTTTCTCCTCGACGTACTGCTGGCGAGATTCTTTCACAGATTGGGCTAAACCCAAGAGGGCATCGTCAACATCGGACGAGGAACTAGAAGCTTTAATAGCTTGATCTTTCTTCACGATGGTATTGAAACAATTCACCAGCTGAAAGATAAGAAAAACAATAGAGTCAACACAAATACAAGATTTCAGGAAAAAGAAAAAAGAAAGACTAAAGGTATGAGAAATTTACTGAAGAAAGATGGCGAGCAGCAAGGGATGTCAATGTATCCCTAGGAATCTTTTCATCAACCCCGAGAACCTCGGGTATAACTGAGCTCGTTGAAGAGCTCGGAAGAATGATTTTTGAAATACTACTACCACCAGCGGGTAGAGAAGATGCAGTTCCAGCAAGATTAACCGAGGATGATTTCCTCGATATCTTCAAAGGAGGGTTAGCAGCATCAACCAAGGAAGAAGTCTTGGTCGGAGATATTGTAATTACATCAGCATTAACACTTTTCTTGCTCGGGGCCACTGGGGGCTTTTCGGCAAATTTGGAGGAACTGGCATCTACTTTTTTAGTCCCCTCTGGGACATCAATTTTACTTTTCTTTGCTTCAACAGCAGAAGAAATTTCACCAAATAGAGCAGGAGGAGCTCTTTTCTTGCCCATTCTCTGAGATAGGGGAATATGAGAATCTGAAGATGAACTTTCTGGTGTTGAGGCTGGTTCAACAGGGCGAGCAGTATAAGAGGTTGTGTAGCTCTTATACTGCAGCAAATATGATGCAGATCTAATGTGCTCGTCTGCAATCGTCTTATGCAAATTCCAGATAAGTTTTAAATGCTTGATATTCACTTCCGACTCTTTTGGAGTTTTTCTTTTACTATCAACTGCAAATAAATACATAAATCTCAGTCACACATTTTGTCAAACATGATGAATACGCAATTTCATAAGTAAAATAAAAATGAAAAATAAACCTATCCCATTGCCGTATGGGGGGCATCTGGGACCGTTGTATACTTCATTCCCAGATAAAGGCGCGTGTTGCCAATTTTTTATGACCAACCCATGCTCAAAATAATCTCTATTTGAATCAGGGAGGTTAACTACAAGGGCTCTATTTAAAAACCTAGTTTTTAAATAATAAATATTATCTAAAGTGGCCCATTTATAGCAGTACATGATTTCTGGGATCCCTATACGAGTCCCATGAGTTAGATTTAACTTGTGCACCCCGTTAATTATTCTCCATGAATTGGGGGCTATTTTTGCAGGAACAAGGTCAAAATATTGACAAAACTCAAGACATAATGGATTTGGGGGAAAAGAAAAACCACATTCAGCAATGAAAAGACTGGGGAACCAATGTCCCTCAGCCAATCGAAAGTAATCTAAAGGCTCAGAAAGAACCTCTAGAGTTACCCAAGAAGGAATGGAAAAGTCAGAACGAAATTTCTCAGCAGATTCAACAATATAAACCATATTGAATAAAAGAGATGCAGAAGAAAGGAAGAAGAGCTTACAGAAAGAAAGGAGATATGTTGACAACGAACGGAAACAATGATGAACACACAAGAGAGAGGAAGAGAATAGAAAACTTGAATGCAGAAAAATGGAAAGTGTAGACGACGGTATGGTTACCAAAGGAGTTTAAATACTTTGCATTGGGAAACGGCGAAAGAAATGATTACTAAAAAGAAACTACTGAACTTCCGGCGGCTAAAAAGACAAAAGTTGCACGAAGATCGAAGCGCTTATAAAAAGGCGGAAACTGCGAAATGAGAAGGAAATTTGAATACAATGCTCCTAAAACCCAGGAAGGTCATTTAATATTACCATATAACGAGAAAGAATGTCCCATACTCCTCAAAGTTCGAAATATGAAACATTGGGGGCTTCTGTTGATACCAAAATTAATATGCTGACGTGGACGAATAGTATGAAGACACGTGTCGATCTGCGTGGCACAATAACAGCGAGGAAGATCATTTACTGAATAAACGTGGTTGATACCGAGCAACGAGAATACACCGAGGAACTCTATCATGCCGAGGAACTCCATCCGAGGAACTATATCATCCCGAGATACTCTAAGCACTCCGAGGAACTCTTGATCAACGAGCAACTAAAGCGGTCCGAACTACACCTCGGCCGTGTCATCAATTATCAGACGGACAACTGTTCAACTATTCATTAGATTCTTGACGCACACGCTGCATTAAATGTATTACCCATTCATATGTATATCATTTAATGTATTGGACCTTTCATGTACAGCCTTGAGGCTATAAATACCTTGTATCGATCCCATTCAAGGGGACCGGAATTTCTTGAGAGAACTTGTAATCAAGAATTCCACAAACACTCAGCAATAACATAACAGTGGACGTAGGCTTTATTCCTAGCCGAACCACTTTAAAAATCTTTGTCTTATTTATTTATCTGTGATTGAAGAATTAGAGTGATCTAGTTTTTTACATCAACAGTTGGCTTATATGACGAAAGTAAGTATTCAAAACCTAATAAATTAATGGTGAGATACACACACATACACGGGATTCACCAGTAGAAAACTACGTGTCTCCGCTGGTTTCTTTGGAGTTTTGTCTGGATAGTCTTCAGACCAATGCCCTATCTTTTTACAACTGATTTTTGTAAGGACATGTTTTATAAATGTCCGGGGTAGAATCTAGAAATTTTTCAAGTGTCCTAGATCACAATTAAGTATATATGATATCGCTACATTCGGCTCGTCTCCACGACGGTCTTGATCTGAATTCATGCATTCATCATCTTCGTACGTGCATCATGTGTCACGCAACGTACACTTCATCAGTTCCCATTACTCCACGTACTTATGGTAAAAATAATTTTAATTGGAATGTTTAATTATTTGCATAAATAGTTGGAAATATTTTTTAAATAAATTTTTGAAGTCTGGAAGATGATAAACACGCAAGATCTTTTCAAGGAGTTTTTTTTAGGCATGTCACTGATGTCGTTCGAACGACATCGTATGTCGCTCGAATGATGCACCGCCTCAACTTGTCTATTTAAAGAGTGTTTATGCATCACGTTTTTCTCAAGTCTACCTATCTTCATTTCAACAAAACAGTATTGTTTCCCATACTTCATATTTTAAGGTTTTCATACCTTTTTTATTCACAAATAATTCTCAATTCTTTATGTGAATCCTCTAAACCTCAAAGAAGATTATACTACTCATCTGGAGTCCAATTGTGGAGAAGACGAAACTTTTCCATTGCTGACCTTCTGAAGATCTTGCGGGAACTCTAACCGACGACATCAAAATCGACGCACGCGGGCATTTCACATGTCACTGCTTGTATTTTTATCGTAATCCGTGTAAACCGAACTTTACAAATTATAGTGAAAATAAGATGGTTTTCCCCCTGTGGGGGATTTTTCCTCAACTATGATTGTCTTGCATGCTTAATTTATTCAATCACGTTTGTTTGCGAGAGTTAAGACTTGTTGGGACTAAAATTAAAATTTAATTAAATAAGTTTGACATTGATTGCTGGCGCACTCTCAAATGGGTATCAAAGCCATTTACACAAATTTATCGTGTAATTTTTCTGCAAAATTTTCTGGATATCAATTTTGTTCTGAAAATTTGATTTTTGAAAAAGCGCAATTTTAATGGAAAACTTATATAATGGAGTCCCAATTTTTTACGGGTCAAATTATGCCTATTGGAAAGCACGCATGAAATCTCACCTGAAGGCTATTGATGAACGTGTCAGGGTTGTGTGTGAAAGAGGGTGGATGCCTCCCACTGTCACTGTAGATAACGTAACTACTCTAAAATCTGTAACTGCATGGAGTGAGGATGAATTTAAATGGAGTACATATTACTCATGTGGGCTTAGTGCCATTTTTAAAAACGTAACCCTGACGAGTTCCGATGCATCATGATGTGTACCACGTCTAAAGAGGCATGGAATGTTTTGCAACTTACCCATGAAGGCACACATGCAGTGAAAGAATCTAAATTGCAAAACTTAACTACACAGTTTGAAACTATTTCCATGCATGAAAATGAGTATTTCGATAAATTTTATGCACGCTTATCTCATATCGTGAACACTAGTTTTAACTTAGGAGAACAAATTCATGATGCTAGGGTAGTTAAGAAAATTTTGAGATCACTGCCTAAGAGATTTATTCCCAAAGTCATTATGTTAAATTCATTAGGTAATTTGAGTAGGCTAAAATTATAGGAGTTAGTTGGAGACCTACAGACCTATGAAGTTGACATGCTCCCAAACATAATAAAATCAAAAGATAAAGGGGCAACACTTAAAGCCCATGCCAGAAAGAGTGAAGGGTCAAAGAGAGTTGAGTTGTCTAAGAAAAGAGAGGAAGAGATGTTTGATTCTGATTCTGATTTTGACTTAGATAATTTTGTCCTATTTGCTAAAAATTGCAAGAAATTTCCCAAATTAAAGAAAAATGGAAATTTTAAAGATAAAAAGAATTTTGAGAAAAATAAATCTCAAAAGAAATTTGAGAAAGATAAAAAGGACACCTCTAAGAAAGAAAGGGAGAGATGTTTTGAGTGAGGCGGTAGAGGTGATAGGGGGTTTGAGTGCGCAACTAGGCTGAAACGTCAAGAACAATCCAAATATGCGTTAAACACCACCCTTAGTGACGATGGCGAGGTCGAGTCGGTGGACTATGGAGATGAGTCACTGCATGAATATAACTTCACCGCATTCATGGCTAGTCATGTGAGTACTGACAGTGATCCTCACGACGATGAGGATGCAAACTCACAAGGACACCTCGGCAATGATAGTAGTGTGAACGAGGGGGAAGAAGAAGCAAGTGAGAGCAAGAGTGATCTCCGACGCGCATACGTTGATTTATATGTTGATACTTTCAAGACCAAAAAGCGTAACAACGAGTTAGCTCTTAGGATAGCTGCTCTAGAGAATGAGTTAGGAGAGATGAGAGAGAGAGAGAGAGAGAGAGAGAGAGAGAGAGAGAGAGACCTCCATGTCCACTGTCTTGAGAGAGAGAGAGAGACCGCCTGTGTTGAGAGAGAGAAAGTGTTTTTAGGAAAGAAAATGGGGACTTAACTAAGAAAGTGGCTGATCTGATGAGTGAGATCCATTCTTCATTGGACACTCGAAAGAAACTGGACGCCCTTATAGCCCAACTCACTCAGGACCTTGAGAGAGCCCTAGAAGTCAAGGTAAGATTTTAGGAGTGATCTGGTAAGATGGGAAAGATGCTCCTCGCCCCTACTTTGGGTTTAGCTGAGAGGCTGGGAATATGTTTTGATAGCGCTTCCACGTCCCATATGACATTGGAACTGGTTCCCGAGTTTATTACAAATCCATATGGCCACCCACCTAAAAATCAGAAGAGAGTTCGGCCAAGAAAAGCAAATTGAAGTCCGCCTAAGTCTACTTATTTTTGTACTTACTACAAAAGAAAAGGCCATCTTCGTGAGTTTTGTTATAGTTTGGGTCGAACACGACTTACTTTTGCTCTGTCACATGCCACTACTAATTTTGAGAGTCTTAGAGAGCGAGTTGAGTTTCTAGTCGCCACATCTCAGAGTATAGTAGAATAGTTCCAATGGATTTCTATGCCGTTAGTGGACACTTCTAAAATCCCTACTAAAGTCAACAATGGCAAGGGCAAACAGAAGGTTACCTCATCTTGGGTGCCTAAACACAATGCAAAAGCCCTTGTTGTTCATGTTGCTCTTAAAGCACATAATTCTCTACAGTGGTACTTCGATAGTGGGTGCTCCAGGCACATGACTGGTGATGTCTCTCTGTTTACCTCCCTCAAGGATCATAAGGAAGGTAAAGTCACTTTTAGAGATGGCAGTAACTCTAGCATAGTAGGACGAGGTACAGTGGAGTTACCAGGATTTCCTAAGCTAGAGAATGTGATGTACGTCAAGGGATTGAAATCAAATTTACTCAGCATTAGCCATCTATGCAACGCTGACTTTGCAGTAAAGTTTGATCGAAAAAATGACACGTCTATGATCAAACCGGTAAAATTCTATTGCAAGGGGTGAGTACTAAAGACAATTATTATAGGATCATGCTTGAGTCCTCATTTGTCTGTAACAGCCGCACAATCAATACTATGGATCGGTGGCATCAACGTTTAGGTCATGTGAACTTTTGAGATTAAAAAAGTTAGTTAAAAGGGACCTATTACATGGCTTACCATCGCTTGGGAAGCCAACTTCTGCAGTTTGTGGACCCTGCCAGTTGGGAAAGCAATTTGTAGACCCCATCGAAAGTTGAATTCCCTTACCACCCATCGTATCCTTGAGTTGACACATATGGATCTTATGGGTTCCACTCGTAATAAGAGTTTAGGTGGTAAGAGGTACATTCTCGTGATGGTAGATGATTTCTCATGCTACTCTATTGTAGGTTTTCTGCTAGAGAAATCCGATGTTGTGGATTTTTTTACGACTAAGTGTCGTGTCCTGTAAAATCAACACGGTGTCACTATCAATAAAATACGTAGTGACAATGGCACTGAGTTTAAAGAAAAAAAGTATAACTTTTCTGTGATAGCCTCGGAATCAAACACGAATTTTTGGCCGTTAGGACTCCTCAGTAAAATGGGATTGTTGAGAGGAAGAATCGGATGATTCAGGAGATGGCTAGATCTATGCTTTTGGGTCATAAAGTTGCAAGAAGATTTTAGGCAGAGGCGGTGTCTACCTCGTGCCATACGGTGAATCGAGTATATCTTCGTCCACGCACACTTACGCCGCCCTATGAATTGTGGACTGTAAAGAAGCCTAACCTTTCATATTTCCATGTCTTTAGGATCAAATGCTACATCCTACGGGATAGAGAGCAATTTGGAAAGTTCGACTCCCAGAGCAACGAGGGGATATTTTTAGGTCATTCATCGTCTAGTAGAGCGTATTGGGTCTATAACCTAAATAGCTCTAAGGTTATGGAGTCAATAAACGCCATCGTGCAAGATGACGAACCATCGATATTTATTAATTCTGACCTTTTGGGTGAGGGTGACTCACTTTCTACTGATGATACCATTGTGCCTCCCATACCCAGAGTAGATCCCATTCCTGATTTAGGGGACACTCCTGCTATGGTTCGCAAAAGTCATGATCCTTTTACTATTTTATGAGATTCTAACCTAGGGGTTAAGAGTCGTGCTCAGTTAGAGAACGTTGTTAGCCATATTTGATATACGTCCAAAGTCGAGCCCAAGAACTATAAGGAAGCTCTCAAAGATGAACATTGGATATGTGTTATGCAAGATGAGTTGCTTCAGTTTAGAAAGAATGATGTCTGGGAACTGGTCCCCCGACTTAGTGAGACAAATATGATAGGTACCAAGTGGATCTTCAAGAATAAGGTGGATGGTGGTGATACTAAGAATCAGCACCACCAGATAAAGATGTTATGGAGCTCAAACAAGCATAACAATGGTAGCAATGGAGTAATATAAATATATGTAGAAGGAGGTGAGGAAAGAAGGAGAAACACACCGATATAAGTGGTTCGGCCTATCTAGGCCTACGTCCACTGTTCTTTGAGTGATCTTCACTATATAATAAGGGAACTAATATTCTTGTGATATAATAAACTCACTTTATCTCTCTATTGTATATTCGAAAAGGGATTTAGCTAGGGTTACAATCATTAGATCATTTACAAGGTTGAAGGAGACAAGTATATATAGGTCTTGGGGGCTGTAGTGTACCCCCCAAGCATGCATTGAGCATGTGAATGATGGTTTAGCTAATCTCCCGTTGACACCTAACTGGGCCAGTTTTAGATAATAATGACATGATATTCCCTCACGTGAGGGAATGATCTTATTATAACGGTTTAGTCCACGTGCTACATGAGTCACACGTGCACTACTCCACGCGTCTCTTAAACCATGCGCCATAATGATGTCGCCCTCGGCCTATAATCATGGCCGAGGCTGAGGCTGGTCTTATAAAATCTCTGGTTCCTGAACTATTGGACACTTATGCTGTCGGCCAATCAAGGGTCAACCAGTAGGAGGGTCGGCTATCACACTTTCCTATGGACCTGAGCCAACACTTCAAATGGCAGGTGCTTGAGCTGAGTTAGGGCCCAACAGACTTTCTTCACTGATGGTGGGTTCAGCTTGGTCGACCCCTGTCTCATAATATGACCCTCTTGATGGTCGTCGGGTAGGCTTGGCGAACCCCTATCTTTGGTATGACCCCCTGGACAGGGTAAAAGATGATTTGTGCCCTCGTCCAAATTCGAGGTCACCCTCATCCTAGGAGGAGGGTATATTTTGGTATATCTATCACCCCTATCCTTTAGCCATCGATGTTGTGAGGTCACTGAGGGGTATTACTGTCTTTGAATGTGGAGCTGACATGGGGCTAAGCTGATAAGTGACACTTATCAGGTAGATTGACATTTATCATGTGCCAATCATCGTGTTGCATTCCTCAGGAATGACTGTTGCATAGTACACTTGAGACATTATGTCTTAATGATGATTTACCTCGTGGGTTGTGCGCCGCTTTAGTTCCTGTGCTCAATGATGATAAGGTATTTAAACATTTCAAAACAATATCTTTCTCTTTCCATTGTTTCTTCTTCGCACGTATTTTCTCTCTAGCTCTAGATGTTCTCGCCATTTTTGCCTTTTGCAAGAACTCAAAGCTTTTGCTGCTTCAATTTTCCTTCCAGGTAACGTTATTTTCCCTTCTCACACACTTTCCTCCATTTTTCTCTGAGTTTTCATTTATTTGAATCATAGTTAGACATTTGGCTTTTTTCGGTGAGTTTTCAGTCATTTCGAGTTACATTTCCACCATCAATCGATGGTTTTAGGGCTAGAGGTTGACAGCTAGGCTAGGCCATGTCCTTTCTCCACCACTCTGTGGTGATTCTAAGTTAAATCTTAACCTTTTTCAAATTTTTCGATGATACTCCGATCACCCCTTTCGGTGTGTTGCATACTCATTGTTCTTCCTGTTCTTGACTGTTCTTCCACGAACATTTCATTCTTTTGAGTTTAATCTTGTGGTCAACTTGGTCAATTACTTGACTTGTTTGAGATTTGAATCAAAAATATTTTAAGTTTAGGGTCATCCTTTTGATTCTCCAAAGGCTTTACAAATTGGACGAGGAGTTTCCCACTTTAAGAGGAAGGTTCTTTGTAGAGATTAGGAGGGTAGAAGAGGAGAACGAGTCTATACGTAGGGCCGACCCTGTTTGGGTACGACCCATTTTTCTAATTCCATTAGCCACAATTCTGCCTTCACCATCTAAGCCTTTCGGGTCATCTTATCATCAAACTGAGAGTTAGAGCCAAGAGGAAGAAATGGATAAATAAACTAGAGTGTCGTCTTCTTTAGGTGTTGGTACCTCTGGAAGAGACGACCCATCAAACCTGAACCCAAATGAATAAGCCGAGGGAACAGTTAACCCTAAAGCTATCTCTGTGACTGTTATGTCCCCCCTTAAATTTTAAGCCACTTTTCCAGATGGACCCCCACCCTTTGACAACGATGAGGTAGACAGAGATGGGGACGAAGGAAGGGGGGACGAGGGTAGTGGGGTTGAGGACGAGAATGAGAGTTTAGATGTTGAGGAAGAGGTCGACATCCCATCCACCACGTCTTTTATCTCGTCCATCAAGGATCGTGATCTCTTACTATGGAGACACTCATTTGGTGTCAAACCCAATATCACTATGAGGATCCCAGATGAGGATGAGAAGGTCTTCCAGGGATGAGAGGGAGAGATTGCTATGTACGAGCATATGTTTGGGGTCGACGTCAGGTTGCCTATTCATCCTGCCATTGTTTCCATACTCTCTGCCCTTGGTGTTGATCCTACCCAACTTCCTCCTAACTCATGAAGGATCATCCTCGCTTACATTTCCCTCTAGAAGAAGACATTCACTGATGAGCCCTCGATCAGTCTATTCATGGATTGTTACAACATAACCTCCTCTTCCAAACAACTTGGGTACTTACATATAGGGGCTAGGAGGACTGACAAGAAACTTCTTCACGTTGTCCAAACTTCAAACCACGACTAGAAGAAGAGATTTTTCTTTGTTTCTAGGGATTAGGAAATCCTGGCTCAGGTATTTTGATTCACCGATATTTTACTAATCGTACCCTTATCCCTTCATTATTAGCTTTACTCTCATCTTTTGCAGTCTATATGTGCCTTCACCTCTACCACCAAGTGGATGGCTGAGAATCAACATAAGTTCTGCAAGGCCGAGAGGGCTATTCAAAATAAGGCCAACTTGAAGGCTGAGATGGAAAATCTGAGGACCGGGCTGGAGAATGTGACGACCGAGCACTCGAGGGTTCTTGGTGAGCTTATAAAAGAGCATATTGAGCATTAGAGGCTCGAGGATGACCTCCTCACAGCCAAGGACGAGGCTTTGACCAATCAAGGCACCCAGTTCAAGTCAGATCTTGTTGCAGCTGTTCGAAGGGATGAGACAGATGCTGTGGAGGCTTACAAACACTCTGTTGAATTCTAAGGCTCTGTCCTTGAATATTTAGATAAGGAAATCAAGACGGCCTATCGATGGGTCGTCTTGAAGTTTGCTCACGCAGTGTCGTTTATTCGTCCTTCTCTGGAGGCTGCAAAGTTGGACAACCCCTTGATGGCCGAGGCTCTATCCCAAGTGGAGTCTCAAGTGAATTTTGAGGGTACTGGGATGTCGGAGGCTCAGCCTTCTACTGTTGTTGTCGACGATACTCTTCCCGACGATACTGAGGCTCTACCCTCTGATACAGGTCTTTGGGATGGCCGTCTGTGACCTATACCCTCTCCTTGTGCTTTTGTTTTTTACTTTCTTTTGGACATGTTGTATTGTAACTCTTCATATTTTTAATGAAAATGCCTTTCCTCTCCATTTTTGTTTTTATCTACCATTTTCATAATGACTCGCACTAACCATCTTCCAAATTAATTGAAGTCCTCCATCATCTTTCTTGGGTGTGAATTGAGGGTCGTCCCTACCAATGACCCTCATCATAGCCGAGGGAGAGAGTTCACCAAATTAATGATGTTTTTATAAATAACCACCTTAAGTTATTTTAATATCTTGCACCGACTAAATTAATGATGTTTCAGGCACAAGTCTTCCCTCGTCTTTCTTGTGAGTGAATAAAGGGTCATCCCTATCATTCACCCTTATCATAGTCGAGGGAGAGAGTCCACCAAATTAATGGTGTTTTTAGTACAAGTCTTCCCTCGTCTTTCTTGGGAGCGAATGGAGGGTCCTCCCTACCATTGACCCTCATCCTAGCCAAGGGAGAGGATCAACCAAATTAATGGTGGTTTTAGAAATAACCACCTTAAGTGATTTTAATATTTTGCACCCACCAAATTAGTGATGTTTTAGGCACAAGTCTTCCCTTGTCTTTCTTGGGAGTGAATGGAGGGTTGTCCCTACCATTGACCCTCATCCTAGCCAAGGGAGAGAGTACACTAAATTAATGGTGTTATTAGAAATAGCCACATTAAGTGATTTTAATATCTTGCACCCACTAAATTAATGATGTTTTAGGCACAAGTCTTCCCTCGTCTTTCTTGGGAGTGAATGGAAGGTCGTCCCTACCATTCACCCTCATCCTTGCCGGGGTAGAGAGTCCACCAAATTAATGGTGTTTTTAGCACAAGTCCTCCCTCGTCTTTCTTGGGAGTGAAGAGAGGGTCGTCCCTACCATTGACCCTCATCCTAGACAAGGGAGAGGATCCACCAAATTAATGGTGTTTTTAGAAATAATCACCTTAAGTGATTTTAATATTTTTCACCCACCAAATTAATGATGTTTTAGGCACAAGTCTTCCCTCGTCTTTCTTGGGAGTTAACGGAGGGTCGTCCCCACCATTGACTCACATCCTAGCCGAGGGAGAGCGTCCACCAAATTAATGGTGTTTTTAGAAATAACCACTTAAGTGATTTTAATATCTTGCACCCACCAAATTAATGATGTTTTAGGCACAAGTCTTCCCTCGTCTTTCTTGGGAGTGAATGGAGGGTCATCCCTGCCATTCACCCTCATCCTAGACGAGGGAGAGAGTCCACTATATTAATGGTGTTTTTAAAAATAGCTACCTTAACTGATTTTAATATCTTGTACCCACCAAATTAATGATGTTTTAGGCACAAGTATTCCCTCGTCTTTCTTGGGAGTGAGTGTAGGGTCGTCCCTACCGTTCACCCTCATCCTAGCCGAGGGAAAGAGTCCAATAAATTAATGGTATTTTTAGCACAAGTCCTCCCTCGTCTTTCTTGGGAGTGAATGGAGGGTCGTCCCTACCATTGACCCTCATCCTAGCCGAGGGAGAGGATCCACCAAATTAATGGTGCTTTTAGAAATAACCTCCTTGAGTCATTTTAATATTTTGCACCCACCAAATTAATGATGTTTTAGGCATAAGTCTTCCCTCGTCTTTCTTGGGAGCGAATGGAGGGTCGTCCCTACCATTGACCCTCATCCTATCCGAGGGAGAGAGTACACTAAATTAATGGTGTTTTTATAAATAACCACCTTAAGTGATTTTAATATTTTGCACCCACCTAATTAATGATGTTTCAGGCACAAGTCTTCCCTCGTCTTTCTTCGGGGTGAATGGAGGGTCGTCCCAACCATTCACCCCCATCCTAGCCGAGGGAGAGGATTCACCAAATTAGTGGTGTTTTTTTTCCAGTAAATGTCCCTCGATGTTATTGATAATATATGGACAAGGTTATCCCCGTCCAGCCTTTCGTATCACCAAAGAGTATTTAAGCCTACTTCACCACGAATGATGTTTTGTAGCTTAGCGTGAGTTATCAAAATAAATATCTAAATTAAAGAACACAAGATGATGGATCAATAAGATATTCTCATTCATATTCCAATCGCGTGCTTTGAAACACATACATTTATTACAAATAGGAAAACAGCTACAATTTCATTGGTAATATTTCTTCAAATGGTCTGCGTTCCAGGGGTTTGAAAAGGGTTATCCTTCAAGATTTTCTAGCCTATAGGTTCATGGGATAACTTCATCGGTGACTCTATATAGGCCATGCTAGTTTGGATGAAGCTTGTTAGGTTTTTGCCACGTCTTTTTGAGGACTAGGTCCCCCACAGCTATCGCCCTTTCCTTTTCCCTCTGATTATAAAACCTAGTTGTCCTCTACTGGTAAGTTGTTTTTCTTATCTCAACATCTTCTCTTCTCTCCTCAATCAAGTCAAGATCAAGCCCCCTTTCTTCCATATTTCTCTGAGGGTCATGCATTTGAATTCTGTGAGGAGGAAGCCAAATTTTAGTGTGGATGACGGCTTCTAAGCCATATGATAATATAAAAGGGGTTTTCCCCATTGGAGTTTTTTTTGTCGGCCTGTAGGCCCACACTACAACATAAACTTCTTCAACCCATATTCCTTTTGCCTCTTCGAGTTTTTTCTTGATCTCGTCCAAGATTATTCGATTTGTTACCACAGTCTGCCCATTAGGCTGAGGTCGGCCAGGGGTAGAAAAGAATTATTTGATCCCAACTCTTTCGTATTATTTCTCTAGGAAAAAATTCTTGAACTAAGTCATGTTATCTGAGATGAGGGTGTTGAGTTGACCATACCTGCATATGATGTACTTCCAGATGAATTGGAAGGTCTTCTGTTCGCTGATCGTGATCATTGGCTCGGCATCCGCCCATTTTGAAAAATAATCGATCGCTACGATCAAGTATCGATAGTTATTAACTACCCTGAGCAGGGGTCCTACCAAATCGATTCCCCATAATGCAAATGGCCACAGGGATATAATGGAGGTTAGAGGTTGATAAGGCAAGTGAAGGATAGTGGCGAACCTCTGGCATTTATCACACATCTTCACATATGTCGTAGCATCCTTTGCCAAGATCGGCCACCAGTATCCCTGAGTGACTATCCTCTTAGCTAACGACCTTCCCCCAATGTGGCTTGAACAAGACCCCTCATGCATATCTTACAAGATATAAGGAATCTCATACGGATGAACACACCGTAGAAAAGGGAGAAAGAACCCTTTCTTGTACAGAGTGTCCAATGATAGTGAATTTTGCAGTCCTGTACCTCAGCTTCTTCCTTTCGAATTTTGCCTCTGGCATCTCCTCCTCTTTAATGTATCTGGTTAGAGGATCCATCTATGATGTTTTCATGTTTATATTTAGGTAGGAGCTATGTGTTCTATCTTCATCTTCAATCGTTGGCTGAAGCAGAATTTCCATTGGCACTATTCTTCTGATATTTGTCCTAGTTGCTGAAGTTAGTCTTGCAAGTGCATAGGCTCGGCCATTGTCTAGCTGAGGTATCCTCTTCAACTTTACTTATCTGAAGATTTTCAACAATTACTTTACTCTCTTAATATATCTGTCCATTCTCTCATCCTTAACCTCATATGCTCCCATTATCTGATTCATTACCAACCTTGAATCTTTATGCACCAAGATTTGGCCAACACTAAGAGCCCTAACCAAAGAGAGGCCTGTTATTAGGGACTCATATTCTAACTCATTATTGGAGGGGGCATACTCAATGTTCGTGTCATCTGGCGCTAACACTATTAATCCAGCCCCACTTCCATTTTCACATGAGGACCCATCAATAAAGAGGTTCCACACAGTATCTTCCTCTGAGAAATTTTCCTCAAATCGGGATCCCTGTCTAAAGAGGTATCTTCCTTATTCATTTTCAATAACTTTTTCTCTAGTTGCATTTGTTTCAGCCTTATCTGTGGAAGGGTCAACAATTCTACCTTGTTGATTATCTGTCTTCTCAAGGTTCCCATTTTCAACCTCAGCCTCTTCCCAAGTTAATTCGGCCATGGAATCTGCTAGTGCTTGACCTTTGATAACGACCCTGGATTGATATACAATATCAAACTCTCCCAGCTTTATTGCCCAGGCCATTAGCATCCCTGATTTCTCTGGCTTGTGTATGACCTACCTAAGAGGAGAGTTAGTAAGGATAACTATTGTATGGGCCTGAAAGTACGGCTTTATCTTCCTTGAGGTATGAATCAAGGCATAAGCTAACTTCTCCATCCTAGGGTACCTTTTCTCTGCTCCTTGGAGTGCTTTACTGTTGAAATACAACGACTTCTGCACCCCGTCTTCTTATCTCACAATAGCGACGATGATGACTGACTCTGAGACGGCTAGGTACACGTACAATCTTTCACCTTGAACTGGACGCGATAAAAGTAATGGAGACCCTAGGTAGGACTTTGGCTCTTTAAAAGCCTTGCCACACTCTTCGTTCCACTCAAAAGCCTTTCTGAGAACTTTGAAAAACGGTGAACATATGTCTGTGACTCTATATACAAATCTATTCAAAGCAACCACTTGCACTATGAGCCTCTGGACGACTTTAATGGTCGTGGGGCTCTTCATTTCTAGCAAAGTCTTTATCTTCTCGGGGTTGTCGTCAATACACCTTTGATTAACGACGAACCCTAAGAACTTTCTTGCTCCAACCCCAAAAATGTACTTGGCCGGGTTGAGCTTCATCCGATATTTATCCATCATGTCAAAGGATATCTCAAGGTCGGCCACATGATCCTTATCTTTCAAACTCTTGGTCATCATGTCATCTACATAGACCTCTATAAACTTCCCGATTTGGTCTTCAAACATTTTATTCACGAGACGTTGATACATTGCCCCTGCATTCTTCAAGCTAAAGGGCATGACCCTATAACACTATGTCCCCTTGTGAGTAATGGTGTGATTTTTTGGTGTTCTTTCATGACCCTATAACAGATTTTTTGGTGTTCTTTCATGGTGTGATTTTTTTTCTTTAAAAATTTAAAAAAAAATCAAAAAGAGAGTTTATTTTCTTGTGACATTCTCCATTTGCATTGCTTATGTTCTTCATATCTGTCTATTTGGGGACATCATAAAAAGGGGGAGAACGAATTATGGGGAAGAATTACTTGTTTCTTTTATAATGATATTGATATATGTTTCTGCTCATCATTATATTTAAAAAAATTGCGCATTATGGGTATTTGTTTCTTGTCTCATGTGTATAGATATCAAATTGGAGAATCATTTTTACACACCCTGATGATGACAAAGAAAGTTTGAAGAGTTGAAGATTTGAAGATAATCGAATTTGTGAAGACACGCATTTAGTGTTTCCGGTTTTTGGATTTAATGGGGATATTAAATTGAATGCCAGTTTGTTTATTTTGGGCAGTATAATTCGGATATTTTTATGTATGTACCTGCATAGACATAGGGGGAGATTTGTAAGGACATGTTTTATAAATGTCTAGGGTAGAATCTAGTAATTTTCCCAAGTGTCCTAGATCACAATTAAGTATGTCTGATACTGCTACATTCGGCTCCTCTCCATGATCATCCACGAAGGTCTTGATCCGAACTCATGCATCCATCATCTTCGTACGTGCATCATGTGTCAAGCAACGTACACTTCATCAGTTCCCACTACTCCACGTACTTATGGTAAAAATAATTTTAATTGGAGTGTTTAATTATTTGCATAAATAGTTGGGAATATTTTTTAAATAAATTTTTGAAGTCTGGAAGATGATAAACACTCAAGATATTTTTAAGGAGTTTTTTTTAGTCACGTCACTGATGTCGTCCAAACGACATCGTATCTCGTTCGAACGAGATGCCATCTCGCTCAAACGATATCGCATGTCGCTCAAACGACACACCTCCTCAACTTGCCTATTTAAACGGTGTTTATGCATCACATTTTTCTCAAGTCTGCATACTTTCGTTTCTGCAAAACAGTACCGTTTACCACACTTCATATTTTAAGGTTTTGATACCTTTTTTATTCACAAATAATTCCCAATTCTTTATGTGAATCCTCTAAATCTCAAAGAAGATTATAATACTCATCTGGTACACTTGTGATGAGGCTTTTCCATTGTTGACCTTCTGGAGCTCTTGCGGGAACTCTAGCCGATGACATCCAAATCGACGCCTGCGGATATTTCGTATGTCACTACTTGTATTTTCATTGTAATCTGTGTAAACCGAACTTTACAAATTATAGTGAAAATAAGATGGTTTTGACCCTGTGGGGGATTTTTCCTCAACTATGATTATCTTTCATGCTTAATTTATTCAATCACTTTTGTTTGCGAGGGTTAAGACTTGTTGGGACTAAATTTGGAATTTAATTAAATAAGTGTGACATTGATTATTGGGGCACTCTCAATTTTAGATGGTAGAGTTCGATTTTGTTAAGCAAGGGGGAGTAAGGCTTTTTATGAAACTATAGTTTGATTCCACGCTCTCCTTCTCAAATGCCATATTATTGGTGGGAATTTCCATTGTAAAGCGAAGACTTAATATGAGCAAGAAAGTAATCGTTGTGTGAAGGAAATCAAAGGTCGGGTCACAAAGATTTTCACGATTGTTGTGTGAAGTAATGTCGTAACAACCGCAAAAAAGTGAGGTTTATTTTGGGAGTATTCGACCCGAAGTGACTCCACAATAGCATTCATATATCTTTACGTAATTGTAATACCCCGTAATTTTAATAATTTTTAATTGTGGGATTAATTAACTTAAATGGGGAATTTATTTACAATTAATCCGGATTTAATTAAATAATTACTAGCGCGATGAGAATTAGTATTTATTGATGCGAATTATGTTGAATATTACTTAGGTGAGTAAAGTAATATGTAATTACTGATTAATTATCGCGAGCGAATAATATGACAGTTATGAATATTAATTCGGGACGCGCGTGTCAGTCGTGTCGGGACGCAAGTTAATAAAATAAAATTTAATTCATTTATAAGTCAGTCGTATGGTCATTTTGAGTGCGCCAAAGTGTCCAAAAGGGTCAATATTGTCAGAAAAGCCTACCCGGGGGTTCAGTTTGGGTCCTGGGGCATTTTTTATGCCAAATCGGTACCCCGGGAGGGGATTTTAGTCATTTTTATTTTTGGGGTAATTAAAGCCATGAAATTTCTAAGTCTATATTAGCTGCTAGGGTTAGACTTTATAGAGATATCAAACAAAAAATCTTGAGAAACCATAGGAGCAGGAGAGTGAAGAGTTTTCTAAGGCTTAAACCACCATTGGAGCACCGTTTGCACCACGATAGCCACCAATGTATAGATCGGATAGAGAAGATCAACCCCATACCTTTCATCAGCAACGGACCAGACGTGCTACATAAGGCAAGTATTATCTTGCGTAAATTTACGGTAGATGTATGATCCACGTTAGATTAGGATAACCTTTTTATGAAAATTTCATTTTTTTTAGGAATTTAGATAGTGTAAATCAAAATCCTTGGGTGAATATTTAAATGGAATAGGATCATTTATGCATGTAGAATCAAACCCGCATTATTAAAATCAAATTGATTGAAGAAATCTGGAAATTTCACGTTGAATTGAAGATGAAGTCAAAATTAGGGTTCTTGAGACTAAAGATGGAAATTGGGTAAATTTATGCATGTTGATGTTGTTTAAATGATTTGGATACATTAGGAATGGTTCACTCAAGTTAGTATAGGTTCTGGATGTCATGTATATCAATTTGGAGAAGTGTAAAGACGAATTTGGTGGTTAAAAATCTTGAAACCCATAACTGTTAAGAAAATCTGGGCAAATAACTGATCGATCGATCGGCTGAATAATATCGATCGATCGATCGACCCATTTCATCAATCAATCGAGTCCCCTGGGAAATGTTCCTTGTTTCCTTTTTAATATTTGATTGAATCCCAACTTTTAGAATCTTTGGTGTGGATTAATTAATCATAGTGAGACTTAGTAAAGGGCAGTAGGATATATTTAAGACCCGAAAAATATTATGTATGCATTGGATTGCATGGAGAAATTACGAGTGTTAATCGAATGAGTTACGGTTAGAAATTATGTAAATTTGGGTTTAAATTGGATTAACGATAACTTAAGGTTAATACCAGTAGTGGGGGTATATTTTAGTTACGGAAATAACCCAAGGAAGAAAAGAAAACTTAATAACCTTTTGGTATAAGGTACTTATAGTTACGCGACGTAAGTTACCGCGTTAAATAAAATATTGCGTAGGATATTCGAGATATAAATATACTACGAATGAGACATGTAAAATGGGATGTGCGTAAACCTACATGGATTTTATATATACTTAGGTTGTGTGATTACCTATAGTATGAATTATTATTTATAATGCATCAAATCGTGCTACTTTCTATCATGGAAGTTTCCGTGCTAGGACAGTCTTATTCTGATGAGCCCATCGGGGGAATACGGACTTGTACCTTAGAACCATAGAACCTTGGTACAACCTATCTATGAGTGATAGTGAAGACGGTCGTAGGGGTGAGTGGATATGTGCGTCTCCCGTATGACTTAGAACTACGATTCGCCTCCATTAATTGTTATTTGTGCTTTATATGGTTCTCGAGTGATTATAAACCTATATTCCTTCATATAGTATGTGATATACTGGGACTTGACGGCAGAGTATACAGGCACCATAGCTAAGTCTCAGGGTGCTTTGTAGGCATATATATATATATATATATATTATATAATAGTGAAGATTATGTATGTACCGATGATTATTCTATCGTGTAGCCTAGTAGATAAGAAGGGTATGATATAATAAAATATGTTAGAATTGTGGAACCTTATATGAGTAAAGAAATACTTGAATCGATTCATAATTATTGGAAATACAATAATGTATTATTCGGGTAATATGAGTGGACACAATGACTTACTCATCATAGAGAGAGACTTAAATCAAACTAGTTAGGTGGGATAGTACGACTATGATGGCTTAGGAGTATACGTTAGGCGTGCACAATAGTTGAGAGGTGAGTATTTTAAGTGAGAGAACGTGACTAACATGTATACAATATCTGGTAATTATGCAGTTTAAATACTTGTTGTTTTAAAAATATTTTTCAACTCGGGATCTGACCCATTTTTTGTCAAATCTATTTTGTTTTTGTAAAAACCTTTTAGGTGCCCAACCACAAGGACACCAAGCGTATGAGTTCCATTCAGTTGACATGCTTTAGCTGTTGTGGAAGTTACAGGACCTCGGTATTAGACGCCTCCACATTTATTCTTGATTCATTCAGAGACATTCATTTCAGTCAGGGCATTTTGCCCGTTCTTATTTAGAGATGGTAGTTTACATATAGTCATTTACTTTTCAGTTGTTGAATTTACTTCATTCAGATTATTGTATTTGGAATTTTGACTGGAAGTGTTTACTCCAGACTCAGTTTACTTCATTATGACGTTTTAAATCCTATGAGCTGTTATTAGATGGTGAATGTTTAGTTAATCTTTTAATTGCTTACTTGTTTTAATAAAATAAACAAAATTTGGCATTGGTTTTTAAATACTAGATGGTTAGTAATTAATAAAAAATTTTGACAGTGATGCTAAGACTGATTCCAACTGGATATTATGATTTAAATTTAATAAAGGATTGATCACCCGGTATTTAATTAAGCGGGGTGTCATAGTAATATATCCACAAAATGGCTAATGTAACCCACAGGAATCGACCACGTAGTCACGGGACCCTCGGTCTATGTGTGTATTTATGGGTGTATGTGTGCACGGGATTCACGCCCTCGTACATAATAACTAGTTAATGAAGTGACAGCGTTCGACTCTCACAAGGGTGAAGAGTTAACACTTAAAGTAAGGGTGATATGGGCGATCCACGACCTTTTTGCTTTTGGGACCTTGTCCGATTGTAATTTTCAAGGTTATTATGGATGTCTCATATATGGGGAGGAAACTAAAGCCACTTGGATACAACATTGTAGTAAGATGAGTTACACGGTTCATCGTAGATTTCTGCCAACTAGTCACCCTTTCAGGAATGACAAGTCTAACTTTTATCCTATTGGTCAAGAGAGAGACGGATGGCACCTGCTAAGCTTTCTGGTCAGTAGATTGAGGATAAGGCGGCGCTTGTGACTGCGGCGAATATGTACGCAGGCAAAATCCCCATATTTATAAACCTGAAGCATAAAGCAAGGGGATATCCTAACGACCCTAGGAAAGCAAAACCATGGTCCAGGCGATCAATATTTTTTTATTTGTCGTATTAAAAAGATCATCGTGTAAGGCATGTAATTAATGTGAATCACACAGAGAAGAATTTTGCTGAACATCTGATAGGAACATGTCTGGATGGATTTCATTTCAAAGATGAAGAGCGGGTCCGCCAAGATCTACAAGATATAAAGTTAAAGAAAAAAATCTGGCTAAAAAACGATCCTATAACAGGAAGAATTTCTACCCCTCTGGTTGCTTTTACTTTGACTACTAGTGAGAAGAAGATCCTATTATACACGTTGATCAACTTGAAGACTCCAATGGGTTATTCAGTTAATTTACGTAGGGTAGTAAGCTACCAAGCAAACGACTTAAAACAATGAATATCTCACGACTGGCATGTTATCATCCAATTAATCTCTTTGTTATTTCGGCATTGCTTCTCTAAACACAAAGATATTTGTCGGGAAATTATGCAAATCAGTTTGTATTTTACCCTAGTTTATGCAAAAGTGGTAAACAAAAGGCCATTAAAGCTGCAAAATCAACTTTAGCTGAGGCAGTTTGTGTATTAGAGAAATATTTTTCTACATCGTTCTTCGATACCAGCATCCACTTGCTTGTGCATTTATGCGATGAAGCTTTATCATGTGGTCCCATTAGGTATATTTGGATGTATCCACTTGAGCACTTGATGAAAACCTTCAAAGATTACATAAAGAATACACGGTATATTGGAGGGTCATCTGCTAAAGAATATGTAACTGTGGAGTCATCATTATACGCTTGGGAATATATTCCAGAACAAGAGGTGAGGAGGTTAAATCCTCGTGGAGGAGGAGTGATCGAGTAACCTGACGAGTTTGAGGTTGAATTACCGTTTGGGAACCCTAAAGAGGTGAAACTCACAAGTATACAATACGAGCAAGCAACTCGTTATGTATTCGAATCGCAAGATGAAGTCAAAGGCTGGAGAGAGTGAGTATCTACTGAATTCTTATTCTTTGATTATATGTATTTTATATTTTATGATCTAAACTCTTCAATTCACTCGTAGGAAGTACGAGAACAAAATTGTCCAAAATCAAAGGAGAAATTACACGAAAACTGATTTTAGGGCATGTGTATCAAAATAGGTATATTTCACATCTTATGTGTGCAATTATTTATTCATGTGTGACTAAAACATGTTCTAATATAAATTCAATAGTAAATGCAGCTTCTAAAAAGAAGTGATGTCTCTTCCAGGCTTGCATGCCCAGCAAAAGGCCTTAGTTTTCGTGCGAAAGAGTTTAAGAAATTCCACACCAACGGTTTTGATTTCATTTCATATCCATATGAGGAAAAGCTTTGGATGCAAAATAGTGGAATATCAATTTTAGCCTGACCGCCTGTATTGGTAAAAGCGATAAAAATCCAAAGAATACGGTGCTAACATATTATGGGATAATCCAACAAATCCTAGAACTTGATTACTTAGATTTCACAGAAAATGTATTCTAATGTGATTGGGTAAAGGTGGAGGATACTATGAATGCTTGAAAAGTTGATCCTGAGTCCAAACTTATTATGGTAGATATATCAAAGCTGAAGAGTAAAGATCACATAGTCAACGAGCCTTTTATTTGTGCCTTTTAGAACATAAAGAATGTATTCTACTCGAAGTGCATAAACGATGGCAATTAGTCTATTTTTGTGCATGCACCAAAGGGTATGACTACTCAAGTGGATGCATTAAAGGCTCCAAAAGAGTTTCAGTCAGCTCTTGATGACAACCCTTACTGAAGGATCTTTTAGTTGATTTAGAGGAAGATTAAGTATCAAAATATTATTTTATCGTTGTCATTCTTATATGTGCCCTATTATGATATTGACACTATATTAGCGTTTTACTTTGATGTATGAATGTTTAGTTACTTTTATGAATATTAAATATGATTTACTTTGATGTATGAATGTTTAATTAAATTAACCCAACTCAATTTCCACATGTTCCTATACATATACATCTGTTGGATAATTATTGATTGTTGGCTTGTCGTTGGATAGTATGTTAGAAGGAGTACGGGATAATTATTGGCTGTTGGATTATTGTTGGATAGTATGTTAGAAGGAGTACGGGATAATTATTAGTTGTTGGCTTGTTATTGGATAATATTTTTCTCAAGAAAAATGAAGAGCGTTGAATTATTTGCTTTATTGAATTATTGAATTGTTTGTTTATCAAAAGAAAAAAAACAATTATGAATAGAATGTAGTTATAAGAAATTGTGATCATACTCCTTAATAAACTACCACATGTGTTATAATGATCGAGAGGAACCCCAAAGCGTAAGGAGTAAAACGCATATGAACTCCTAAAACATAATCCATAGATAAATAAAAGATACATCAAATGTTGAGCAAGAATAATAACCGGTAAGAATTCTTCTTTTTTGTAGTTAGCCTTGAAGCAAGATTACCTAAGCTTCTTTAGTTATTTCATTGAGATCCAATTCTGGCACCAACTCCATCAGTTTTTTAGTTTTTTTAGTGAGATCCATACATATAATGCTCTAAGAGAACAAGAAAATGATGAAATTGGTGCCAGAATTGAATCTCACTAAAAGAACTAAGAAGCTTAGACAAGCTTGCTTCAAGTCTAACTACAAGAAAAAAAGAATTCTTACAGGTTATTGTTCGTGCTCAACATTTATGTGTAATACCCCGTATTTCTGCGTATTTGAATTTAATTATTTCGATAATTAATTAGTTTTATTTTAAATTATGCGAGAGAAGTAATTGAATTGAATTGAGTAATAATGTGATTATTAAATATTAATCGGCAGTGAGATAATGATTAATATTATGAATTTAAATTACTAAGTGAACAGTAAATAGCGTATATAAATTATTACGCGTAATAGTGAGTGATATTGGTGTAATTGGAATTATATCAACCGGGAGCCACGTGTAGACTAATTTGCGGTCAAGATGGAATAATTATATAGAGTGACTCGAATGATGATTTTAAGGTCACGGATGACTCCAAAAGGGTTGAAATAGTCGAAATAGTATACCTAGGGTTGTTGATTAGGTCCCGGGGCATTTTTAGACTAAATTGGCACCGTATAGGGGCATTTTAGTCATTTAGAAAATGAGGGTTAGGAGACCTAAGAATTTCTAACTCCTTTATCATATGTTAGATAAGAGGGTCTAGGGTTAGAAACTCAAAATACAATGGGAGTCCATTTTAGAACAAAAGGAGAGAGTTCTTGGAGCCTTTGAAAAGATTCTTGGAGCTTTCATCGAGTGGGAAGGAAGATTAAAGGAGAAAACAATCAAATCCATTACCAAGCCACGAAATCAGACCCTACTGATCAAAAGCAAGTGTTTATATACAAGTTATTTAAATTTATAATACCCATGTGACTAGGGTTTCATTATCATTTTATTTAATTGACATTCCTGGAAGAAAAGAACAACTAAAATGCATGTTTAGGTAGGAATTTCATGTAGAAGAATTTGATATTAGTAAAGGATAATAAATAAGGGGTTATGTATTATTCTCCAAGAATTTAATCTGAGTTTATGTGGAATATTAATGGAGAATGTGGAAACCTAGGATTCTTGAGGATTAGCTGACTAAATCCCTTCTTGAATGAAAATTATACGGTTTTGATGTTGTGTTTGCGTTAGAAATTATCCTTATGCATGTAGAAATGGTTAGGGACAATTGACTTAAAATTTGGTGAAGAAATATGTAAGTTATGTGGGTGTTAATGGAGAAAAATGCACTTGCATAAGGAAGAAGATGACACAGCAGATTTTCGAATCGATTCGGCCAAGAGGCGAATCGATTCGGCCTCCTGAAGAATCGATTCGATTACCCAGAAAATATGAAAATTTCTCTTTTAAACCTAGAACTCCTAAATTATTGTCGTGAAAACTTTTAGGATATTGGTAGAATGTAATGAGGAATCCGTTATATTGCAGTAGGCTATAATAGGGTTATGGGAATTAAGTCTTATTGATGGAATTAGATGATGATTAAATGGGATCGAACGATAATGTAATTAATTCACGAGAATGAGAATGTAATTATGGGGAAGCGGTGAGTGAGCTTAGGGTACGGGCCATTAGAGTAAGGAAGACTTAGCAACTGAAATAAATCAAGGGGTAACTAGGACCCTTAGAGTAGATACTGATGCACCATTAAATGCATTAGTGAGAATAATCGTAAATTGGAAGTACGGTGAGTATTAGAGTAATATATACTAAGTACGAAGTTATGATATTTAAGTTGTGTATATACCTACTGAATATCTATAGGTGGGGTGAATACCTATTGTATACTTAATTGTATTGGGGTCGAGGTGACATTCTGAAGCAATCTATGAAAAGAATATCGGGGTCGAGTTGACATTTTGAACCAATATATGAAATAAATATTAGGATCGAGGTAACATTATTAACCAATATATGAAATGAATATTGGAATCGAGGTAAGATTCCGAACCAATATATGAAATAAATATTGGGGTTGAGGTAACATTCCAAACCAATAGTCCTTAATGTGTGATATGGGGACATGTTAGCAAAGTATGCACTTATAGTATATATTGTGTGAAATATATAATGTATGAAAAATCTACTTATGTGTGATAGTAGACTACTAGATGATAAAACCAAATATAAAGGCAATTAAGTAAAAGCACTTAATTATATGATTAAATAATAACGTGTGAGAAAAGTTACTTAGAATGATTGTAGCATACAAGTGATGTTAATAAGATAACGTACTGTATGGGCGGTAGCGGGACTTGGAAGTGTTAGTCATGAAATGAAGTACTAATTTCTAGTTAGCTTGGGTTGAATATCTAGGTGGGATAAGTACAGACGCTAGGCGTGCACAATAGATGAGAGGTGAGGAAACTGATGAGTGCATTATTTTGTATGAACTAAAAACCATCTACTAAGTTCAACATGAAGTACCAATCACAAAAGAAATTAAGAACATTCAAAGTAAATAACACAGGAATTTTAACGTGGTAAAACACTTAATCAAAGGAAACATCCACAGTGCCCTCTATGGCCCAAAATAAAAAAATCCACTAAAATAAAGAATCGGGTTACAGCACTTAAGCAAACACACAAAGATCCTAAATCTAAGTTTATAGTTATACCTACATGAGCTACTCCACTCCAAATGTTTTCTGACTAGAACTTATCTTTTTGTGTTTCTTCTTTGCCTTTTCCTAGATCTCCTTTTCTTTGAATTCTGATTCCAGCAACTCTTTCAAGTTCCAAGTCTCTCAACCAGAACCACGGTGACTAAGTGTTCATGTGAGAATGTGTTTGTGAGGTGAACTAAATGCAGATTTATGCAACTCACCCTCCCAAGATATATATACAGATAAGAACCTATGAATCAATTGGTTCTATATGACATGCAAAATCAGATTCAAACTATTTTGTCAAATAAGCTTCTTATAAAAGTCATATCTGAAAAAAAAAACCTTGCTTTTAAAACTAGCTAAGGTCCAATGTGTCTCGTTTTAATTTTTATACTGATTTATTTCACAAATTGTGAAATATAGTTCAAGAGACACAAACTTTTTAAGGATATGATTTAGCCTTGAAGAAAGCAGAAGTTTATTTTTCAAAAATTGTTTAAAAGAGAGTGGATCTAAAATAAGAGATCCAAAAGAGAACGAAAAAGTAAACATGTGATGTTATCTTTTAGAAAATCTCAAGTTTCAACAATGAAACTTGTTATTTTCTTAGAGACGAGTTCTGAGAGAGACTCAAACGTGAAGAGGTCTTCAAAAGACGATCAAACCCACGACCAATCTCACAAAAACCCTAAAATGGTTCTAACACTCAAATTTTGGATTTCCGGTAGATGAAACGTTAAAGGTTATGGTGTATGGGTGAAGGGAAATCACTCAGAGGTGTGAGGATTCGAAGAATATGTTTTCTTCTCTCTCTTTTCTCTCTCTACTCTCTCTTTTTTCCTCTGGTTGGACGAAATGGAAAAAGTCTCAAATTATTGAGACTTAGAGTGCTTATATACTAGCTGTGGAAGGATCTCGAACGGTTTATGCAATCCAAGGGCTGAGATTAGTTTTGACCACTTTGACTTCTCATCCAAAGGTTTATACAAAGAGGTGGAAAATAGAATCTCATTGGTTTAAATGGAAACATGGTGATTGCAAAAGGAGACATGCAGAACGTTGATTAAAACCATCCAAGGGCTAAGATTAAATGATAGGAATGAGTCTTAGAGAAAACACAAATCGACAGCCTTAGAAGCCAACACGTGTACAGTGGAGAAAGGGTGTAAAACGCGTGTTTGAAAATATTTACAAACTCCCCCTGAAGTTTCTAGCGCTTTGAGATCGTACCCAAGTTAACTTCTACTGAATTAAAACACTTTATAAAATACAATTTTTAACCCCAACACTTTTAAAAACCAAATTCTAATAATGCCAAAAATTATTTAAAATGTTGTTTAATGAGTTAAATTGATTTAAAAATTAATTGAAGTGTTTAAAAACCACATATGCACTTAGGAATAAAAAATAAGCAGTGAAAGTGTCCTAAAGTGTTTATAGGTGGAATTAACTCCCCTTTAGGTTGATCTTAAGGTTTTCTTGGACTGGAATTCTTCAATCTTCTTGAACCTTTGTAAGATGGAGCAACTCATAAAAACAAACCTACTTTGTCTCAATATCTTAACTAGTTGGAACTCCTATATATATAGACTCAAGTAAGTCAATATATAGCGTGTTCTCAATCTCCCCCTTTGGATATTAAAGACAAAATTCCCTTAAGTATTCTGAACTCGTGGGTGAAAATGGAAAATTCTAGATGTCCTATACAAAGGTTCTAACTACCCATTCCCATCCTAGAACCGAAAATGAGATGAAAAAAATACATTACTCAACTAGAATACAGACCAATATCCTACAAATATACGAAGCTATACAATGGGTCTGAGATGCCTGTTAACAAAAGTAAACACTGAATAGCATATTAGTTGAGTTAGAACAGGAATAGATATATAAACTACCAAGAAAATACTTAAGATCTTCTCCCCCAATTTTTCTCAAATATACAATGGGGTAAAAAACGGAGAAAAACATGTATAGAGAAGCATAGTTAATCACAAATTATACTATAAACAAGGGCAGAAACAAGGGTCTCCTAAATAAATGAGTGTTAAGAGGCATCTTTTGTCATATATTAAACAACCATGCACTAAAACCTTAAATTAATAATTCGCGAGAAACTACTGAGGTTATGATAAACTGTGACGAAAACTAAGTGAGAGTTATCATGCCTACAGCTGTTCGCAAATACTCAAATCATAGATTGTCTAATGGTTTGGTAAAGATATCTGCGAGCTATTTTTAAGTGTTCAGATATTCAATGATGAGTTCTTTGGATTCTACAAGGTCACAGATGAAGTGATGCCTAATCTTAATGTTCTTAGTTCGTGAGTGTTGCACCGGATTCTTCAAAATATTAATGGCACTCTGGTTATCACAATACATGGTTAACTGATTTGTCGTGATACCATAATCTCTAAGCATCTATTTAATCCACAAAAGTTGTGAACAATAGCTACCTACTGCTATGTATTCAGATTATGCGCTAGATGAGGAAATACAATTTTGTTTCTTACATGACCAAACTACGAGATTATTTCATACGTAGTAACACGCCCCACACGTGCTTTTGGTATCATCAGAACATCCGGCCCAATCGGCATCGGTGCACCCTATAATGGAACTAGTTGTATCTTTAGTGTACCAAATCCTAAATTTTAAATTACCCTTAACATATTTAATAATTCTCTTCACACTTGATAAGTGGGATTCCTTAGGGTTACTTTGATATCGAGCACAGTTACAAACTGTGAAGGAAATGTCGGGTCTAGATGATGTAAGATACAAGCGACTTAGTATCATACTTCGATATAGAGTAGGATGAACATTTTTCCCATTATCATTATTAAAGATTTTTGTTAAACTACTCATGGGGGTTCTAGAAGGTTTAGCGTTTTATAATCCGAATTTTTTAACAAGTTCAGCAACGTATTTGGATTACATGATAGAAAGACCATCATTGCAATGTTTTACTTGTAGACCTCAAAAATATTGAAGCTCACCCATAAGTGACATCTGAAATTCAGCATGCATGATGTCGACAAAATTCTTAACTTGTTTAGACCAAGTGGATCCAAATATTATATCTTTAACGTACACTTGTGCGATTAAAATATGTCTGTCTTTGTTCCTAACGAATAATGTTTAATCATTTCTGACACACCCCAACCCAGTTACTTATAACTAAGTTTGAAAGTTAAAGTGAGTTAAATCATAGTTACCTTAAGCAAACCATAAACACGAGTATCCTTTTCCAGTTATTAACTTGAACCAATAAAACTAAAACTTTTACAACTTTAAGGTAATTATTCTAATTCATACTTACTGAAAAGATAAGTGGGCTTAAATTACCCCATTTACATTTGACCAAAATCATGGTTTATACATCCCTTGCTAACCCCACCGGCCTCCTAGATTTGGCAGTGATATCACTATACCTGAAAAACATAAACATAGGAACCATGAGCAAAATAGCTTAGCAAATGCATCACTACTACACTATTGCATAAAATTAAATGCAATAAATCATATCCCCCGTGATGATATATACATACTTATCCAACCCATTCATAAAGAATTACCAATTATATACTTATTCAGCTCATTCATAAAGAATGACCAATTATATATTTATCCAACTCATTCATAAAGAATTACCAATTATATATTTATCAGGCTCATTCATAAAGAATGACCAATTATATAATTATCTTGCTCATTCATAAATAATGACCAATTATATAATTACCCGTATCATTCATAAATAATGACCAACTTATTCGAATCATGATTCACATATCCTGTCTGCAATAGACAATTCTCCCACATTCCTGGTCGAGGAGTAACCCCTTTTATTTAATAGACAAATCTCCCCCATTCTGGGTCGGGGAGTAACCTCCCATTTCGATAAACCGAAATGAAAAAATTCATATTCAATATTATTCTTATCATATCCATAACCATATATAATACATCTTACCAATAAAAGATATTCAGATCATATCCTTAACCATGTATAATACATCGTACCAGTAAGTGATATTCAGATCGTATCCATAACCATGTGTAATACATCTTACCTGTGAGTGATATTCATATCGTATCCATAACCCTTTTTAATACATCTTACCCGTGAGTGATAGTCAAATCATCTCTATAACCATGTATAATACATCTCTTTCCAGTGAGTACACTCACCTTGGCCACTTCCTATGTTTTCCCTTACCTTTGTCTAGCTCTTGTTTAACCGGATCTTCTTCCCTTTCATATATAAATTCTTACAATATTAGTATCATCATAATTATATTAACAATCCAAAGAATAACTTAAATTTAACCCAATTCATAAGCATCATATAATCCCATTCATATCATATATCGTAAATTAAGTCCATTCTAACTTCATAGTAAGATATATACCATACCCAAATCATAGGCCAAATATATTTTAATGTATTCTTAGTAGTTTCATCCTTAACATATTGAGTTCCAAATCCAAAAGACAACATATCATTTCAAGTTTTCTAGAGCAAGATATGCCCATTTCTTTGCTATATAGCAAATCTGCCCTATAGGCTCCTCTATCGTCTAGTCAAATTCCAGGAATTTTCATCATTTTTATGTATCATAAATTTTAATGATATTTCACCCAACATTAATAAACATATTGAAAAATATAAATTTAAAGTTTCATAATTTTTAAGGTTCATTTTCTATGTCAAGAAAAATATCGAACACATGGTGTGCATAGTTACACTTTTAGGGCAGATTTTATACCTGAACTTCAAACTATCACCAAAGATTAATTTATTGATATTTTCCAATAATTTTTGGATAGGTTATACATATATGAGTATATTTTCATATCCAATTGGAATTATTCAATTCCAACAAATATACAAAAATATATAAAAGTTTGAACACGGAAGGGTTCTAAATAAGGCCATACAAATGATTTACACCTTCGGCTTTCTTTAAGCGTGTATCCATCCATGCATACCCACAAAGTCATGAAAGTTTAACAAAAAAATTGATGATTTATATCCTTTAAATCAGTAATATCAGAAAAAGAAATAAGATTTATGGATAGAATTACCTAAGGGACACTTACGTAATTTTCTAAGGATTTTTCTCCAACTTCTCCTCGTCCTTCTCTTCCTAAGCCTTACGGTTCTCTATCTTCAGGACAAACTCTTTAATGTCTGAAGGAGGAAGTTATTTAAAAGTTTCTAAGTCGTCCTAGATTTCACCCACCTTCCAACCAATCAAGTTAAGACATTTGTTGTACATAAAAGACAAAATACCATTTAAACAGATGGACAGATTTGCCTCTGTTTCATAATTTCATCATAACTCCTTACTCGAGCCTCTATTTTATGCATCGTTTATTGTGTTACAAACTTAACTCGTATATATACAACTATGCAGTTTTCACCTCAAGTCAGCTATTACATTATAAGGGTCAAAACTAGTCTCCAACTTGAACATTCCTACCGAAAACTTCAAAATTTTGTGTTTGTAACTAATTCGATATCTCATGTGTTATGAAGGTAGAATTAGAATAAACATAATAACTTAAAATTATATACACCAATAACAAATTATTCCCATCCCATAAGGTAAGCATTATTTAAACATGATTTATCAAAATTATATTCGGGTTGTCACAGTTTCCACCTCGGATAAATCCATGAGATGCTAGAAATGTGGATAATCGCTCATACCAAGCTCTAGGAGCTTATTTCAAACCTTATAAGGCCTTATTAAGCCTAAATATGTATTCATGGTATGATGGATATACAAACCCTTTAGGTTTCTCTACGTATACCTCCTCAGTCAAAATTCCATTTAAAAATGCGGACTTAACATCCATTTGGAATCACTTGAATTGCAGTTGACAAGTTATGGAAAGGAGGAGACGAACTAACACAAGTCGAGTAACAGGTGCAAAAGTTTCATCGAAGTCAAATACCTCTATCTGTGAGTATCTTGTGTGACCAACCTAGCTTTATTTCTAATTACCTCCCCATTTTCATCTGTTTTGTTTTTGAAAATCCATCATGTGCCAATAACCTTCGAATCTTTTAGCCTGGGAACAAGATCCCACACATCGTGACTCTAAAATTGGACAAGCTCTTCTTGCATAGCATTGATCCAGAAAGAGTCAGAAAGGGAATCATTTACATTTTTAGGTTCCTCAAAGGAAACAAAACATGCAAATTGTGCCACATTTCGAAGTTGGGATCTTGTTCTAACAGGTTCAGAAGGATTACCAACTACAGTTTCAATAGGATGGTCTTTAGAAACCCAAGTGGGTACAGAAGGATTCTCGGGTGGCAGTGAATCATTGTCTTGTGAGGGTTCAACTGAAAATTTTGGTTTATCCTCATCTTGTGGCAATTATTGACTAGAACTACTCCCTACACTCGTATCATCTACAATTACATTAATGGATTCCATAATGGTTTTGGTTCGATAATTAAAAACACGAAAAGCCCTACTGTTTTGGGAATAACCAAGAAATATTCCTTTCTCTCCTCGGGTGTCAAATTTTGAAAGTTGTTCTCTGTCTTTACAGACATAACAAATACTCTCGAAGGTTTTAAAATGCCTTAAGTTAGGCTTTTTGTAAGGTATACGCGATTAATGATATGATATGCGGTTTGAACGGATTCTACCTAAAAATATCTAGGAAGACTTTTAGCGTATAACATAACCCTAGCCATTTATTGTAAAGTTCTAGTCTTACGTTCAGTGATGCCATTTTATTAGGGTATTTTGGGAGCACTAAACTCTTGTTTATAGCCATTGGCTACGCAGTATTCAGTAATATCAGTGTCTTTGAACTCCCCACCTCTGTCACTCCTAATACGACATACTTGGGCATCCTTCTCATTCTTTATTTTCAAAAGAATTTTAAAGAATTCACCGGAGGTATCTGATTTTTGTTTCATAAAAGCAACCCAAGTTTATCGCGTATAGTCATCTACTATAACTAGTATATAACTATTACCACAGAGACTAACAGTCCTTGAGGGACCCATGAGGTCCACATGGATAAGTTCTAAAGGTTTTGTGGTTAAGACATCCTTAACTTTCTTATGAGGGGATTTACTTATTTTCCCTTCCTGACATGGTCCACATACCGGATTGAAAGAATTTTTGATTTGGGGTAAACCTCTAACTATTTTTTGGGAGCTTAATCTTCTGAGATTATCAAAATTAGTATGTCCCAATCTATTGTGCCAAAGGTCAGAATCGTCTAATCTGGCAACATGGTAAGAAGCAGACTTGGGAATTACTGTGTAACAGTTTTCCTGAAATCTGTTTCCTGTCAATATACAGTTTCCTTTTTTATTAATAATTTTGCAATCATTTTTTGAAAAAGTAACGGTATGATTGGAATTGCATAATTGAGATATACTTAAGAGATTAGCTTTAAGGCCTTTGACTAAGAGTACATTATTTAGATCAGGAAGCCCATTCTCACTCAATGTCCCCTTACTTATGATCTTAGATGAAACACCATCTCCAAACATGACACTACCTCCTAAGAAGTATGTCTTGTCTTTCAATTTGGTTTCATCCTTGGTCATATGTTTAGAACACCCGGAGTCTAAATATTATCCACTTGAAGTGCTTTGTACCTTTAAAACAGAAATGACAATGTTGCACTTGAGATGGGGTAATAGATCATCTTTTCTAATCCAAATACGCGTAATTTTAAAAGTTTTGTGGCCTTTTGATTTAGAAAAGGTTTGTGGAGTCTTTCTAGATGGATTTTTCTTAGTCTTGGACTCTACCTTTTTCTTTTTATAGCTAGAGTTGTTTGTGTCCTGTCTAGGGAGAACATAAGTATTTCTTCTTTTTCTAGAATAGTTAAAGTTAAGATACGTGAGTGTGTATATCCTTTTCTGAAAACATTCTTCAAGAGTGTGGCCAAAGACATCCCATCAAGAACAGTACTGATGGGTGTTGGTCTTGAATTTATTACTAAAGTCTTTAAAGAAAGGGTTTGGCTCTATTTGGTATAGTCGTCCAAGTTTCATTGGTCTTAAGTTTTTCTCTTTGGTTTCTAACGGGTGGACAAACATATTTCTCATGACCATTTGAATATACTATTGATTGTACTGATCAAGTTTTGCTTGAGAGATATTGAGACTATATTCCCCTTTTTAAACAGTTTGACATGTTTGGCCTTGTTTGATAAAAATAATATTTTGAGGAGAAACTTCAGTCTTACTTGTGTGCATTATTTCTCCAAAACCTAAGCCAGACTTATCTTCAGAGTCAAATTTACTTCCAACAATAATTTCCTCATAAGATTTAGCTTGGGTTTCAAAGTGTTGACATTTTTAAACACATTTGAGACCTTTTGCTTAGACTCTTCTAGTTCAACAAGGGTTGACTTATCTTTTTATTCAAACTCAAGATTTTTCTTAGACAAGTCTTTTATTTTCAAGGAAAATTCTTGAATCTCAGTCTCATGAGCAATACACCGGGCAGTATAATCTTCAGTATTCTTCCTAGTGGTCTGGTTAAGTAAATCGATACGCTCAGTCAATGATTTTATCTTTTTTTTCAAGATGAGCACTCTTCTTAACTGTTTTCGTGTATAACTCATGTAAATCAGGAAAATCATCATCAGACTCGCTAAGTGTGTCGTGTGAAGTGTTTTCTAAAATATTGCTTGGTTCCTTTTGACTAACGCACATGTTCAGTTCATTAGCACTATTAACGCTTTGACTCACACTTAGATTAATCTCAACAATCAAAGGAGCAATATTATCATCAACATTAATAGGCAACACAGATTCGTGAGTAGATAAGCATTCATCATCGTCATTATATACAATTTTGGCAAAGAAAGACATGCAATACTCATTATTCTGGGTTGACTCTGTTTTATCTTCATCAGAATGACTAGAGTCATCCCAAGTTTTACACACATTAGCCTTATTATTGTTGCTAATATTAGTTAGACATTTACTACCATAATGTCCCATTTTACCACACCTATGACATTTCACATCTTTCAGGTCTATCTTAGGTCTATTATTGTCATAATTCATTTTATTGTCATGTGAGTGTTTGGCATTGTCTCTGTCATGAGGTCTGCGATTTTGATTTCCTTGATAATTTAACTTGCCTTGTTTAGAAGCTACAGCATTTCTGAATTTCAAAATCTTTTTGAAATGCTTATTTGATTGTCAGGGTCATCCAAATCACAGTCATCAGCACAATCAGGGTCAAAGTCCAAGGAACTTATTTTAGGAACATGCATTTTAGATGAAAACACAATATTAGAACTAATGAGTTTCTTTTTATGTCTGGTCAGTTGCTTTTTGAAGTCTAACTTCAATTCTACAGTCCTCAGTTTACTACAAAGCAATTCAGGAGTCATATTAGGGTCGTCTATTTCTTTAATGGCATATCTTTTATTGTCAAATTTGGAAGGCAGTGACCTAATAATCTTTTGAACAATTTCCTTTTGACTATAGGTTATACCAATTGCATGAAGCTTAGTGAAAATATCAGTTAACCTAATGTAGAAATCGTCAAAGGATTCATTGTCATCCATTATCAGGTTATTGTATTGTTGGACTAGCATTTGAGTTTTTCCTACCTTAACTCTATCATCACCTTCATGAGCAGTGACAAGAGTGTCCCATGCCTCTTTAGAAGTTGAACATATGGATATTCTTTTGAATTCTTGTTCATTAGTGGACATAAATATTGGATTCTTGCCTTTATTATTATCTAGGGATGCCTTTTTCTCTTTCTTAGTAAATTCACTAAGAAGTTTCTTAATAGTTATTTGATTAGTTTCAGAGATGGCCTTAATAGGATGTTCATACCCTCTTTCCATCATTTCCCAGACATCATCACCTAGGGTTCCTTGAATAAAAGAAACCATTCGTACTTTCCAGTATGAAAAGTTATTTCCATCAAAGAGTGGTGGTCTGGAGAGGTTAACAAACTTCTCAAATCCTTCTTCCATGTTCAGAATTTTTTAAAGAGGTTTCAAAAATAATTTCTAAAGTTTCAGGATTACAAAAGATGGTCCTGCTCTGATTCCACTTGAAAAACTTGTTTACTAGATTAATAACATAATGTTATAAGTTTAGTAAACTCCAAATAAACTTTTTGGACAAAACTCTTTTCGAATAAACAACACAAGATGTGTTCAAAATTATTTTTTGGATATGTAGTCCAGATTTGGTAGTTGATTACCAAAGGTTTTAGAAATTAAAAATCATCTATTGAGTTCAACATGTAGTACCAATCACAACAGAAATTAAGAACATTCAAAGTAAATAACACACGAATTTTAACGTGGTAAAACCCTTAATCAAGGGAAATATCCACGGTGCCCTTTACGGCACAAAATAAAAAATCCACTAAAATAAAGAATCAAGTTACAGCACTAAAGCAAACACATAAAGATCCTAAATCTAAGTTCAGAGTTATACCTACATGAGCTACTTCACTCCAAAGGTCTTCTCATTAGAACTAATCTTTTCTTGTTGCTTCTTTGACTTTGCCTTTGCCTTTGCCTTTGCCTTTGCCTTTGCCTTGATCTCATTTTCTTTGAATTATGATTCCATCAACTCTTTCAAGTTCAAAGTCTCTCAACCAGAACCACTGTGACTAAGTTTTCGGGTCAGAATGTGTTTGTGAGGTAAACTAAATGCAGATTTATGCAACTCACCCTCCCAAGATATTTATATAGACAAGATCCTATGAATCAATAGGTTCTATATGACATGCAAAGTCTGATTCAAACTATTTTGTCAAATAAGCTTCTTATCAAGATCAGATCTGAAAAAGAACCTTTGCTTTTAAAACTAGCCAAGGTCCTATGTGTCTCGTTTTAATTTTTGTACAGATTTATTTCAAAAATTATGAAATGTAGTTCAAGAGACACAGACGTTTTAAGGATCTGATTTAGCCTTGAAGAAAACAGAAGTTTATTTTTTTAAAATCGTTTAAAACAGAGTGGGTCTAAAATAAGAGATCCAAAAGAGAACGAAAAAGTAAAGGTGTGATGTTCACTTTTATAAAATCTCAAGTTTCAACAATTAAACTTGCTATTTTCTTAGAGACAAGTTCTGAGAGAGACTCAAATGTGAAGAGGTCTTCAAAAGATTATCAAACCCACCATCAATCTCACAGAAACGCTAAAATGGTTCTAACACTCAAAGTTTGGATTTCTGGTAGATGAAATGTTAAAGGTTCTGCTGTATGGGTGAAGGGAAATCACTCAGAGGTGTGAGGATTCGAAGAATAGGTTTTATTCTCTTTTTCTTCTCTCTTTTCTTTCCTCTCTCTCTCTCTTCTCTCTCTTTTTTTCCTCTGGTTGAACGAAATGGCAAAAGTCTCAAAATCCTGAGAATTAGAGTGCTTATATACTGGTTGTGGAAGGATCTCGAACGGTTTATGCAATCCAAGGGCTGAGATTAGTTTTGACCACTTTGACTTCTCAGCCAAAGGTTTATAACGAGCGGTGGAAAAATAGAATCTCATTGGTTTAAATGGAAACACGTGGATTGCAAAAGGAAACATGCAGAACGTTGATTAAAACCATCCAAGGTCTGAGATTAAATGATAGGAATTAGTCTTAGAGAAAAAGCAAATTGACAGCCTTAGAAGCCAACACGTGTACAATGGAGAAAGGGTGTAAAATGCGCATTTGAAAATATTTACAAACTCCCCCTGAAGCCTCTAGCGCTTTGAGATCTTACCCAAGCTAACTTCTACTGAATTAAAACACTTTATAAAATACTATTTTTAACCCCAATAATTTTAAAAACCAAATTTTAATAATTCCAAAAATTATTTAAAATGTTTTAAAAATGGTTTTTATTGTGTTAAATTGATTTAAAAATTAATTAAAGTGTTTAAAAACCACATATGCACATAGGAATAAAAAAAATATGCAGTGCAAGTGTCCTAAAGTGGTTATAGGTGGAATTAACTTACCTTTAGGTTGATCTTGAGGTTTTCTTGGACTGGAATTCTTCAATATTCTTGAACCTTTGTAAGATGGAGCAACTCATAAAAACAAACCTGCTTTGTCTCAATATCCAAACTAGTTAGAACTCCTATATATATAAACTCAAGTAAGTCAATATATAGTGTGTTCTCAATAATTACCAACTCAAATACAACAATTCAAAGAGAGTTTTACTCCAACTCAAACACCTCATTCCTAAGCCTATAAATAAGACCCTTTGGTTCATCATTTTGAGGAAGAATTTTAGGTAGAGTAATTTTTTAAGGATTGTATTCAATTTGAGGGCCAAGTCTTTATCATTTTTTAGAGGATTAAAGAATGTTTTTAGAGAACTATTTGTAAGATTGATTTATTAATGAAAATATCTACTCATTCTTGTCATTTCTCTTTCGTTATGATAACTTGATTATTCTATTACGATTAGGGTGAAGTTTATCATAGTTAGCTAATATTTTCATGTTAACTTGATGGTTGTTTATTCCCTACTTGTTTTAATTGTTATCAAAGATTCGGTGCTCATTTTAAAATGACACGAGAGAGTGTTATAAAACCTTCAAATTGTTTTGTCAAATCAAGTTTTTAGATTTAAAAGTAGTAATTTTTAATGGATTATGCTTGCACTTTGATTGTTTTGATAGTCCATGCTTAAATATATTTACGAACTTTAAAACTTTTATTTTCTAAGGGAATAGGGATTTTAGCCGTCTATTAGAGACGTTAAAAATATTTTAATCATAACCTTCATATTTTTCGAATTAAAAGCGGCGAGAGTCGGTTTAATTTGAGTTATAAAAAGGGAATGACAACATTAAATTAGTGTGAAATATTAGTTACGTGATAAATGGACCTCTAATCCTAATTATTTACAAATATCTTGTGTTACCCTCATTTATCGTAGTTGCTATTATTTAGTGTAATTCATGATCATTATTTATCCCATTTAGTCTAATTGGACAGTCATAATTATTTTGAATGAAAAAATTGACAAATCTATGTGGGTTCGACCCGTACTTACGCTTGTTATTCTATAATAGCCCGTGAACTTGCGGTATTTTAAAAAGTTGACAACAGAAACTCAAGTGAGTGTGCGCAAAACCTAACATGTGTAATCAATAATTGATTTTAAATTGTGATAAATACTTGCAAAATATTTTCAAACTATTTTGGGTACTAACCCTTAATATAAAATCTTTTTAAAAACGTTTTAGTTGTTCTGCCACAGGGACGCCAGATATGATGATTCTCTACAGGGACGTATGGCGGCAGCACTGTGAAGGCTTGAAGGGCTTTGATTAGATGCATTCATTATTTCATTTCATTTCTAGTGTAGGAGTATTCCAGTTTGGACATGTTTCCCTTTGAGACTTTATTTATTCAGTATTTCAGTTTCAGACTTGTATTCAGATTTTCTTGTAAGTTGGATTCATTATTTGGCTTGGGGATTTTAGACGATGGTTTATTCGGCAAGACTTTAGTTATTCATTTATTTGAGATAATTTTAAACTCTAGTATGGTGTGAATGTTTTATATTCAATATTTTTGCATATTACTATTTTTCTATTTAATGCAAGATAAAATTTGGCATCGACTTAATTAACTGATAGGTGATTAGTAATAAATTTGATTTTCGACAATGATGCTAAGAATGGACCATTTTGTAAATCCTATTTTAATTTAACAAAGGCCTGATCACTCGGTATTTAGTTAGGCGGTGTGTCACAGATGGTATCAGAACATCAGGTTCTAGTGTCTAATAGGATCTTTACGGCTTACTACGATTTCAGCGTTTTATCCTTTTGATATAGAGCCCTATTATTATGATTGTTGTTTTTATCCTTACGTGTTTGAGATATCGTGCTTCTGCTACTAGATTTTGTATAAATTGTGTACTTATACAATTTGATCTATTTTCAGATGCCACCGAGGAGACAGCTAGTTGAGAGGGTAGCGTCCAGGAATGAGACGAGGGAGGCTCATTCGGAGCCACATGTACCGCCACCACAGGCACAACCAGAGATGATTTCAACAGTACAGGTGGCAGTGATAGTGGCCCAGGCGGTCGACACAGCCATGAGAGCTATGGAAGCTCAGTTCCCTCAGCCCTGGCACAGCCACCAGTGGCACTAGAGACCCAGCCCAGGCAGGGCCATCCACTTGGCAGAGATTCAGAGAGACCTTCCAGAACGGACACCCGCCTAAGTTTTAGGGCAGTTTCGATGTTGTTGAGGCTTGTCAGTGGAAAAATAATATGCACTGCCACCTACGCATACAGAAGCAGATGTTAGCGACATTCATCTTGTCTGGAGACACTTTATAGTGGTGGTAGTCTATTACCACCACTGAGGAAAGAGACATGATGACTATCATAGATTTTTATGTGCAGTTTGATCGCAAATACTTTCCACCAGCAGTGGATAGGGGTGTTCGCGGTCCGGTCCGATCCGGTTTTTAGGATTTTTACGGACCGAACCGATTAAACCGGTCCTAAAAAAAAATAGACCAAGACCGGACCGATTGTACCGGTCTTTCAGGCATCGTCGGTCCAGTTTTTTGTAGGGTCGGTCCGGTCTAACTTGTCGGTCCTAAACTTATTAAAATAATCATTTTAAAAATTAAAATTACCTTTAAAAATGTCCTAACATCTGTACAAAGCAAGAAATTAACAACACGAGTATAAAAGCAGAGATAATTATATGTATATTGGCGGACGAAAATAAAAATCATTGATTTGTTGGGGTTTGGTATCAAACTCGTGACCTCTAGTGAACCTGAGCTCTCAATGAAAAGAACCATTGAAAAATAACAGATTCGATTAAACTTCCATCCAACAGTTCTCATTGAATCAACGTTCAGTTTGTATAGAATCTATAGATAAACATCAATTGAAATGGTCCGAAACATAAAATCATCAATTGAAATGGACAAAATCAACGCGAAATACGCATATACTGATGTATCTAAGATTTTAAACACATACCTTGAAACTGATAATGGTAATCCCCCTGAACTTCCCACTGTCAGGAAACGTCATACAATCAATCTGAATAATGGACCCACAACCTTCAAAGAAACTCCGAATATCATCCTCAGTGTGGAAGAATACCGCTGTGTCTGTGATGACCGGCGCAATAAATGGATGAGAGCGAGCAGATGAGCGGCGCAAAACGTGGTTTTGAAAGAAGAAAGAGTAGAGAAGATGAGAGATCGGAGACAGCGGTCATGAGAAAGAATGGGTTTTTACTTTTTTCTTTTGTGCGTGCGTGTGTTAGCTTAACAGCTTAGGGTTTTTGGTTTCTTTTTTTTTTATATTGACGAGCGTACCCTCCTTTCCTATAAGTCCTTTGAGTATTTTTTTTATATATAAATATAATTAAATACATATATATTAATATGTAACCGGTCCGGGCCGGTCCAAACGACTATTTAATAAGTCGGACCGCGGACCGGACCGATCAGACCGGTCTGTAAAAAAAAACTTGGACCGGACCGATTAAAAAAAAACCGGAAAAAATAGGGCGGTCCGGTTTGGTCCGGTTCGATCCGCCGGTCCAATCGGTTTTCTGAACACCCCTAGCAATGGAGGCAGAGGTGGGAAGGAAGTTTAGGGAGGAAACATAGGGAGAACTCTTGGTAGATGAATATGAGGAATAGTTCACCCACTTAGTAAATTTTATGCCAGACAAGGTGAGCAATGAGTACCGAAAGAATGCATGGTTTATGGATAGTTTAGCTTGGAGGATCAGGCAGCATTTGATCGGAAACCTTGCAATAGTGATGTATACAGATGTCATCAAAGCATCATTACTATATTTCCAGGACCATCACTTCCATCTGAGGTGGAGCAAGAGATCGGGGGGGACTGATCAGGCTGGTAGGATCGAGGGGAGTAGTGCCAATGGGGCACCAGATAGCGGGGGCAGGTTTCCGGACAGGGGGATCATGCCAAGAGATTCGGGACTGGAGGCTATAAACCGTATGGGCCGAGTTTCAGGCATGTCCAGCAGGGGCCTAATTAATAATAAGTTCTTTAGGGCCAAGGGAACCAGGGGGAGGCCAATAGGGCCAAGGCCATAAGGGCCAGAGACAGAGGCAGTTCCAAGGTCAGTGTTTCATATGTGGCCAGTAGGATCACAAAAGGAGGAATTGTCCACAATAGGGAAGGGCCCAGTAGCAGGGTGCCCAATAGGGGAAGCAAGCTCCGTTATCTCCAGCTTCAGCTCCAGCACTAGCACCGGCCCCACAGTAGCTGCAGGGCCAGATGCACTACGGGCATATGAATAACATTTAGGATATACCTATGCCTCTAGCACCTTAGGTGCCATCGAAAATAGATAATACATTTCCTATCCATGGATATGAAGGTAGGGTACTATTTGATACGGGGCGTCACACGCTTTTATTGCTATTAGATTTGCATGAGTTATTGATCTTTTAAAGACAAGCGACACTCGCCTTATGTGTGTGGAGTCATCATTGGGTAGTGGGTCACTCATCCACTCAGTATGTAGAGGGGTAGACCTCATTATTGGGAGACCGAGTTTAGCAGCAGACCTTCTAGTGTTAGATATTGAGGAGTTTGATATCATCCTAGGTATCGATTGGTTGGTCGGCTACAAAGCGATAATAGATTTCTATGAGAGGACCATAGTGTTCTCCATTCCGGGACAGGAGATGTTTCGGGTGGTGATGCCTCTGCCCGAGGGAGGATTGCGCACCCACTTATAATATATTGAGGAGGAGACCTTGTAGAAGATAGTGATTCTGTTGGACTCAATTCGAGTAGTGAAGGAGTTAGAGGACGTATTCCAGGAGATACCTGAGCTGCCACCGAGATAAAAAATATAATTTATGATCGATTTAGCACTAGGGATGAGATCGATTACCATCATATGGCCCCTTTAAATATGCGAGAGTTGAGGGAGTAGATTCAATAGCTCTTAAGGCAGGGTTTCATTCGGTGGAGCACGTCACCGTGAGGTGCGTTGGTCTTATTTGTGAAAAAGAGGGATGGTTCGCATCGCTTATATGTGGATTATAGGGAGATGAATAAGGTCACTATACAGAACAAATAATCGTTGCAGAGGATAGATGACATGTTTGATCAGTTGAGAGGGGTTGTCTATTTCTCAAAGACTAATTTGAAATCAGGTTATCACCAGCTGCGTATTCGGGAGGATGATGTTCCCAAGATCACTTTCCTGTCGTGATATAGGTCATACGAGTTCAAAGTGATGCCGTTTGGGCTCACCAATGCACCAGCAGTGTTCATGGATCTCATGAACAGCGTGTTCAGTTAGTTTTTAGACCAATTCTTGATCGTGTTCATAGACGACATTCTGGTCTAGTCTAGTACTGAGGAGGAGCACGCGGAGCGTCTACGTAGGGTCTTACAGATACTTCGGAACCACCAGTTATATGCCAAATTCGAGAAGTGTGGGTTTTTGCTATAGGAGGTGCCTTTTCTTGGCCACATCATATATGACAGGGGTATTGTAGTTCATCCAAGTAAGGTATCGACGATGAGGGAGTGGGAACAACACACCACACTAACTAGGATTTGTAGCTTCTTGGGGTTGGCCGGGTATTATCATCGATTCATAAAAGTATTCTCGAATATTAAGGGCACTTTGACGAACCTTACTCGTAAGGGAGTGCCATTTGTATGGAGTGATCACTGTCAGCTAGCCTTTAATGAGCTGAAGGATAAGTTGACGTCAGTACCGGTTGCCCATAAAAGTTGTCGGTTGACGTCAGCACTGCAAGTCTCCACAGTGCTGCAGCCTTTGATGAGCTAGCACTTGCAAAAGGAAGAAAATGATACATAAGATTTTCAAATCGATTCGTCCAAGAGGTGAATCTATTCGGTTGCCCAGAAAATATGAAAATTACCCTTTTAAGCATAGAACTCCTAAATTATAATTGCGAAAACTTTTAGGATATTGCAGTAGACTATGATAGAGTTATGGGAATTAAGTCTTATTGAGAAAATTAAGACAATGATTAAATGGGCTTAAATGATAATGTAATTAATTCGCGAGAATGAGAATATAATTACGGGGAAACGTGAGTGATTTAGGGTACGGACCAGTAGAGTAAGGAATACTTAGATAATGAAATAAATCAAGGTGTAACTAGGACACTTAGAGTAGCGCATGATACGCCATTAAATGCGATAGTGAGAATAATCATAAATTGGAAGTACGGTGAGTATAAGAGTAATATATACTACCTACGAAGTTAAGATATTTAAGTTGTGTATATACCTACTAAATTTCTATAGGTGGGGTGATTACCTATTGTATACTTGATTGTATTGGGGTCGAGGTGACATTGTGAACCAATATATGAAATGAATATTGGGGTCGAGGTGACATTTCGAACCAATACATGAAATGAATATTGGGCTCGAGGTAACATTCTGAACCATTATATGAAATGAATATTGGGGTCGAGGTAACATTCCGAACCAATATATGAAATAAATATTGGGGTCGAGGTAACATTCTGAACCAATAGTCCTCAATGTATGATACGGGGACATGTTAACAAAGTATGCTCTCATAGTATATATTGTGTGTGAAATATATACCGTATAAAAAATCTACTTATGTTTGATAGTAGACTACTAGATGATAAAACCAAATGGAAAGGTAATTAAGTAGAGACACTTAATTATATGATTAAATAATAATGTGTGAGAAATGTTACTTAAAATAATTATAACATACAAGTGATGTTAATAAGATAACGTACTGTATAGGCGGTATCGGGACTTGGAAGTGTTAGTCATGAAATGAAGTACTTATGTCTATTTAGGTTGGTTAGAATAGTTAGGTGAGTTAAGTAAAGATGTTAGGCACGTGAGGAAACTCAAGTGAGTGTACGCAAAACCTAACATGTGTAATCAATACTTGCAAAATATTTTAAATTGTGATAAATAATTTTAAATTGTGATAAATACTTGCAAAATATTTTCAAAATGTTTTGGGTACTAACCCTTGCTATAAAATATTTTTAAAAATATTTTAGGTGTCCAGCCACAGAGATGCCAGATGTGATGATTCTCTACGGGGACGTATGGCTGCAGCACTGTGGAGACTTACAGGGCTTTGATTAGACGCATCCATTATTTCATTTCTAGTGTAGGAGTTATTACAGTATTCCAGTTTGGGCATGTTTCCCTTTGAGACTTTATTTATTCAGTGTTTCAGTTTCAGACTTGTATTCAGATTTTCTTATTAATTGGATTCATTATTTGGCTTGGGAATTTTAGCCGATGGTTTATTCGACAAGACTTTAGTTATTCATTTATTTGAGGAGATTTTAGACTCTAGTATGGTGTGAATGTTTTATATTCAATATTTTCGCATATTGGTATTGGTATGTTTAATGCAAAATTAAATTTGGCACTGGCTTAATTAACTGATAGGAGATTAGTAATAAATTTGGTTTTCGACAGTGATGCTAAGAATGGATCATTTTGTAAATCTTATTTTAATTTAATAAATGTCTGATCACCTAGTATTTAATTAGGTGGGTGTCACAAATGGTATCAGAATATCAGGTTCTAGTGTCCAATAGGATATGTACCGCTTACTACGATTTCAGCGTTTCGTCCTTTTGATAAATTCTTACCAGTTATTGTTCATGCTCAACATTTGATGATCTTTTTTTTTTCTATGGGTTATATTTTGGTAGTTCATATGCGTTTTACTCCTTACGTTTTGGCCACGGACCAATCGTGTGGCCACGGGACCCCCGGTTTGAGAGCACGACCCAAATTTTAGAATATCTACACTTGGGCTTAAAAACATGTTGTTAGAGGGAGGAACCATGAACCACCCCCCAAACATCCCTGTGAGTGGTACCAACACCTCTCATGGGACGAACGTAGCTCGTAAGAATCGACCGCTTGGCCACGGGATCCCAAGTTTGAGAGCACAGACCAAATTTCATAATATCTACACTTAGGCTTGAAAACATATCATTAAAGGGAGGAACCACGTACCAGCCCCCCAAATGACCCCGTGAGTGACGCCAACACCTCCCACGAAACCAACGTATCTCATAGGAACCAACCGCGAGGTCACTAAACCCACAGTTTGAGAGCACTGAGACTGACCAAATTTCAGAATATCTACACTTACGCTTGAAAACATGTCGTTAGAGAGTGGCACCACGAACCACCCCCCTAAACAGCACCATGAGTGGTGCCAACACCTCTCACGGGACCAACGTAGCTCGTAGGAACCGATCGCGTGGCCACGAGACCCCCAGTTTGAGAGCACGGCCCAAATTTTAGAATATCTACACTTAGGCTTGAAAACATGACGTTAGAGGGAGGAACCACGAGCCACCCCATAAACGGTCCCAGGAGCGGTACCAACACCTCCCACAGGATCAACGTATCTCATAGGAATCGACCGTGTGGCCACGAGACCCACGGTTTGATAGCACGAACCAAATTTTAAAATATTTACACTTACGCTTGAAAACATGTCGTTGGAGGGCGTAACCACGAACCAGACCCCAAACGATCTCATGAGTGGTGCCAACACCTCCAACGGGACCAACATAGCTCGTAGGAACCGACTTCGTATCCACGGTACCCCCCGTTTGATAGCACAATCCAAATTTTATAATATCTACACTTAGGCTTGAAAACATGTCGTTTTAGAGGGCGGAACCACGAACCACCACCCAAACATCCCTGTGATATGCGTCAACACCTCCCATGGGACCAACGTATCTCGTAGGAATCGAGTATGTGCCCACGGGACTCGCAGTTTGAGAGCATGACCCAAATTTCATAATATCTACACGTAGGCTTGAAAACATGCCATTAGAGGGTGGAACCACGAACCACTCACAAACGGCCCCGTGAGTGATGCCAACACCTCCCGAGGGACCAACGTAGCTAGTAGGAACCTACCGTGTGGCCACGGGACCCCAGATTTGAGAGCACGCCCAAATTTTAGTATATTTACACTTAGGCTTAAAAACATACTTTTAAATGGCAGAACCACGAACCACCCCCCAAATGACCCCATGAGCGGTGCCAACAACTTCCATGGGACTAACATATCTCGTAGTAACTTACTGCGTGGCCATGGGATCCGTGGTTTGAGAGCACGGCCCGAATTTCAGAATATCGTCGTGCTCTCAAATCGGGGGTCCTGTGACCATGCGAGCTTTTATAATTTATTGTTTAGCATTATAACCGTGCGGGTTTTACATTACGCAGATTTTAGAATGTCCAGAAAATAGATAATATTCTGCCCAATTTTTTTTAATATATTTAATAATGGTCACGTACATAGTCCTGACCAGCCCTATTTTTTTATCACTCATAAATGGGGTCACCGCCTAGGGTCGTGACCATTTCGATTTCATCAGGGTATGGGTCATAGTCTAGGGCCATGAACAATCTGATAACATGAAAGTGTGCATCACGGTCGAGGATCGTGATAATGTTTATGACCATTTTCATACACTTAAGGGTTAGTCAAGGCTTTGAGTCGTGACCCTCTTCGTGAACATTCGCGTAAATTGAAGGGTGGGTCGTGGCCTAAGGTCGTGACCAGGTGTGAGATAGGGTCACATCTAGTGTCCACGACTATATTCTGTGACCCCTTAGGTTCGTGACCAATACTTTGGTTAGGGATATTGGTCGTGACCACAGAATATGATCACGAACCAAATCCGTGACCCACAGCCTTTGGTCACGGACAAAATCCGTGACCAATTGCCCAGTTTCGTGTAGTGAAGGTTTGTTCTTTTTATTAACTTTAGAGAACTGGTCAGCACAATTATAGTACTGCTCAATAATATAATATCACATGCCCCTCTTAATGAGAGACGGGTTTATATTTATAGATAAGCTTAGGAGAGTTCTAAGCTTCGTTAACAATTATCCTTAGAAGTTCGAACGTATCACCTATAATCGTTCCAAGTGACAGATATGTGAAAGCCTTCCATAACTTGAACTCTTCATTAACTTAGTGCGCAAGAAGCTTGGGCGTTCGTGCTGTCGTTATTCCGATCCCACAAAAAAGCAAAAGAAAAAGGGAAATTATAAAAAAAAAATAGGATTATGTCATTTTTTTATTTAGTCATATTTAATTTGACCAAAATAATGATGATCACCAAAATTTAAAACTCTGAAACTAGGCCCGCTCATTATAGTGGCCAACTTAAGTGTGAATAAGTAGAGGATAATTATTTATAGCAAGTGAGATGAACAATATATCATATCTCAACCGATGAGAAACTTATTCGCACATTAGAAACGCTTTTTTTCGCTTTTATCAAATTGATAATATTGGTGAGGTAAGTTTGGTCCAAATATTAGTACATTTTGTACAATGATTTCGGTATTTCACGTATTGGTAATTTTTAAAAATCGGTTATTAAAATGTTTATATCAAAACAACCATAAAAATTTTGTTATTTTCGGTTTTGGTATTATCGGTGTTCGCTACTTAAAAATAGCAAACCACTTCTAATGTTTTCGAACCAAAATGGTATAGTAAGGTAAAAAAACCATACCAAAACCACCCCAATCTGCATCTTTACACACTTATTTTTTAGTATATTATTCCTTGGTTGTCCAATATTCCATCACATAAAGCATACGACTAGTCTCAGTGTCATTTATAGAACTTCTCGTTTAACTTTGAAGTTTAAATCTATGACGTGACATACAGACAAAACTTCTCTACTTGACTTTGTCAACTTTTATTGCTCAAATAATATCACCATTAATGTATCTTTGCATCTATATGCATGATTTGACATGATTAATGATAATAATCTCTCAGGAATCTATTGACTCTTAAAATTCACCATCTTCTCACACTACAAAAAAAAAGTTATTTTTAAGACCCTATTTTTTGAGACAGACAAAATATAGTCTTTAAAATATATTTTTTTATGGATAGAATTAGCCGTCTCAAAAACTATTATTTTTTTAGACTGTTAATTTTTGCCGTCTCAAAAACTATTATTTTTTTAGACTGCTAATTATAGCCGTCTCAAAAAAGGTCACTTTTTGACACAGTTAATTATTCCCGTCTTATAAAGTGAACCAAATGAGACGGTAAAATTTATAGTCCCAAAATATGTACCAAATAAGACGGCTAACAAAAATAGCTTCCCCTACTAAATTTTTTTCTCCCGCTCTAAACACTTAACCTCCCACTCAAAAAAAAATAAAAAAATAATTAGCTGGCCAAAATAACCGATCTCTACCTCAACCCCAATAGCCGTCGCACCAACCCTAGCATTCTTGTCCTCCGGCCCCGGCATTCTCATCTGATATTCTCTCCAATCCGGCTTCCTCCTCCGTCGTTCTCTCTCTTCATTGCTCTGAAGGTAACGTTCATACCCTTTTGTAATTCTTTATGTGTAGATACCTGATTCGATTAACGTTTGAGAGTGAAATCAGTGGGTTCTTTAGATTAAGGTGTGGAGAATTATTTTTTATGTAGAAACCTGCGTTTTTTTGGATGGAAAGGTTTTTTTTCTTCTTAAATATGGGAGAAGCCAAAACGCGCCAAAGATTTATTTTTTTCTTTAATATGGCAGCAGCCATATGTGTATATATATATATATATATATATATATATATATATATATATATATATATATATATATATATATATATAGGGGACGGTGCCCATCCCCTGAATCAAATTGGGGTTCATATGGGGTTAATACACCTTATCAAACAGGTAATGGAGTTAATCCTAGTCCACCTTATTATCAAATAGGGTATGGGTATGGAGTTAATCCTGATTTGATTATTTTGTAAGTTTTAGTGTATTTTTCTAAGACTCCTGTTTGATTTTTTTTTAAAGTTTTAGTGTATTTTTCTAGGAGTCCTGCTATCAGTCCGTAATAAGTCCCCCAAAAACAAATCTTAGGATTAACTCCGTACTCATGCCCAGTTTGATTTTGAGACGGCTAAAATTTGAGTCTATAATTAGGTATATTTAGTGTCTCAAATTAGCAATGGATCCTTTCAATTCAAGATCTAACTAGGTATATTTAGTTTTGATTTTGTTTTGTGTCTTAATGTTTAGATTTGGTTTGTTGATTTGTTTTCAAGGTATTAAGTGAAGCTTTTGTTTTAAATCTTACTCTATTGTTTTTTGTAAATTATTTTTTTCTCTTATAGGTTGATTTCGCATAGTCGAGAATGTATTACCCATGATAATGGGTTGTTTATATTTTATTTTTGAATTCACCTCTGTACATGATATCGATTGTATTTGTATTTTGTAATTGGAAAAGAGAAAAATAATAAAATTATTGTAGTATTGGTGAATCATTTGTTATACGACCATTCATTATATTCTTACTATTCAAATATTATATAAAAGAATGATAGTACACAAATTAGTATTAGAAAATTTCAAATTGAATAGTATATTTAACTTTATTTTGTGAGTTATAGTTCGAGCATGTAAATTATGGTAGTTTGTGCAAAAATCTATTTGTTTTTCATATTTGGCTCCATCCCTGAACATTTATGGGTATTTGACAGGGAGCTACTGGTTTCGTGATCGTTTTTCATTCATTTTGAAATATTTTATCTAAGCTCGGACATTCAAGTTACAACATTCAATTGATACGGATAAGAGGTAACTCTAATTCTTAATTTATGATCTATATCATTAGTTTTTGTACTTATGATTTGTAGTGGTGATATGAACTTGAGGGTGAGTCAATTGAGAACCTCGATTGATTTTAATGGTGATAGGAGGTTGAGGGTGAGCCAATTGAAAACCCGAATTGCCAATTGGTTGTTGAGTTTGTTTTTATATTAATATAAGATAATATTTGTTTACAAGTTTGTGTAAATTTTAGTTAGATTATTAATATGTTTGTTGATAATTGATTATCTAATTCAACGGGGCGGTTTTTTCCCTTAACGGGGGGAAATTAGGGTAAATAATTAGGTCGTGTCGGGTTTGAAATAAAAAAATGTTGGGTTTGGGGGAGGGCAGGTTTTGTGTGTAAAAACCCCGAACTAGCCCCGTTTAAGGGTATTATTACAAATATTCTAGTTAAATCTATGCATCTTAGTTAGTTAGTTTGGCATAATAATAAATCAATGCATACTCTTAGTTAGAGGACTTCAATTTTTTATTAGTTTATCATAAACAGAAAACATGAAATCCATTAAAGCAAATGAATAAAATAAGTTAGAAAATATCATAAATATGTTTTGGGGTGGGTTCGGAGCCCTCGTCGGTTTTTTAAACAGGTTTGGGGTGGGGGCGGGATAAGCGGGTTTGGGGATCTTCTCTAGTCTTTGGCCTCTCACAATCTTTGACAATCATCGACAATTGGACTTTATTATCACTTACGGTGGTTTTGTATATAATAACACTGTTAACAAGTACACGAGTCTCCCATCATTTTAGATTGTGCTAAAATTGAAGTTCTTTAATTTATGTTTACTGGTCTACTTTGTAATGGCCAAGTGTTAACACTTTTAGGTGTCTGACTAGCTAACTTTGCTTTAAAGGGAAGGTAGAGTTTCTTTTTGCAGTAAAATTGACCTTGTTATACGTCTTTTGATCTATAAGGGGTCTTTTCACAACTAAAGGTTCATCTTCACAAGGTTTGGTCGCATTTGGATTTATTTGTATATTTTATATGAAGGTTTGTGCACCTCCTCTTCTAAAACTTTACTCATTCTTGGATTAGATGGAAAGTGTCAGTACGCGACTCCTCTGTGAAGCTATAAAACACACGCAACTTTTATCGTGAGACATTCTCTGTTAAGCTCTCTCCTAGCGAGCTCGTTTGGCGAGTAGTATTAACGCCGACATTTGAAATTGAAGTTGTCCTTGTTTATGTTGGGTTTTATTTCAATTGGCACCGTTGTCTTTGTTAGCGTACTGTTGGTTTTTAAATCTGTCACGGTAGGATCTTTTAAATCGAATAATTCTGAAAATTATATCTTGGTCTTGCGTGCTCTTCCAATTGGAGCTGGTTACCCTAGGCTCTCTCTCCCAGCATCGTGTTTGTTGTAACTTACAACTTTGTTGAAACTAATTGGGGGAATCAATCAAGTCAAAAGAGATTCGTGTCTTGATGATGGACTGCTTGGGATGCGCATTTGCGCTTCACGAGAGGCTACCGACCTAGGATCTCTTGTGCTGAGGACCTATTTGTGTGTTGTGGAATGTGATGTGTTAGGCTTGGCCTCTCTCCGTGGGACCGAGGTGAGGCTTTTTCTCACGGTTCTATTCACGTACTTGACAAGACTTCAAATTTCTCATTTCACATGTCTCAAATCACACGTCTCTACTAGATTCTATGAATATTAACTATTCAACTCCTCTCAAATCACATGTCTCTAATCTTATAGTTGATGGTGTTTGGAAGTTACCTGATTGTTTCATTAGTTCTTTTCCTCATCTCTATGATTTGGGTTTGTGGTATTGTCTATTAAGCAATACCTCTACCAAAAAATGGGAGTTTCTGACGATTCTTCTCTCATCAGGGTAATGTATGATGTATCTCATATCTTTGACTTATATGGCAGAAATTTTCACACCAAGCATACTATAGCACTTTCAAGAACTTATAGGATCAATTGTTGCAATATCGCGGATCTGTTATAACTATTATATATATGAGATATATATTAGTATGGTTACATATATATATATATATATATATATATATATATACATATACACACACACACACTAGCGTATTGCCTGTGCCTGAAGGCACAAAGAAATTTTTCAAAGTATGTAATCGCAAAATGATAAAAACTTTGTTCCCCGACAAAACAAAGTATGCGAAAACTACATTCACATTTCGAAGTCCCTGAATTCCATTGGTTGGACCCCTGAACTTGTACATTAGCATAATGATTTTTTTAGATGCACCATTACATGACATTAACTTGGCTCCCGGGTGGACAGTGTGATAAGCCGAACTACTCATTCTTTTGTACAACAAAACTAGCATGTTTTCAACCAAAACTAGCATGTCTATTGAAATTAATTTAACTAAGCTAAGAATGATAAGAATGAAGAACAATACTTCCTTTGGAAAAGAACAAGATTGATAACAATGAAGCTCAATAGAAAAAAACCAACTCCAAAATTATTGACCACCAAAACAGAATCGACCAAAACTTGGATCATTAATTAATTTAAATCCAAAGACCCCTCAAATCTAGAACATACAAAAATAAAGGTACAACAATCAAGGGATATTGGTTATGGAATCAAGCAAAAGCACTCTGGAATTTGTCCAACCCCTCTTCTTCATTCCTTGGCTCCTTGCGTTCCTAAAAATACACTTATTGCAATTCTACATGATGTTGCAATAATCTTCTTTTTGGAGTAACATTCTTTAGTTTCTACTGTCAAGAAAGTGACAACATCATTGTAAACTTTGATAATCAATAAGCACAATACACAAATTTGGGAGCTTTTTTGGAAGTTTTTAGTGACTTACTGACTTAAGTACCTGAAATCTATTCAGAGAATCCGTTATAATACAATGAATTTTAAGTATGTTTTTTCTGATAAGCTTCTTTGACGTGTTTTGAATTTCTTCTTCCCTTTGTTCAACATTTGTTATCACTAACTCCCCCATTTTATATCCTTTTCTTTTCACTTATCCTCAGTATTTCGATAATCTTATGCTTAAATGATAAAAAGCTAGGAAAACAATAGAGCTGGAGTATCCTCACAGTAGTCGTAATCTCAATTTTCTGAATCTGTTATATCCAAGTTGACCTTTTCTTCTCTATTTCAAAGTTTAAATATTTTCTAACATCTAAGCATTTAAAGTAAGCACTAGTATTGTGGCTTAAGGTTATGAGGTTATTTAACTTTATACAATGCAAAAATAGCAAATATGCGATACATTAAAATTTTCACTCTCTAGAGTTTTATGTTAATCACTGTTCCCATATTAGAATGCAACCTAAAGCTTTGATTGCGTCATAATCTTAAAAAAAATGAAAGGATATTAGTCTAAGTCAAATAATCCATTTATTTAAATAAGCTCAAAAATATTGATGAGAATAGAGGAGACCATTGCGCATTATCAAACCCGCCTCTAAAAATATTGATCTGGACCATTGGATCTTCCATTGGAGCACAATCTTAACCCAAGACAATATTATCAAAGTAAGGATGAGACCGAGGTATAAAAATGCAAATGGTTATGTATATTTAGCAAAGTGGAGGCTCCAGCTAAGGTTTTAGCAAGTGGGATTCTATGTTGTCACGCACCACCACACTCCCCTGGGCAAGTCCCTTTCTATGTAACCTGTTCCAATAGGTTGGCTTATAGTGAAGTGAGAGAATTCGAATTTTGAGTTGGATCTACTCAAGACACTGATATTATAGATAATTACGAAACTAGTACAGGTGCGATAATCATCCATACTCGACTCGAGAGGCTATTGTCTCATAGACTTGCTGGCACCTCGAATTGTTTCTATGAAAATGCTGAGAGAGGAGGGCAAAATTATTGCCTTGATAGAGCAAGAGTATTTCTTAGTTATTAAAAGAGAAACTGTGCTCGTGGCATCTGTAAAAAGTAAATGAAGACGGCAAAGGGCAGAGTGTTGTGGACGAAGAGGAGTAGGGCGTGCTGCATTTAGTAGTCGTTCTTGGTTACAATTGGGCCCTAAGGCCCGTTATAGTTTTGGGAGTTCATATCGATTTTTGTGATGTGAATGGATGGACAGCACTTCATTGGACTGCATTTTTGGGTAAAGAAGAAACAGTTGCTGCCCTTATATCTCTGGGTTCAGCTCCAGGTGCATTGACAGATCCGTCCTCGGAATTTCCCTTGGGCAGAACTCCTGCTGATCTGGATTCTGCCAACGGGCACAAGGTCATTTTTGGATTTCTTGTAGGCCCACGTAAGGGGGCACCAGGTGAGGAAACAATATAAAAGCATCACCTGGTCAGTTGGGATTTTACAAAAGCATCACTAGGTGAGGAAGAAATACAAAAGCATCACCAGGCCATCACTACACCAAAATGGGCAAATTGTCACCTTTCAGCCGGTCAGCCTTGTCAAGGTCATTGACCGTGACAAAAAACACACTTTTTATGTCACGATCATTGACCTTGACACGATCGTGACAACTAATTGTCACGGTCATTGACCGTGACAAGGCCGTGACAAATTTACTTGTCACGGACTTGTCACGGTTATTGACCGTGACAATTCTTTAAATACTTGTCACGGTCAATGACCTTGACACGACCGTGACAATATTTGCAGCAAAAACCCTATCCCCTTCTTTTTCCCTACCGTTGTTCCCTCCCTCTCTCTCTCTCTCTCTCGACGCTGCTCTCTCTCTCTTCCATTTATATATATGTTTGTGTGTATATTTATGTGTGTATGTGTATATATATATATGTGTGTGTATGTGTGTGCGTGTGTGGGGGGTGGGGCAGGGTGGGGGTAGGGGGTGGGGCGGGGTGGGGCAGGGTGGGGGCAGGGCGGGGTGTGTGCGTGTGTATATATGTATGTGTATGTATGTGTATATGTGTGTGTATGTGTGTGTATGTGTGTGCGTATGTGTGTGGCGGGGAGAGGGGAGCAGGGGGTGGGGAACCCATTTAATAACTTTTAAAATATTTGAAAAAAACATAATATTACAAAATTGAAACGAAATGGTATTGATGGAACTTACACATACATTATAATATAGAATCTCAAGATTAAAAAATGTACAGTAAAACTCCAAATTGATACGAAATTAAAAAAAAATAAAGGACGTGTTTGGAATTATGTACTGTGCTCTTACGTTGAAAATTATTAGATAGAAAAAGAAAAATATAAATTGAGATAACCTTAGAATCTAATTAGGCTAAAAATATAATGGCATCAACTAACATATATACACAACACTAAAAGTAGACATCAATTTTATAGATTTTTACTTTATAATTCAATATGCGTTATACTCCCACATAGTTCATCAACAAATATTGTAAGAACATTGTGAAAATAATAAACATCGGGAGGGGAGCAGGGTGTGGGGGTGGGGGTGGGTGGGGTTTTGAATATTATTTACATTTACATTTTTGGATATTATTTACATTCAAAATAAATAATTGATAATAGTTGGATAATAATTGGATAATAATTGATATTTTCATTCAAAATAAATATTTCATTCAAAAATATTGGATAATAATTGATATTTTCATTTAAATTGATAATAATTTTATTCATGAAATTAATTCAATTAGGTAAAACCCTAGATAATTTTTTAACAGAATTTGATAATATTATATAAAGTTTAGTAAATTCACAAAATGTTGCCAATTGTATGTTTTTAGGAATATCATTAGTTAGAATCCATACACATGCATGTTGTTAGAAAGTCTTAAATTTAATTCTCACTTTAATTTGTAGAATCTCTGTACTTGGTTGGATTTATCCCTTTATGATAATGAAATTTATGCTCCAATTATAATTATCTCATGTCATAATTTTATTGATAAACAATATATGTAGTTGTCACGGTCGTGGTGGGGGGAGGGGGTGGGGGTGGGGTGGGTGGGGGTGGGGTGTGTGTGTGTGTGTGTGTGTGTGTGTGTGTGTGTGTGTGTGTGTGTGTGTGCGTGCGCGTAGGTGCGTAGGTGTGCGTGGCGGGGGGAGGGGGAGGGGGTGGGGTATGTGTATATGTGTGTGTATGGTGGTGTGTGGTGGGGGAGGGGGGTAGTGGGGGTGGGGTGTGGTGGGGGAGCTGATAATATTTTGTTATAATTTGTGGGGGGAGGGGGTGGGGGTGGGGTGTGTGTGTGTGCGTAGGTGTGTGCGTGTGTGCGTGGCGGGTGGGGTAGGGGTGTGTGTATGTGTACTATTAACATTTTTTTATCTGTACTAATAACATTTTTTTTACAGCAAAAATGTCTCCTTCAGATATTAAGGCGAAGATGATGATGCTGTTTATGATGATGTCGTCTGGATTCGGTGGTAGCGGAGGCGACGAGGGCTCCTCCGCCCCTAGGCTCCCCAAATATGGAAAATTTGGGATTACCGTCGAGAACAAGTCGGAGCTATTAGCGAGATCCCTCGAGCTGCTAAAGACGGTCATCGGCCCGGGGTTTATGAATTGGAAGGAGGTGTCATATGAGCTCAAGTTAGCTGCTTGGGCGACACTACAGGTAATATATTTATATTTATATTTATATTTATATTTATATTTATATTTATATTTATATTTATATGAATATTTCAATTTCAATTTCAATTTCAATTTCAATTTCATATTTATATTTATATTTATATTTATTCGCAACTAACATCGTATTTGTTGGACATGAAAAATTCAACTTGGATCCAAAGCTACGCGATTCCGTCTTGGAGCAGTTGAGGGAGCAACACAAGACGTGGAAGAAAAATATGCGGACACGGTACTTTGGGAAAACACGAGAGTCCATTATACAATGGCGCGGATCCGTCCCGCCCAAGGAGCCGATCTCATTGGCACAATGGCAAAAGTTCATTGACAATGAGATCGAGGATCGACAATTGGCATCTCGTCAATCGGGGAGGGAAAATCGGGCAAAAAAGACGGACGTGCACTACTCTGGTCGGACCTCTTATGCTGAGGTGGACCATAGGATGCAGGTAAGATTTAATTTATCTATAACTACAGAAATATATTATTCTTCATTATTTTACTTTGCGGGGCCGATACTAATTTTACTTTACTTTATTTTATTTCAGGGGGTAGGGAGTGGGCCAGGGGGTAAGCCACATAGGCTCGATACTTATGTGGCTCTTCGGACGAAGAAGGGGAAGGACAAGGAGGTGTCCCCGAGCGTCGCGACCACGATTGTAAGTAATCCGACAGTTTAATTATTGTTAATTACATTATAATTTTTTAGTTTACTTATTTTACTAATCATGTGCTTTTTGTCGTTTCAGGCAAAGCTTAAGGAAGTGCATGAGTCGCAGTCTGATGCCGACAAGGCATCTTTGTCCACAGACGCACTCAGCCCAGTGCTTGGCTCTGATCGCAAGGGAAGGACAAGGGAAGTGAGCTCGCGGGTGGCCAAATCTAGGATCATCGGATTGGACACGAGCGACACCGGGTTGGCTCGAACGGTGGATTCACACGACGCGAAGCTGTCCCGTTTGGAGGCGACGGTCCAAGATATGTATGCATTCATTAAGCGTACGTTGGGTGGAGAACGTAAAGGGAAAGGGAAGGAGAAGGAGAAGGCGGTGGAGGAGGAGGTGCGGGAGGACGAGGCGCAGGATGACGAGGATGTGGACCTCGCTGCTTCATCACCGACACGTTCGTACTTCGATGATCCACTTCCCTATTTGGCGCCCTTTAACAGACCATTGTCGACACTTGGTTGGCTGAGCGTGTTCATATTGGACGTATTTGATGGCCAGCGGATAGGGCGGGAGTTGAGGGACCCGAATATCTTCGAGGGTGGAATAGTCCATGGACGTGTGCTTCAAGAGATGGAGTCCAGGGTGCTCGTCACGCATGTCATACCCGGAAAGGAGAACTCCCTATTGTGGTTGCGCGAATAATGCGGCACGACGTATATTAGTGGGTGCGTCAATTCGTATATCGTGTGGCCTACTCACCTCCTCAGTTTTATCCAAGACATATAGTAACATTATTTTTAAGTTTGTCCATTTTAATTATATTTGGATTATATCGTCATGTATATTATTTTTACTTTGAATATTTGGATTATATCGTCATGAATATATATTTGCATTATCTTTAGTTTGTGTTGGATATATGATGTTTGGAACAGGTACAACGTTGCTATAACAGATACAAATATACTGTTGGGCAGTGGCAGTGGCCATACTGCCCAGCAGATTTTTTTTAAATTCTGCCCAGAATTGTCACGGTCATTGACCGTGATAATTTTTTTTTAAAAGGGTCACGGCTTTGTCACGATTATAAACCGTGACAAACGTGCCACGGTCATTGACCGCGACACGACCGTGACACAAAACGCGAGTTTTGTGTCAAGGTCAATGATCGTGACAAAAAAAGTTGTCTCGCCTCGAAATGTCACGGTCATTGACCTTGACAAGTTGGATTTGTCAAGGTCAATAACCTTGACAAATGGGCAGATTTGGTGTAGTGCATTATATTCTAATAACCGAATATATAGATTCAATCTAGTAAATTAATTGGATTAAAACCACTCAAAAGCATTATGATGCTTACACAATAAACCTTTGAAATTGAAACCCCTCACGGATAAATAATCCATGCGAAGATTGGATCATAAACACAAACAACCGAAATGAAAAGTACGTATGAATGATATGCCACATACGAAACGTTGATGTAAGATGATTAATCCCAATAGGAGATGGGATTAACCAAGAAAATTGATCATCTTCTTAGCAACTAAACCTTTATCTTTTTTATTACTGACTTTGCTTCCCTTCTCAAATGGTTCTGATGATACAAGCAGCTTTTGCCTCTTTAATATATGTTCTTTGGATGTTTGGTAAGCTGCCATTTTTTTTACAGTAAATGAGAAGAATTGACTGATTCTTCCCATTTATAGGCTTTCTTCATGACTGGATCCTCTTTGTCAGAATAATGACCTCTATTGCCTCTCTTATTACCCTCTACCTTTGAGCCTTGGTTAGAGTCTGAGACATTTTGCCTCTCCATTTCTTCACAATCCTATTTATATTCCATGTCTGTTCAATCTGGTGCTAATCACGAGTCATATCTTTCGTATCTGTTCTCCATTCCCCTTCTTCCAAATCTTGGCATTCTTCTATTGGAACCATCTCTGACTTGCTTTTCTCTTTTGAACACACCACTTCTTCATCATCTTGGATATTACTTTCTGTCAAAACTTGATTGTTAGTCTGATCTTGATTACTTAAATCTGCAGCGATAGTTTTTTCTTCTTCTTGAGTCATAATCTCTAAAATCTTCTCATCTTTCTTTTGATCCTTCTTCTTATATATGAGACTAGACTCACTATTGAGACTGTTCTTCTTTACACCTTCCTTATCTGTAGAAAACTCTTATTTCTTCTGTCCATTCTCTATCAGTGAGATGAGATGGATAATATATGTGGGGATAAATTTTACACCTTCCTTATCTGTGGCAAACTCTTATTTCTTATGTCCTTTGCAAAGTTGTGAGCTTAGATTTCGAATCAAAAATCTGTTTAGTCCTTGTTATGACGTTTCTAATGGATCTTAAATCCTCTTGTATGCACAATAATCAACGTAATAAGCAACAAAAAGGAGGGGGGGAAAGATGAAGAAACACTTTTCATAGTAATATTATATGTATTTATGTTAATTGCAGATCAAAATTAATTGTTTATTGCTTTGTTTCTTATTACGTTGTTGGTTGTATTGCACTTTTCAGCTTTATTCTGTTGCTTCGGATCTTTCTTGAACTCATTTGGAATTTGACAAGTCCTCCTCAAAGTTCCATGCACTATAGGAATAATATTTGCCATGTATGGATATTAGTTCCATTTTCTTTGAGCACTATAATAGTTGTTTGGCTAAGATGACTTTTTCCATGGAATTTTGTGCATAAAGGAATGATTTGATAATTGATCTCCAAATCAATTGTCTCTCAAGTTTGTCATGAGTAATCACTCAGAAGTGTATCCAAGGGAAAATGGGGAAACCAACATCTTAGATGATGTTCTTAATGATAATGTTGAGGAAAATATGGAAAGCTTTAAAGGCTCAGCTGATGGTATAGAAGTTAAAATTCCTTTTTATATATTCACTTTTAATTAATTTCTTTACGTTGGAGTGGCCAAACTCTTAATTAGATCAAGTTTTAAGGCCTTGCATACAGAGCGTACATACTATAAATAAGAGGTAACTCTTTCTAGTGAATCATTTCATTAACGTTAATACTACGATTGAGATATTTAACCTTGGGGTGAGATGGGTTACTTATTTATTTCGTTGCTTATAAATCACAATTTCTTCCATTACGTTCGCCAGTATTACATGGTTATTTTGTCACTCTATTAGATGCTTTATAATTAAATTCATGTTTCCCTCCCCTCAGGGACATTGGTCGCATCAAGAAAAGGATCTTATGTTGATTATTCTTGAACTCATCTGAAATTTAGACTTCAAACTTATTTAGTAATAAGCAACAAAGTAATAAACAATTAATTTTATTTCGAAGCTTTATCCCTAACAGGTACTGGTTTTGTGCTGCAACTGAATCGAGTAACAAGATTATTTAGAGAGCAAGAGCATAGTTGTTGATCTCAAGGTTGACCTGAAGCAGGAGTCTGAGATGGCTACTGATGGCACTGCTACCCAAACTATTGCTGGCAAAAACAAGGTTTGCTATTTTCATCCATATTTCAATACGCTTCGGTGTGTTTTATATTAAAGCATATATGCGTAAAATGTAGACAGACTCCATATAGAATTACGCAAAACACTCGTACTGAGGAAATTATGTACGTGTGGCACATCGAATAGGCATTCTTGGATTGATAGTTGAATGTCAATTTGGATGACAGGTTGTAAGATGGGCAGTGCAACCAGGTGTGTTACTGAACAAGTGTGCCATTGAACAAGTATAAGATGGGCAGTGCTACTGAACAAGTGTGCTACTAAACAAGTATAAGATGGGTAGTGCTATTGATTCTTTGATTCAAAGTTTATCGCATTGTCGCCTAATTCTTTGATTCTCCTCTTGGGAAGTACTACTAAAAAAGTATAAGATGGTCAACCAGGTATGTTTAAAACTCTATCAAAACTCTACTTGCGAATTCATATATATATATATAGTGGAAAATGTTCTCGTTTAAAGTTAATTTTTCAATGGTGGTGGTGAAAATTTGTTATGGTAGTGAGAATTTATTATGGTGTTGGTTAAAATTTTCTATTGGTTGGTGTATATCATTCTTAGAATCAATTTTAATGTTTAAAACAAGTTGACTACCTGTGGTTTTCATGAATAAACAAATGAGACTCTGCCAGTTTGAAAAAAATAATAGTAGCTAGATATTTATATTGCTTATGATGAGAATATACTATATTGATTCATTTTGCGCACTGTATTGTTGACGAGTGGTGTTAATTCTGACATAATTGACACTATTTTTTTTGTGCATGTGATAATTTTTGTAGAATATGCAAATGTTAATCAGTGGTTTTGGAGGTCGTACGCTTCAGTGTTGCGAAATTCTTTGATAAAAACATTTCGTGTTTGGAGTATCAATAAATTGATGTATTTTTATTGTCAAGTCAAATATTTGAACTTAGTGTTATGATTCTTATTTTGATGAATATTTGGAGATGGTTGTAAGAACTCTATTTATTATTGAATGAAAATGATTCGTTGTGTTGGTTGAAAATCATCTTATGTTTTACATTTTATGATTATTCGTTGTTTGTGTTATTTCAAATGTAATTCAATTCTATATTAAACTTTAGCAGTAGATTTTATTTTTCAAAAAATATTGGTGCAAAAATTTTAAGATCCCTTTACCCCTTTTGGGATTGTTAAAACTGTTCCAAAAATATATTAAAGACGGTTATGTTGCCGTCTCAAAAAGCTCTTTTAAAATAGTAACCTTTTGAGACAGATCAATTCCTATCTCAAAAATAATCTTTTGCGACAGCTCTTGTGCCGTCTCAAAAGGGTCATATAAAATGAGGACTTTTTGAGACGGATCTGTTAATGTCTCAAAAAACTCTTTTGAGACGGTTATGGCCTCACAAAAAGTATTTATAACCCCCTATCAAAAAGACCCCCTCTAGCCGTCTTAAATAGCGTCACAAAAAGTATTTGAGACGGATAAACGATCTTTTGGGACTGTTACGCCACCATCTCAAAAGCTACTTTTTTTGTAGTGTCATTTGTTCTTCTATAATTACTCTAACCGCACTTCATATACTCAATTTTTTTTATAATTATGTTAAATCTCTTGTATCTACTACTTCTCTCTCCACATTTCTAACATTTTTTTCATTAGTCTATGTTTTAGCGTCGTCCACTGTAACAATATAATATGCGAGTAGAACGCACCATTTCACTTCATTTGTATTCTTGACACAATAATTTGAACACTTATAAATAGGTTCTAAAATATCCCTTATCCATTCGACGACCAACATTTTAGACAACTTCATTGAACAATCTTATTAGCCAATACACTCATTCATCGCCTCAACAATTCTAAACCTTCATGGGATACAATTTAGTCCAATGAAACTATTTCTAAGCTACGAAACCATAATTATATAAATTTCTCTAAGTTCCTCTATATCTTATCTGCCCATGATCTTCATTGTATAACATCCTCAAAGAAGTTTTTCAAATTTATTTATTTTAGTCAATACTTAACCAAGACTTTGTAATTAATAATGTGACCTATACTTAACTAAGACTCTGTAATCAAAAATATATTTAATTAGTTTTTCAAATCTATAACCTACTTAATAATTTTTGTTTTCCTATTCCTAATTCTAGCAAGCTAACAAATATTACATTCCCCTTCTTTTATTTCTAGTTTTGTATAAAATTACAACATATGCTTTAAATTTCTTACTTCTTTCTTAGTACATTCATATTCTTCTAACACATATTATTTCTAAGTGTTTATCATGTTTCAAGACACCCTTTTTTTCGCTATATTTTGAATATATTAATTCTTTCACCAATTTCCTTTAACTTATGACACCATACCCACTTTGTTTATCTGACTTTCTCTCATACTCACTTCGTTTTTGTACAAGTGTTATACTAATTTTTTTTCTACTCATAATATCAGGTTGCTTCATTCGTTTTCTTATCAAAGTTCATACACTATAAGTCGCGAGCCCATGTTTACTCTCTTGAACTACCTTATTTAACTGAACACAACCAAGGTCGTGTAGAAAACCTAACCCATTTCTCTTCCCACTTGAGCACTGATTGGACTCCCTCTACGTCGCTTAAGGGATTATGCCTAATAGTAAGGGTTCATATGCTTAGGACCAGTGATGAATTTAGGATTTTTGGTCAGGTGGGCCAAAGTTTCGAGTGGTACCGAGAGCTCGGGGGTGAGAGGCCCTAAGGTGAATTTTTTTGGAGTTAATTCAAGTTTTATTTAAATTATAGCTTTAATTCGAATTTTATATAAACTTATTACGTTTTTTTACCCTAAAAGTTGCAAAATCTCATTATTTGTTCCTTTAACTTTCTATCTTTACATATAATACCCCTAAAAAAATTTAAAAATTTTGAAAACTCAAGAGGGGGCGCCCCTCCTCGCCCTATTGTGCATTCATCCCTGCTTAGGACTCATGTTCACAAGTATTTGACAAAGTTCTACTTTATCTATTAAAAAACCTAATGCAATTATATATCTCCATTGTAATTGTAATGAGAGACGGAGCTATGTGGAGCTTCGTGGGGGCTATAGCCCCATAACTTTATATATATATATATATATATATATATATATATATATATATAATAATGCTCCTGTGCGGACTAGTCCGCATTTTAAGAATGCGGACCAGACATGTGTCGCCTAAAGGTGCGCCTAGAAACTATCGCCTAAATTATAGGCACACTCTCTCTCTTTTCTAGGCTCACCGCCAGGTGACACATGTCCGGTCCGCATTCTTAAAATGCGGACTAGTCCGCATAAGAGCAGGACTGCATATATATATATATATATATATATATATATATATAAATTGGTGTAAAAAAATAAATTTTAAATTTATTTGGAGCAAATGTTGAAATAAATAAAAAAACTTATCATTTAGCCTGTACCAAAATACAGCCTCTTCCATTTCATTCATTTTTTGCCACCCATTGCCTAGCACTCTTCCCTCTTCCTCTTCCCTTCTCTCCTCCGAGGGCTCTTTCCTCTTAGTCCAATGGTGGAACACATACACTTTTTCTCTCTCTAGTAATTTTTTTCTTTAGTGTTAAATGGTCATATTATAAATCTTTTTTTTTGTTGTTTATTGTTAAATGGTTAATGTTTTTTTAGTGTAGTGTTATATGTTTATTGTTAAATGGTTAATGTTTTTCTTAGTTTTAGGTTAAATGGTTAATGTGTTTTCTGTTTAGTCAGTGTTGTTGTTGATTTAAATTCTAGGGATAATATTATTTTGTTTAGTACTATTTTTATTTTGTATTATTGTTGGTTTAAATTCTAGAATTAATTATAGGATTAAATTATGACTAACTTTAGGGATATTGTAGATTTAAATTTGGGGTTGAACGTTGGTTTAAATTTGACATACCTAAAATTATTTTTGTTTTTAAAATAGTTAACTCATATATGAATTTTAGGGTTAATTTTATGATTAATTTTAGGGATATTGTTGGTTTGAATTTGAAGTTGAAATTTGATTTAAATTTGATATTGATGAAATTGTTTTTGTTGTTAAAAGATAACTTATGGAGTAGGTATTTTTTCAAAAAAAAAAAGTGTGTCTGGTTTCTCTCCCTCTCTATTTATATTTATATTGAAACTTTTATTCTTGCTTCTATATTTTAGGGTTTAAAATCTTTAATCAATTAATATTTTTTTTATCTTTCCATTATATTAAATACATATAAGTAATACTTTGTTAAATACTTAATAGTAACTTCGAAAAAAATCAATTTAGGGTCTTCCACTCGCAAACCCCTTGATATCACCATTAAATTAGCTTCCCCTCTTTGAAAAATTTGGCTCAGTTCCCAATTGTAATAATTCACACAACACGAGCAGTGGTAAAACAAACTAGTTATTACATAATGGAAATATTAAATATTCAATGTGAAATGAAACTGTTTCTAAAAATACTAATTAAAAATTTATTAATTTCTTGTTATTAGGTGTATGGTAGCATTGGGAGACTAATTAGTGTTCTTTGTTGGGCACACCAAATTTATAGCTTTCATTTATCTCTTTTTTCACTTCATTTATTTTGTAAATATCCAATTGATTTATTAATATTATTAACAATCTCTGCAAATAGTCAAATACACCACAAGCTATATACTCATGATATATTAATGTTAAAAAAATTCCGTCTAGTGACAAAAGAGTAGAGAATCAAACTCTGAGATGAAACAAACAAATGGTTGAGGTCATTAAATACCCAACTGCCGTATCGCACCAAGCGGAGAAAACAAACAAATACTAAAGTGGATATGACATTTATTGAAATGTCATTGCCTAAAAAAGAGACTATGACATTTTATTGAACACTCACTTTAACCGGACTCCCTCACCCCTTCCATTTGATAAGAAACATACAAATGAATTTCAATAGTAAAGGGATTTCGAAATTCTTAATTCCCAATGCAATATGCAACAAAGAGAGCTTTTTCTCTCTTTATATTTACGCTGTGTCTTCAAACAATTCATATACAAATATATTTTTATTTTTTTTTGTTACATGAACCATAGGGTATCCGGACCAGTATTTATATACATCTCGATTAATCCTAGCGTAAACTGGATAGGAGCACAAGGGCTCCCTGTCAGTTGATCTACGCGTCCGGTGATAATTTGAAATGGGTGGAGGAAAGCATAATTCAATTTAAATGAGATAAATCATTCTAAGAAAAATAAATTATGTACACAATTAATCTCTCAAAACATACTTCCTTAAAAAACACTACGTTTTAGGGCTTATGAATGAATTTTTTGATAAAAAAAAATGATAGAGATGATCTCCTTCCCGTAGTAATCTCCTTCAAATTTTCAACAAATTCAACATTAGATGATGATCCTAAATGTCAACTAAATATTATTATTTTAAAAAAATGCATTCACTTACGACTATATATATATATATATAAACAGATCATTAAAATGATAATGACTTTCACTTAGCATTTGGTTATTTAATGATTTGGAAAATTGGAAGTTAAGTGGAAGGCTGGTACTCCCTAGTCATCAACTCTATATTAAGACAAAACTCTCTCTCTCTCACACACACACACACACACATTTTTAGCCAACTTTGAGAGAGGAAGGGGAGATTTTTGTGAAGATGGCAGGGGGGTCTTTTGCTCCTGCTGGTGTGTCAAAAGATAGAGCAGAGCAGTATCAAGGGAGGGTCACCCCTTATGTGATTGTAGCCTGTATTGTTGCTGCTGTTGGGGGATCCATTTTCGGCTATGATATTGGAATTTCAGGTCAACTCCTTCCATTTATTTACTTATTTATATAATAATAATTAAGTTGTTTCAATTAATAACTATCTCACTCACAGCTTGTATTTTCTAAGGAGGGTGCCGGGAAAAAATATAAAAATACAATATAATAAATAAACAAGAACAAGTAAACCTTCCATGAGGAATTGTATGGTTTGCTGTTTACAAGAATTATGCCATGAAAAGAAATTTATAATGATTCGGCATGCAATTCTGAGTATCTAATTAAGGCCCTACTTAGATCCAGATTATTCAATCTTTTTTTTTTCTTTTTCTTTTTTTTTTGGGGGGGGGGGGGGGGTAGTGGAGGGGCGGCGGCTGGGAATGGTGGATGAAATTAAGCATTAATCAATTCTCGGTTTTGATGGAGTATGTTCACTAGCATAATCATGAAATTGATGTCCATATCGAGGCACCACTAGACTGTTAAGAAAACTAATGGAAGTTTTCCCACACAAAAAACAGAAATTTCATTATGAAATCTTTTTGATAAAGATTTGCAATGAAGGGAATCATAAAATTTTAGGCCCATTTGTTTTAGGGTGAAATCTACATTTAACTCGGTGGGATTTAAATATTTTAGTTATTTAGATTTCCACCCTCCCTTGAGTTTGAACTTTTGTTTTACCACATTGCTGAGGAATTGCAGATGTAGGGCTGGCAAAATGGACCTAAATAATATCGTTCACCTATTTTATCCGCAATGGTTGAGAATGGGTACCGTCATATATGGGTCACTAAAAATTCACCGATAATTTGCAGGTTTAGGCGGGTCTAAAAATAACCTGATATCCTTCCTACTCATATAAACCAAGGACTTGTAATTAAAAAATTTGGATAAAAAAGGGTCGGCAATTATTTCGATCCAAATTCGACCCCCAACAACCACCAACCCGCTATTAACCTGACCATATCTAAGCCTAACCTGTTAACAAGCGGACCAAATCCGCCCACACCCTCCCATTTGCCGACCCTATGCTAATGTAATCTATGATTTGTAAAACTCACCTTGATTTTTCATTTTTTGTATCTTTATAAATCGAGTTGGGTGAGCCGGGATTGAGGTTGTTCCGGCTCGCCCGAACAACCTTACCCAGGCTCAAACCTGAGCTCGGCCCGAACTAAACTTTTCTACTTAAGCCCGAACTCGGCTCATAAATATTTTGGGCTTCAAATCGATTTCATTTTTTTTATTAAAAAAAGCTTGAATTAGTGTCTTTTTCTTGTGTTTCCATCATGGAAAAAATGTATACGCCAAAATCTAATTGATATTTCATAAAATAAAGTATATAATTATTAAATGTATTAAACTAAAACAAGGGAAGTAAGAATGAAAACCTCTATTTATATTTCATACATATAAAATTAGTTAACATAACTATGTTATATTTTATAAAATAATTTCTTTATTTATTTATATATTCAAAGTTCGGGCTTCAGGCCCAATTCGGGCTTGACAAAGTTCGGCTCAAGCTGACCTGAAATTCATTCGGGCTTGAAATTTTGCCTCAGGCTCCGCTCGGCTCAAATTCAAATAAAGCTCTCCCGAAAATAGCTGGTTGAACGAGCGTGCTTCGGGCTTGGCTGACTCAATTTACAAGCCTATATGTAACTAGGATAATAGATTGGGAGACAATTCTTTAAAAAAATATATATATCTAAGCCAACACAACACATTTTGTGTGACACACTGACGTATTGTATCTACATTAAGGGTGGTTATCGGCCCATTTGGTTGATATTTGGCGTATTCCAATAACATTCCAATTTTTTCGCTACGTTCGATTTTGGTAGTTTCGATTTTCGATTTTTCAAAAACCCTTACCAATACCAAACCGTTTGATATTTGGATTTTTTAGGTAATTTCGTTGTTTTTTTGTTTCGATTTTTAATTTTTCCTCATTTTTATTTTTTATAGACTATTTTTTAGGTATTTTCAAACGCAATATATAAACTAACACAAATCAAATATATGTAGACTCGGATTCCTCATATAAGAACTAAAAAGAATTCGTATCGCAGACAAAAGAAATGAATAAATAGTGTTCTTAACTCGAAAAACTTAATTACTTTCTAAAAATAAAAAATACCGTCCACTTAACAGCTTTTATGATAAAGGAATCCAACTAATGATATAAATATAAAAACTTAATACAAATTTTGTATTTTTGGTATCATAAATCAGTATTTTGCACGGTAGTTTCAGTATTTAATTTTTGTACGGCAATTTCGGTAATCGATTTTTTAAATGCGTAAATGAAAACCAACCACCAAGTTTTCGAAAATTTCGATTTTGGGTAATGAAAACTAGTAAACAAAAACCATAATTTTTTGGCCCAAAACAATACAATACAGTAAAAAATTGTACCTTAACCACCTCTAGTCTACATTGATTTGGTGTAAGAGTGTTCACGGTACGATAAAAATCCGTACTGTACCGTTTTGTACCGAAAATCAGTGATAGTGGTTTACATTTTTTACTTACCGAAACCAAAATTATCGATTTTTTTGTGATTGGTTTTGATTTTAATATTTTAAAAATCGATTTACTGACACCGTACCAATATGAATTACTAAAATTAATGTGCCGAAAATACCAAAATGAAATTACTGAACTTACCAAATTAAATCAAACAAGAATACTCAATAACTAAAGCCAAACATAACCACTCTTGAATATTTTATATGTTCTTTGTTTTTCTTTTAAGTGTTGGATCAATACAAGAATTTACCGTCGTTGGATCATTCACAACACAACTTATAACAACACTAGAGATAATGATTCAAATTCAACATCATAACTTATGACACTCTCTCATCTTACAAAATAATACCCTCTCATCTCTCCTCTCTCACTTCAGCTCTCCTTCAACCCACCGCCTCGTCTATTCATCTTCACCTTGACTCACTTGTTCGGTAACACTTTAAATCGCACGTTTTTTTTGTGCTTGGATTGTATATGTTATAGATCTGGTATAAATCCTATTGTTTGGGAACAATGTGGGTTTCTTATTATTTGGAGAAAGAAAAATAGTGATATTTTATTTATTTTCTTATCTCTAATCAAATAAAGATTGTTTTGTTCAGAATTGTCTGGTGAGTGAAATTTTGTGGCATTGTTTGATTTGTAGCTTCTTTCATGAATTGATTTGTGACCATAGGCGGAGCGAGGGGGTGGCTTCGGGGGGTCCCAGCCCCCCCCCCCCCCCCCCCCCAAAAAAAAAAAAAATAGTAGTGTTAATTTATAAAAAAAAAAAAAAAACAGTGTTAAAATATAAACTCAGCTCGCCCAAAATATAAATTCAGCACACCCCTAATAGGACTTTTGGTTATTTTTCTCGAAATAATTTAAATAGCCTCAAAAAAAATCGGTTCGGGGGCTCCCGCCCCCGAACCCCCAAATATCACCCTTAAGGCAACCCGTCCTGACGCGAGTTCCTGGCTCCGCCACTGTTTGTGACTAAAGATAATTCATCCAAAAGTACACCATTTTGTATAGAGTTGTTATCAAGTTCTTAACTAGGCACGTAAGTAGTTTGATCCGGAATAGTTGAAATTGTATCTTAGCTTGAGTCGAATCCTTTATGAACTATGATGTACCCAATAAAAACACATAACTTTTACATGAATGCTTGGTTTTATCCATTTTCCTTTTATTCCTTATCCTTGACTGCCCTCATCTATGTGTTAATTATTGTTCAAATTTTCTCCAAAATTATCATAAAGAGAAATTTATCGAAATTTACCGTATTTTCTAAAAATCGATTTTACCGCAAAAAATCGATTTCACCAATGTACCGCGCAATTTCATTTTGATTTATGAGCTGGTGTATCGACTGATAAAACTGATAATTTTGATTTGATGTTTTAAAATTAATTTGGTATTTTCATTTACTAACTGCGATCGAAACTCAACTCTAATTTGGTATCTTGAATGATAATCAATGCACCAACGCCAACCAATACTGATACCACACGTTGGTGGTTAGCATAAAATATGTCAAAATCCTGCATCAACCTAAAATAACTCTTCCCAAGAGATGGGCATGTTTTTAAGGCTCTACGACCCTAAAACCACATGCTCGAAAAAAATATAGCCCCTTTTCAAATTACAAGTCCATCATTTGAAGAAACATTTTTTTCAAGTTTAGCTTCCCAATTTTAATAATAGTTCTTTTGGCTTTAATCCCATAACTTACGATTTGTTACACTCTCATCTCATGTGTTTTTAAAATTGTAACAAGTTCCATAACCACCCAAAATCGTTCATAATTACTCTGTAACCACCTCTCTTCTTTTTCGTAGAGAATGACATATGTCCCATAGTGAGTTACAATAGGACCAACAACTAAAAAAATAAAGAGCAATTTACAATTAGATCCCTTATTAATAATTTTTAAACATTTAATGATAATTTACTATTAAATCCATTTGCTATGCCACTAGTGTGAATTTCTACAAGAAGAGAATTAGTGAATCTAAATGTTTAAAATTTGTCAAAATTCTTTTAGGACCCATTTGGCAATCCAATTTCAATGGTTGAAATTGGAAGGCCAATTTCAATTCCGTGCAAATTCCATTTCCATGGGTTGAAATTGAATTGCCAAGCTGACCCTTAGTGTTTAAAATTTATTTGCGATGGACCTAAGAGTACTTTGCTAAAAAATAATTACATGAGAATAGAGACAAATAAATTTACAAAAATAGAACTAAATACTGAAAGACTATTTTTAATAACTCGTCATATCAATATCACGAATTACACTCCGTGTTAACCTTTTACGAACAGGGCACAATTCCGGTAAAGCCCAAAAGAAAAACATGTATCATCATTTCAATTTGGATGAATCTCATAAAACTACGGAGTTTTTGGTTCATCGTCTTCCATATGTACCTAATCATTCTCCTTATTGAAGATAGGATAACAAAAAAACAGTCGAAAACAACAATTCGTTGCAAACCCTTGCAATTTCAAATCAATTACAGCAGCAATAAAATAAAAGATTAAAAAAAGGAGTAACTGCATTTTACCTCCCGTGTTTTGAATTTTTAAAGACTATTACAAAGACCCATCCTGTGGGTTGACTGATGAATTATTATTACAAATACCTACCTCTTATTTCAGAAAATGTGTAGCCTTCCCTACGTTTATAACTCTTCAATTCAAATATCACTATTGATCAATTTTTACTGATTCTTTTGCGAATGGAACGACCTTGACGAATAAAGGAGAAAGAAATTATTTCTTCCGTAGTATGACTGGAAATTTACAAACAACAAAAATATAAATCATGAAAGGGAGGTCACTTTTACCAAGCCCAAATGGTACAGGTGGTCATTGTAAGCAAACTCAAATCCAAGGAGACGTATTAGACCCAAAACACATGATGTCCACTACAATTATTCCCCTTGACCACACAGAGGGGGAGAGAGAGAGATCTTAAATTGTAGCACATTTTTTCCTTTCCTTCCCATTTTCGTCCAAAATTCAGGTTCCAAACATTTTTTGGGTTAAATTCCCCAAAACTAAACAATACTTGTTTTGAGTAGTCATAAGGTAGAAATGCCACTTCCTTCTCATCTCCTCCCTATACAACTTTACTTCCCTTTTAACTGAAGATAAGATGATAAAAACAAATCAAGCATTGACAGAATTGGTTACACTTACAAACCATTGTCATTTAAATTAACCAATTCAGAAACCAAACAAGTGGACACGCAATATCACAAAAAAATGGCAACATTTTTTCGCTGTATTGTTCTTCTAAGACCAATATTAAATACTCGTGTGTTGGGTACCAGTTTGATCTTTACAGGAATCTCAAATTTGTAAATTATTGGCATTCTATTATTCAAACTCTGGACAGCAGTTACGAGACTATTGTGTGTTAATATACCATTTTTATCAGAAAGCATACGAACTCAAACCAAACAAGCACTTGACATTAAAAAGTCTTGTCAATTCCATTTCCAATTCCATTTCCAAGCCTTGGAATTGAATTGCCAAAAGGCCCCTAAATGTTAGATTTTTCCAGCAGAAATGAACTTACAATGAGATGGAGGAGGGTACTTCAGTTAACTGGAAATTACCAGCTCTAAAGACAGACATAACTATGTTTCCAACACGCATGAAAAATAAAAATAAAAATACAATACAATAGAGAATGTATCTAAAGGCACTTTGATGTATTAACAGGTGGGGTGACATCAATGGACGAATTTCTTCGTCTTTTCTTCCCCACTGTCTACAGAAATAAGATGCATGCGCATGAAAACAACTATTGCAAGTACAACAACCATGGGTTAGCAGCATTCACCTCGTCTTTATACCTGGCTGGATTGGTTGCGACTCTGGTGGCATCTCCTGTCACAAGAAAATATGGGCGTCGTATAAGTATTATCTGCGGTGGGATTAGCTTTCTTGTTGGAGCAGCTTTTAATGCATCAGCTGTCAACCTCGCAATGCTTCTTTTTGGTCGAATCATGCTTGGAGTTGGCATTGGCTTTGGAAATCAGGTATAATATAACATTTCTTGAACTTCATTTTCATGTTAAATATTAGCATTTCTCTACTTTTGTCTCCTTCAAAAATCTTGTTTTTATAAATAAAAAAAAATATGTAAATTACAAGAAAATCGTCTAAACTATAGTTCATTTTCTCTTGACCATATTTCTGATCTATGCAATTTTTGCACTTGATCAAAATTTGTTAAGATGTTCCAATAAATTTTTATTATTTCGGACTGCTTGGGAAAGATATTAATCACGTTGATTTTGTTGGATATTTGACACAAATTTGTCAAAAATTTAATGGATTTTCATCACGACACTGAATGGCATCAAAATTTAAATAGTTTTGTAAAATTCAACAAATGTTCGAAGTCTCTCTGAACCGCTATTAAAATGAAGTCAATTTGTAAAAGTTGTAGAATTTTAATAGAAGAAAGGTTTTTCTGTTCAGTTAGAAAGTTTAGGGAAGTCAAAGTGAAAACGAACTATAGTATTTTTTTATATATATAAATACAGAATTTTTTATAAATACAGCAGCTAAATAGTTGATAGAGGCTGCTTGCTTCTATCAGAACTCAATGCTCAGCTCTCAAATGATTACGTGGGGTGGAAATAAGTGAAATGCGTGAGAAGCCACCTCCTTGTCCCCAAAAAAATTTAGAATAATTTTTAGGCCCAAACTTTGGTTTAGCGTGTATATATATAGTAAGGGGCTTTGTAAATTTAGGATCTATTGTAATGTGCATTCTGGAAATAAGACAACAAGCATTTCATTTATAATTTTAGTCCCTATTTTTTAATAAAGCCGTTGGCGCGGACCTACATCCATAAAACGTCAACAAATCACAACATGCCACATCAATCGATAATTTGAAAATAGAGACTAAAAATATAAAAACTATATTAGTAACCAATAGGCCTAGAGGCACACCCAAACTCAGTTTTTATTTTTGAACAGTACCCAAGCTCGAGGCTATTTTGTAAACTCTTGAATAAGTAGTGAATATCTAATGAGTTTTTAGCAATTTTTTGAATATATACATATGTAGAAGGGGTCGTATTGTTGTACTTTGCTGCATGCCCCAAAAACTTTGGGGCACCTGAATGTATATCAACTCTACTGCTCTTTGAAGGCGGTTCCACTATATTTGTCAGAGATGGCACCAACGCATCTTAGAGGAGGCCTCAACATGATGTTTCAGTTAGCAACCACACTTGGGATCTTCACAGCAAACATGGTCAACTATGGAACAGATAAGCTCCAGCCATGGGGGTGGAGGCTCTCTCTGGGCCTAGCCGCAGCACCAGCTCTCCTAATGACTGTGGGGGGTGTATTCCTCCCAGAGACACCAAACAGCTTAATCGAACAGGGATCAAAAGAAAAAGGAAGAAAAGTTCTCGAAAGAATCAGAGGCACCAAAAATGTCACTGCAGAATTCGAGGACATGATCGATGCGAGTGAGTTGGCGAACTCAATCAAGCATCCTTTCAGGAACATCCTTATGAAGAAGCACAGACCCCAATTAGTGATGGCGATCTGCATGCCAACGTTTCAGATTCTTACAGGGATAAATTCGATTTTATTCTATGCCCCAGTATTGTTTCAGAGTATGGGGTTCAAGGGGAATGCTTCACTATATTCTTCTGCATTGACCGGAGCAGTTCTCGCTTTGTCTACGCTGGTCTCTATAGCATTGGTTGACAGATGGGGTCGGAGACCACTACTAATTGGCGGTGGTATTCAAATGGTTATATGTCAGGTAAATACTCAACGCAGCTTTAAGCTAATGCATAAACTACTTCCAGATATATACGCTATCGTTAATTTGCTCCAGTGAGTTCGTTCCTATGACATTCTTGTGTATCATACTTATGGCGTGCCATACCATGCGTCTACAGCGCGGCCTGTTGTCCCTTTATTATTTTCAAAATGGGGTTCATGTGTAATTTTTTTGGTGCATTTCCTAATTTCCAGAAAAAAATTGTATTTTGTGGGATTGAACTTTCAAATTTGACGGAGTTTAATTTGTAATTTATTAGATAGTCAAAAGAGTCGGACACAAGTGTTTCATTCCAAATACTCAAAGGAGGAAATCCCTTTTTTTTCGTTTTCCTTTTTTTTTTAAGGGGGTGGGGGAAAGGGGGGAGAGAGAGACCCTCAACGGCCAGTCCAAATGCTCAAATTTTTTATGCACGAGTAAATGGTTGTATTAAACATGATAAGGGTCCGTAACCATTTCAAAATATTCTACTTCCCCAAAGTTACTTCGGGAATCTTAATGAATATATTATAAATAAAAACATATCCTGAAAAAACTAGATTATTCATGTAGAAGTGTACAATATAGAGGACATGGTAGTTTGCAATTTACCTGCAATCACAGCTGATAATGACTTTTTATGCCTTACAAACAGGTTATTGTCGCCATAATCTTGGGGCTCAAGTTTGGCAATGACAAAGAACTCTCAAAAGGCTTCTCAATCTTGGTGGTGGTTTTCATTTGCCTTTTTGTCGCGGCATTTGGGTGGTCGTGGGGCCCACTTGGCTGGACGGTGCCGAGTGAAATATTCCCACTAGAAATACGTTCAGCAGGGCAAAGCATAACAGTCGCTGTGAACCTCTTCTTCACTTTCATTATAGCCCAGTCTTTCCTTTCCCTCCTTTGTGGTTTGAAATTCGGCCTTTTCCTTTTCTTTTCCGGCTGGATTACCATAATGACTATCTTTATCACCCTATTCCTACCTGAAACAAAAGGGGTACCTATTGAAGAGATGATACTCTTATGGAAAAAGCATTGGTTTTGGAAGAAGATTGTATCAGAATAATTAAAGGCGGCTGAGAGTAAAGGCAAGCAAAGCAATTCTTTGGAGTAAGGTTAATTACTTACACTAACAGTAGGCTGAGCCCTTATATTGAGCAGTGACTCTAAAAAGACTACAATCGTGGAAAGCACAGAGATGCAATGTAGTAGCCAGATTGTGCAGGCTTTCAATAAACTGATATGGCCTGCAACTATAAAATACACAGCAGACAGCTACAATATCCTGAGTGAAGCTACTATATACATTTAAAACTAAATAGTTTACTTGTGTTGTCATATATCCTGACTGAAGCTAATATATATTATTCTTATGCCCTGTTTGGTTGGGTTTTTAGTTGGAATAAAAATCTAGTGTGGATAGTGACAGGAAAGTAAAGACTTCTTCAATTTCGCCATTTAATTTATATCAATGGATATTTTTGTCTTTACAAAAAGTCTTATAGTGATTTCTAATGTGAAAGTTAGAATTCATCAAAATTTGGATGAATATAAAATCCGCCCACGTACCCACAAAGTTATCTGATTCTTTTGGGGGAACTTTGTCGTGTCATTTAACCTCAAATCAAAAGTATCAATCTTGAACTTTTCTAGGATATTTCTCAATGGAATCAGATATCACCCAACTTACTTTAATGTGAACCAATAGGACCGAATCTAGCTTGTGTCTACAAAAACTTCGATCTGTTGAAAGAAGAGTAATAATATGGTTAATGAGACATGTATACTGTTCATGCTAACATGGTGCAATTGGGTTACTACTGGACTTTCTAGGGATACAATTGCAGGTAACATAATTTGACCTGAAATAAAAAAAGAGATGGAGCATGGACGCGGCCCAACCAATTAATTAGAAGGCCACCCCTCCCAAAAAAATGTATAATAAATATGCACTCCCAGAGGCCCAAATTAATAATTGTAATTTCCTTTCAGTCTGTTCAAATTTAATAGTCGTTTCTAAAAATAGTATATAAAACTAAGGGATATTACCAAGCTACCCATCCGACCAATAGTAATGAGAGAACAACGATCAAAGTGCACGTCGTTCATTCAAATGTATTCATCATTTTTAAGAGGATAAATTTGAAAGGTAACAACTTTTCTTATAGCGTTCAACTTTCAAACGGTAACTACTAATTTGGGACGGAGTTAGTATAGTGTAGTGACATGTTGAGCAGGTAGGATGGCATTTTTTGCGTCGCCATCCACAAAACCTTGACTACTCTGAATTCCTGCTACAGTTGATTTGGGTAATTGCTATAACTTTAAATGTCGAATAGGCAAGGTCGTAGAGTTGTTTTTTTAAATGTGTCTTCAGCCAGCAGTTGAGTAGGTCGTAAGAATTGCTACTGGTGCATAGCACCTCATTTGTTTTTAAAGTTAGCCTAGTGAGTAGCTGCAGACTGTCTGGGTCTTGTATCAACAGATTAGGTTTTTCCTTTTCTTTTTTGCGATGGTCCGACTTTGGTGGGTATTGATTCTTCATGGGCAAGTAGCTCCTTCTGATTCAGGCTTGTTGCTTGTTTTCTGTTTTCGAATTCCTTTTTTTCTCATTTTCTATATGTATTGTATATAGCTTGAGGACTGCTGATCCTCCTCCCAAACTTACAAGATAATGTCAAATCAAGACAACAAAAACAAGGCTTACAATTAAAATGATACATATATGTATTTGGGTAATTGCATGTAGCTTACAATTTGGGACCAATCAAATTGGAACCAATTGCTCATACGACAACCACATGTTTTTTGGCCCCACTGTTCGTCTACTTTTCCAAATGTTTACGTGGGGCAAAAAGATCATGTGTTTGTCACTTTCCACATAAGCATTTGGCCCAAATGGTGGGCTACATAGAATTACTCGATAAGTGCATAAGGTATACGAGTGCAAACGGCTATGTGAAAATCTGAATCCGTAAGCTATTTGAATTCAAATTTTACGAACACTTATCTGGAATTTTTTTGAAAGAATGGATAAGATCTAATGTTTAAATATCAGGAAAAACGGATATGGATAATATATGTATCCATAAAATATAATCCATATTTGGGACGGATTATCCATATTTGTGGATATCCGTATTTATAGTATATTCAAATGTCAGGTTTTATTACCACTTTTCACATGTAACTTAATATTTATATATTTATTATATAACGAAATGACGTACACTTTAATTGTATCTGTATAAGTATATATTTTAACCATGTATTTAAATCTAACATAAAGTAATATAAATGTTATTTAGTAAAACAAAGTACATGTAACACCACAAGTCTAAAAGAAAACTGTAAATGTAAAATTAAAACTAAACCTAAACATTATGCACGCGCACCTTCAAGATAAAACGCAAGTGCAGCCCACGCCTCACTCTTCCCCGGTCAACGTCCACTCCGCCTCACCAGCCACCGGAAATCCCCGAGCAACACTAAGCTATCCATCTCCTCCTTTCTTATATTCTCCTTCAACGGTCGATGGCGGGTTTAGGGTTTCGCTCAGACATTGCTCCCCCCCATCACCACACCAAATATAATAAGAGAAGGGAAAAGTAAAAAGCTTTGACACGATCGACAAATGTTAACTCTATATTATCGTTTTGAATAGAGGTTTTGATTATGCTGATCTTTGAAAGTTTCTGTATAGAATTTATATTTATAATATGGTATGGTTTTCACTATATTGGTGCATTTTTTTATTTCTTCAAAAAGGTAGGGATCCACCTTTATATTCTGAGCAATCTAATGTGTGGGTATGTAATGAAAATAGTACAATTAGTGTAAGATGAGTGCAAAGTATGAAAAAAGTGAACGGATAAGGACACAAATCCGGGTGCATTAACTAAATGGGTTGATACAGATATTCACGGACACTCTCCCGGAAGCCACGAGTCGCGTATCGTGTCGAAACACGCATTATGTACGCACTCCGACACGTAACCGACATGCTGTGGACACGATGGGACATGTGATGGTGATTCTGCTTTATTTGTAATTTTTAACGTTAAAGTGTATTTGAATTTTGTTTTTTATGGTCCATTTTCTTAACTTCATGTTAAGAATGCTCTAATAATGTATTTTATGGAAAAAATATGTTTCATTTCATTAATATATATATTTAAATATATATTATATATTATACTTATCCTTGCGGATCGTATCCTAGTTTTTGAAAGAGTCATGCGTCGCGTGTCACGTGTCGAAACGCGTATTACGAGTCCGTGCTTCATAAAAAATAACTTAAAATAGAACCTAAAAATCGTCAGATGAAAAGGGTACCTCTTTTAATAATTTAGTTTCCAAAACAAAGCTGTATTATAGAAGTGCCAAGTATCTCTGCCTCCCTTAAACGATGAGGCCCAATAAAATAACTGAAATTTTACTCATATACCTAAACAGCAAGTCTGCACCTGTGAAAATAAGTATCATACACGTGAAAAGGAAGCGTCAGACATATTAATTCAATATTTAAATTAAGGACAAGTGAAAAGATGCATTAAACACCTAACCGTACTTTCCAGTCTAAACGTGCATACATACATCGAATTTAACTGCTAGAAAAACAAACAAGGAAGGGGAGAGGGAGGGGGGGCAATTATTACAAAATAAAGAAAAATGATTAAGGACTAGGGAAGCAACTCAAAGTTACCTCACCTTGCTTGAGGTTCCCGAATAGAATACGAAAACTACAACTATCAATGTCCTGCAGAACTTCTCGATACAATTCAGAAAGATCTGAATAGAGCTCTGAATTTCACAGAAAACTTCTCTATTGAATTCTAGAACAGTCAGTTATTTTCTGGTCCAAATGAGTAGAAGCCCACTCAACTGACGCAAAATGAGAGAAAGTAAGATAACCAGCAGATTTAACTAAATATGATTTCAGATTCTGGGTTAACAACATCAAAACCTGCTTCTATCTGAATTGTTTTACAATCTGGGGGTTAAAATATAAAAATTTCTACCACAGAGACACATCTAGCACCAAATCATGAGGGCAAAGTGAACAGTATCAGGGCAACTAAATATCAAAATTTCTAGTGATAACCCACTAGGAATTAACAGAGGACGAATCCTCCAACAAAATTTAATTTCATTCCATCATTCAAGGAGAATCCAATTCTCCACAATAAAGGTTTATGTGCATTCAGCCCTCATCAATCATGTTACCTACCCATTTTCCATGACCCGTGAATGGAATCAGTGGGAATGGAACGTGTGCTTGTGGGTATGGAGCAGAAGTTGATTGTTGAGATAAGCTTGTTGGGAGTCATATTTGCCAAGCTGGAAACTTCCTTAGAAGCATTTTTTGTATTGTTTCTACTGGACACAACCCATTCGGCCTTTTTAGTCCTTTCCTTGTTACTCCCTCGGTCCCAAATTAATAGTCCTACTATTCTTTTTAGTCCCCACAAATTAGTAGTCCTGTTCCTACAAAAATATTGTGTATATAATTAATGGTAATCATTTTTACGACGATAAAATTGGGAAGTATTTTTTTTCAAGTATTTAACCATCAAACAACCACCATTAATTTGGGACGAAGGGAGTATCTTTTTTTACCGGGCGGAATAGACATATTAAGATCAATCTATAATGACTTGAACCGATTTTTTTGTCGTAACTGACAAAATGATTGAAGTAAATGATGAATCCAAGAAGGATTGAAAAATGAGCATAAAGAATTTGTATGCGGCAAAACTAAATTAGGAAGAATAAATGAAACATGATTATTCCATATAAAAGGGCTTTTTCATGCATGGAGGATCATTCCATTTAAATCCTTTAAACTCGAGAAGAATGAAAATTCACCCAAAGGGAAGTAGCAAAAGTACAAATAATGCAATACAATGGTAGTAACTGACTCGAGCACTATTCCATACGAAGGGCATTCTCATACAAGGAGCATCATTTCATTTAAAACCAAGGGGGGTGAAAATTCACCCAAAGGAGAGTAGCTTGAGTATCAACAATGAAAATACAATCCAAAGATGGTTTGATAATCGATGGTAACAACCGACTCAATGGCATTAATAGTCACCATTGAGGATATGAAATGAATTATTTGGGATCCCACGAAAACTAATTCTCGAATATAAAACTTTTAGGACAATGCTTGTTATGATATTCGACGATATTGGAAGTTGCCGGAGAAAATGAAACAACTTGGGATCCCGAAGAAACAAATTAATAGACACATAAAGTCTAATCACTTTCCAAATTTGTTTTCTCAAAAATGAAATGATGAATCTGTTTAAATGCAAGATATGCACTGAGATCACAGTTCTCTTACTGATATTGTTCATATGAGTAACTTTGTAATCTCAGCTACTATGAATTTGGGACTGACCGAGTATCTGAATATCAAACTTTTAAAACAAGGTTTGTTACGTGGACGAGATGAACTTCACTACCCAAATTTAAATTCAATTCACAACCAACAAAAAAACCATTAAATAAAGCAGGTAACAATGAACGAAGCTTTTTTCCTACTAAAATAGAATTAAAACTTTTATTACATAAATAAAAGTACATAAACACATGTATAAGCTAAAGTTGATAGTACATGATAGTAAAACCTGCATTCATTAGATTTTGGCAGGGATAAACAACGACGTATCTGTAATTGAGCATACAATTATGAGAAACTAGAAGAATACACAATACTGCTTTCTATTCTATAAGCAAAAATAAAATAAAAATCAGAGGTGATCGAGGCGAAGTAACCGGCGCAAATCGGTGGTGGCTGATTGATTGAGTCTGTCTTTTTTGTTGTGAAAAAAGGGGGGGAATGGAAGGGAGCTTGGATCTGGACCTAATCGATTAGTAGAAGAGAGAACAAAATCTTCATCGTTAAATTCATCGATTGATAGAGGTGGAGATTTGGGGTTCAATTGTTCGCCGCGTTTGAGGATTTTTACTTTCTCCATCACGAGAGTTTTGGCGTGAAATCTGGCGATCACGGTTGGGTCTTGGTTAGGGTTAGGGTTAGAAGTACGATTGGGGGGTTGATAATATTGGGGATGAAGAAGGGTTGTGCCCATTTCGTGTGAGGTGGAGGGACAGTTTGGACGAGGTAAAATGAAAAGTGTATATGCGAGGAAAAGAGCTTTGTTGTTTTTATAGCTCCCTCAAAACTTCATCAAAAAGTAATTAATATGGTGTTCTGACAGGATTTAATAGGCAGATGAGAGACCAAGTGGAATCACATCAGATTTGGAGGAGATTTTTGTACTTATATCATTATTCTTTATAGAAACTAGTCAATGGGGCGCACACAATAAATTTTATTTTGGTTTGCAACTATAATTCTGTTTTTAGTGTTTAAATACAATTTTGATAAAAATATACGTTCGACATACCCATTTTTAAATACTAAATTATAATATAATATTTATGTGTCATAATCAAGTTTTTCAGAAAACAGCAAAAGAATGTTTTATAACTTTTGTTTTTTATTTTTCAACTCAAAATTATTCATTCTTAATATATAAGGCTCCGTTTGATAGCACAAAAATTTCAAGGCAAATTCCCAAAAGTTAAAAAATTCAAGTATTTTCAGTGTTTAGGCTATTTGATAGCGTTAATTTGCCCTGAAATTTATTTTCTACAACACCCCTTAAGCACAATTTGCCACCATAGGGTGGAATTCAATTCTTTGGGAGGGGTCAGGTTTTTGTTTGCCACCTTTGGGTGGCAAATCACTTAAAACCAATTTTTTTTTTATAACGCTATATATTTCATAAATATATAAATATATATATTTCGTATATTTTAATATATATTCGTATATTTTATATATTTTAGCACATATATGTATATTGCGTATATTTTGTATATTTATATATATTTCACATATTTATATATTTCGTACATTTATATAATTTATATATTTTAATATATATTTATGTTTCGTAAATTTTGTATATTTCATATATTCCTTATATTTAATATATATTATTTACAAAATATATACATACATATATATATATATATATATATATATATATATATATATATATATATATATATATATATATATATATATATATATATATATATATATGTATTATACATTATTCTCTGCATATGTATATTATATATATGTATATATTCATAAATACGTATTCATATACATTAAATATATGTAATATACATATATATAATACAGAATAATGTATATTATATATACGTAATATACATTATTCTGCATATGTATATTATATATATGTATATATTCATAAATACATAATATATATGAAAATCTATGAAAATATTATTAATTTACGAAATATATTCATATATTAAATATATTATTATATTTAATATATGAATATATATTATATTTTTTGCGGAATATATATATTCCGTAAATTATTATTAATTTTCAGAAAAATATATAAAATATATGAATATTCCCGAAATTAATAATAATTTACGGAATATATATATTCCGCAAATTATATTAATTTCCGGAATATATATATTCCACAAATAATATAATATATATTCATATATTTTGTATATTTAATAATATATATATATATATATATATATATATATATATATATATTCCGTAAACAAATTTTCCACATTTATATCTATTTTTCCGGTTTTTCAGTTTGATAGAAAATGCGGAAAATTGATGATTTTCCAACTTGTATCAAACAGACACAAGTTGGAAAATATTCATTTGCCTTGGAATTGTTTGCCCTGGAATCAAATGTCCTGAAATCATTTGCATTTTCCCAGTTTTCTATCAAACGGACCCTAATATACATACATAATATATTAATATGTATGTAATTTTTATGAATAAAATATATACATGTACACGAAATTACTTATATTTATATTTTATTAAATTATATAATATACTAACATCTATATGTTAAATAATATTATTAATAGATGCGTGATACTTGTATATAGTTTTATACGTGTATTATTAATGCATAGAATAATATAAAATACACATATAATACATATGTATTAAAAAATATTATCAATTCATGTATGTATATAATTTAATTATGAATGATACATGCAATATCATTATATAGACGTATATATACCCACAAAAATGTATATGTATGTATTTATACATTTATGTATCTATATATGTATGTATGCATTTGTATTATGTATATATATATATATATATATATATATATATATATATATATATATATATATATATATATAAAATAAGGAATAAGGGTGTTTTTACTGTTTAATAAGATGTTAACACATTTAAAGGTTGAGATGGACGTCAACGTGACAAGAAATTGAGGGTCAAGATCATTTCCCCTTCTCTAATCTTACACGTATGAATTTCAGGCCACTTGCCCACTTTATTGAGCACAAGGCTTAAGAAGAAAGGACGCTCAAGAGGTGTATTATGCTAGAGCTCCAGGCTCGAGAAAAAATCACGGTCCCTCACTCCAAACCTTAAAACTCATCTGATGTATTTTTGCCCCGTCTCCCACAATCCAAGAACCTTTCTCTCTTTCTCAGTTTCAAACACTCATTTCTTCTTCTGATCCCTCTCCCCACCCGTCTCTGCCTTTGACAAGAGAGAGAGTATGATACCTTTCAATAAACTCGAGGGAGGGCATTCAAGTTCCATAAAAGATTTCTTTTTTTTCAACTTTGGATGTGTCACAGGTACAAGACCTCTCTATATCTCTCTCAAACCCTCACTATAATATATACCCTTAAAACGATCTTTTTTTTCTTTTCTAATTTGGTTATGCATCAAGGTTTTCTGTTTTCGTTTCTTCAATGTCAAATTTGAGACTGGGGCTTTTGGTTTCTTTGAAGAATAGTGAGATTTCGACTTTCTTTGAAGATGCGGCTTTCAGCTTTCTTTGAAGAATACTTGGGCCTTTTTTTATTAAGCCTTCGGCTTTCGATCTGACAACGACACCACGTATATTGCTTTCAAACACTCAATAATTAGATCTGTTGGACTTCTTTTGCTGGAATAGAGATTAGAGAAGTAAGATTTTCATTTTTGTTTACTATGATTTGTCATTTACACGCTTCTTTATTTGTATGAAAGTAATAAAGAATCTCACAATGGTGTTAAGAAGCTAAGACTCAATAGTGGTCAGTTGATTCCCACATGCGAAATTTATGATTCCAGATCGTTAGTTGAAAGGGTGATGAGTCAGGTACCTCCTTCTCTACTCACTATTCTCCTTTTCATTTAATTTATTTTGGTGGATTTTTCTGATGTAGTCTCATGAATCCAACCAAATATCACTGGGGCCGTCAACGAAAGCAACATTGAAGACCGTCATTGGTGGGTTTTTTAGTATTACTCTATCTAATGCTTTATAATTTCTGATGCATTTTGTTAGTTTTTCAGGTATATCTTTTGGGTTTTTCAGGTATATCTTTTCGGGGTTTCAGGTATTCTTTGGTTTGCATTGCATTTTTTCTCTCTTTATTGGTATATTTTGTTTGTGTTATTATGGTGGTCTTGAGATTAGTTATCAGATCTAAACGCATGGCTTTACAGTTGTAGAAAAAAAAGGGTATCAATGATTTTTAATGAAGTGGGTGTTCTTCTGTCCGTAGAAAAATTAATGAAGTGGGTAAAGAGATTTTCATTTGTAATGTTTTTGGATGGAGGTATGAGGTTGCGTTTTTTTGGATGGGGTTCTCACCGGAGTAAAGTTCTGCGCCAGAGATGTTGGATATGGGGGTCAGTGGTTTGGCCGTTGTTTGGATTAGAAATTGGGCTATAGAAGGCTGACGGTGGTAATTCAGGTCACCGGACTTGGGCATATCTGGGTTTGAATGCCGTAACTGGCCTAGGTTACATAAATGCTTGGGGGTCGGTGCCAGAGATGTTGGATATGGGGGTCGGTGCTTAATATATTTTTGTTTCTGAATATTTTGATTGACTTTATTGATGCTCTGCTCTTATAATATTGATTTCACCTTCTTTTTCTTTTCAGATGTGTGTTTAAGACTAATGATGTAACTTTTTTTAAGCAAATAATATGACAAAGAACTTCATAGCACGGAAGTGGAGAAGTAAAATCCCACACAAGATAAAAGGATTTTTAGATCCAAAAACAAATTCAAGTTGAAACATGACAAATTCTCCACCATTTGTAAGAGATGAAATATGCCTTGCCTTGCACAATTTTTTTAAGCAGCTAGAAAACGCAAGTACTGACCATATGAGAGTTGTTAAGGCATTATGGTTTCATATGTACAAGGCTCAATATTAGAGTGATTTTTTTTTGTTGCTACTATAGCCATGTTAATGGATCGACAAATAAAGCTATTCTGACCTTCATGTTACAGGGAGATTAGATTTATGTACAACAAAAACTGGCATATGGTGCGGTTCTACAAAATAGCATACTATTGTATTTTCGTAAAAATTAAAAAATTGCTTTGCGGTTGCAACTACTTTTTCATGTGGTTAATTATATTGCCATTTATTCTTCATTTACTTGGAATATGAAATTGTGTATTTCTCATTGAATCATCTTGGTGGTCTAAATAATCACTACCTTTTGTTATTTGTTTACACCTAAAAAATCAGAAGCTTATGTTATTTGTTAAGTTATTTTTATTTCTTTGTACTAATTGAACCTTTTTTCATTTCTACAATTTTTTGTGATAATGAATGGAAATCTGCACATTTTATTAGGAACGGCAACTTAGAATGATATCTCAACTGAAAAGAACAATGCCATTAAATGGCAACTCAACGATTTTTTTTGCAGAAATATTGATGCTGGTGAAACATCATGAATTTGTGTTACCCCTTGAAAATATATGTTGCACCTCCACCCATTAACAATTTGTGCATAATTACATGAACGAAGCACTCTCTATTTCCATATAAAGGTTATATTTTTTGAAAAAGTTGTGCTTATATTACTTTTAAAATAAACATTTTCATTTTTATCAGTGTGCATATATGGTGTAGGTTATCAATATGAACTATTTTTATGCTAACTTTAAGCCTATTATTTGAGTGAGTTGTGTATGTGATCACAACATCGATTGTAGATCAATTTTATATTGTTTGTACATGACTTTAGGGTGCAGTCAAAAATTTGATCTTGCTATGTTTTGCTAGGATAGAGTTTGTGTGTGCACTTAGTATTGTGCAATTCAAGATGCTTTTTCCAAACAATACTCATGTTTTTATATTTTTTTTGTGTCAGTTGGGATTCTTAAGTATATAATTTGTTCGTTTGCAAAAAATAATGAGATCCTATGTGAGTAACTATAATTATCGCAATATATTTTGTACTTCATTATGGTCCTTCATTTTATACACATACCTAACTACTAATGCTTAATATCTTTATCCTGTGGTTAGTGAGATTTAGATTTCATCATTTTTACCCTATCTCATTGATTTTATTTGGGTTCTCAGTTGGGAAATTCATTTATTGACAACTTCATCGCACAGATGTTAATCTTTATTTAATTTTTCCTATATATATAGTAATAATTATATTAAAATAATGTCTGAATGCGATGTAATCATGTAACAGTTAATAATATATGTTAACAGTTGTACTAAGTACCACACAATTAAATGTATGGCGCAAAAAAGCTAAGCTACAAGTAGCAGTTATGCACTTATATATACTGAGGAACGATATATAGATGTTTTGTCGGGGATTAATATTTTTTTTCGTTTTGCGATTACGTATTTTCAAAAACTTTGCAGTTTCGCGATTATGTACTTTGAAAATTTTCGCCGTGCCTTCAGGCACGGGTGTACACTAGTATATATATATATAGTTAAACTTTCCAATATACACCATTAAATATACATAAAACACATGATATATTGATGCAATTATGATGTATGTATGTATGTATGTATCATGTATGTATGGAAGTTTTATGATACACACACACATATGTGTATAATATAAATGAATGTCAATTTTGCCAAAATTTCAAAAAATTGTATTTAAAAACAAGTTTACCAAACACACACTAATATTTATAAACATAAAAAACTGAATTTTAAAACTGTATTTAAAAGTAGTGTTTAAATCGAGTTTCCTGAATACAGAACCAAACGGGCCCTTAACAACTTTACATATTCCCCATTTATTTCAAATACTAGCATTCCACAAGATAACTAGCATATACCCCGCGCGATGCGCGGGCGAAAATTTATGTTACGAATATTGTTAATTGAATGTTTTGATAACAAAAAATTGTTGGCTCACTATAAAAATCATCTAAAAAATATTAATTTTTTTTGTCCGTTTTCATGATAATCTCACTCATATTTGAATTGAATTTTTTATAAATTATATTCTCAATTTCAAGATCCTATTAAAAAATCATGAAAATAATTAATTCTTTTATTATTTTAAAAAATTAGTTGGCATAAGATCCACACCTGACACGAACTTTTATACATGTGTGCGCCTGTGTGTGAAACAATCCAGAGACCCATTCCAAATTCAAGCACTCCTATTTTCAATTTTTGACAATTCAAATTCTCTTTAATGCATGTAATGTTATTATTTAATCCAAATCAAAACATATATAATCAATTATGTTAGTCATCATTACATTATATGCATAAATAAAATACATATTACATAAGATTATGAACAAAGAATAGTCATTTCATTCTATCTGTATGGCACCAATAATCGAAAAAAATAATAGAAAATGGACACTCAAGATTAATTAGCTGCATGAGGGGATGCGAAATAGTGGACATACTATATATATACTATAGTGAAAAAAATTGATACAAAATTAAAATTAATAAGTTATAGATGATTTGATTCTTTTTCTCTAGAAATTAGTATCATGCTGCATTCGTAAAATTAGTAAAAATATTCATTCATAAAAATAGGGTAAGCAACAAATTGTATACATAAAATAATTTAAAAATATTTATAATACATAAAATTTTACTAATCATGAAAAAGATTAAAAAAAATAAGAATATAATCTTTAAATAAAGAAAAAAATAAGGATGCAATATTAAAATAACAATTATATCTAACAATTAAACAATTAAATTAATAGATTAATAAACAATTCGACACTTAAAAAATCACTAATCGGATTATAATCTAATTTAATCTTAAAAGAAAGAAATGGGGGGAAAGTCCTAAACCGAATACTATTCCTAATTAGTATACAATGAGAGGAAAAAATACTAAACTAATTATAATTTAATTCGTAGACAATGAGGTAAAAGGGAAAAAAACTCATAAACTAATTATAATCTAATCAGTAGACATGAGGGGAAAAAAAAGTTCAAGGATAAAACCGTTTAAAAAACTGCAAGAGAAAACCAAAAAAATAAAAATAGAGGACATCTTCATACCTGACCTGAGTAGTGCCACACGAAGGTACGCTGCCAGCGGGGGAACGGTTGGACGGCAGGAGTACTGCTGCTAGACGGAGGACTGTTAAAGGACATGAGAGAGAAATCTTCAATGTTTTTAGGGGTTTGTTTGGGAGATTATGTTATCCCTCATTATCCACTTTTGGACAACCTATAGGACCTACTATAAAACCTCAAACTGTGTATATAATTCCCTTGAAGAAAAATCGCTCTTTCTCACCCACTGCTTCATGAAACCAAATACTGATAAAGTAAAATCAACAGACCATAATTCTACCCTTCACCAATTACTCTCAATCAACCAATTTCTTCTACAAATTCAATATTTTTTAGAGGTTTGGTGTTTGATTTGGATTCTGAGAAATCTTAGGATGGCCCTGAAATTGACTCAGCTGAGATATACATCCCAGTCAGTCCACCAAGTTTGTTAAAAAAAGTAGAATCATTGATTAACCACGATCATTAATAAATAAGGAACCACCGACCTTATTTTTTTTAACCCAATCAGTTTGAGGTACTCTCCGGTGAAACTTCGGTGATAAATCGCTCCAATCAGGTTAAAAAAATGCAATCCGTTCAACCTTTTAATAATCTCCGACGAATCTCCGATGTTATGTGGCCGAGTGGTGTCAGATTCAAACCGAAAAAAAATTGGATTTGACCTCCTTTTGAGAAATGCCTCTCACTGCTTCCCATGATCTTGCTTTAAAACCATTGATTAATATGAACCGTCTGTGAAGTTTAAGAGTTTTTTTGGGGAAATCAATGTGAACCATCAAACAATCGTTTGGGTTTTTTTCGAAGCTTTAAATACTTTGCTTTATGAGAGGCTCTAGATTTGACGATTGATAGGGTGGATTAATTGCATTAAAGGCTTATTAAACCTCTAATACTATCGTATTAGAGGTATATAATAGATTAAATTATTTTATATAGAGAGAGAGTCAGGCTTCTCTACACATTCAAATTTGTATATCAAGTATGTACATTGATTTTTTAACATAATAAATAAATTATTTTTAGTTAATTTTTTTGTCTGGTATTTAAATATTTATAGGAATCAACAAAACAAAAACTTTTTTTCTTATTTTAAAAAAATCGATCAAACTTTCACGGCTTTAAAAGCTGCAAAAGTTTGACCGATTTTTTTTAAATAGCAAAAAAAAAAATTAACTGATTTTTTTATGCGAGTCCTTGAATTGTTTAAATATCACATAAATAAATTCAACTCAAACATATTTTTTTTATATTTAAAAAAAATTGGTTTATGCCAATAAATATGCAAACTTAGTGTGCACAGGAGTCGAGAGGGAGAGGGAGAGCAAAAGATAAACATGAAATTGAAACTGAAGTTGAAAGTTTCAATTTACACGGACAAATAAAAAGATGGGGTGGAGGAGGGACAAATAAAGAATTTTAACAAAATAAAAACTGTTTGATTTTTTACAATATATTTTGTCAATTTACAAATCTGGACATGATATATCTTGATAACAAATTAAAAGTGCATCACTAAAAATGTTTCGAAAAATTAAAATCGATACCAAATTCACTTATGAAATAAAAAATAATAGGAAATATAATTAACTTAATATTTATAGTGTAGTATATTAAAAAGAAATAAGAGAAGAAAAATGAAATTAATTTCACCATATAATTCAAAATTTAACAGGCAACATGATCTAGTTTTTTCATAAAAGTTCTAATTTACATGGACGAGCAAAAAAAGGGGGTGAGGGGGCCAAATAAAGCTTTATAACAAGATAAAAGTCGTTCGATTCTTTACAACATATTTTATCACTGTACAAATCTTAACATGATTTACATCAGTAAGAAATTAAAAGTGCATCGCTAAGCAAAAGTTTTCAAAAAAATAAAATCAATATCAAATTCATTTATGAAATTTAAAAAATAATAATAATGTGAAATATAATTAACTTAAGATTTATAGTGTAGTATATACAAAAGAAATAAGAGAATATAAATGCAATTTTTTACACCATATAATAAGAGGGGATAACAAAAATTAACTCTAATACAAAATATAAACCCCATTTCATCAATCTCTTCAAAGGTATTTCAAAACAACACTTTAGAAGTTTGTATTTTGTATTATATGGAACAAATAATGAAGATAACCCATTTAAGAACAGTTGAATATGAACCTTTGCAATTCAATCAACATACCATCTTTATCTGCCATGACAAGGTCCCAATATATAATATATAAGGAAAATTTCATCATTGAAATCTAAAACTACATTTGTTACTCATGACATTAACCATGATAGCCACTTAAGGATTCTTGACCTCAAAACGACTATTGATCTCCCTGTTGAATTTGAAAATCAACATCAATTAATTTTAAATCCTTCACTCCACCTCTTACTGTACATAAAGAGTAAGACTTTCAAATATATAATTAAATTTATAATCTAAGAAGAAAAAAACTTAGGATGACGATTATGAGGGAATAGTCCTTACCGTAACTTTTTTTATAAAGGTTGTACATGTCATTAATCTGATTGGTGCATCTCACCAAATAGTGTTTAATAAATATATACTTAGGGTCCGTTTAATTCAGGGTGAAATACTTTTAATCGTGGTGAAAAGTAAAATAGTGAAATATGTTTTCATATATTTAAAATTAAATTTTTGTTGGGTTGACATTGTGAATAAGTGCACACCCTATAATTATGAAACTTTAAACAATAATATAAAGAAAAATTTAACTCTAAATAGGTGAAAATGTATTTCAGCATATTACTTTTCACCGCGTTGAAACATATACTACACCAAAACTGCCTAGCTGTCACGGTAAAAAAAACATGACAAGGCAAACTTGTCACGGTAAAAAATTGTGACAAGAAATGGGATGATAATTCCTTTATCACGGACTTGTCATGGTAAAAGTCCGTGACAAGAATTTAACTTATCACAGACTTTGACCGTAATAAGTCCGTGACAAAGGAATATTGTCAAGGACTTTGACCATGATAAGTCCGTGACAAAGTAAAAATTATCACGGACTTTGACCGTGACAAGTACGTGATAATTTTTCTTTGTCACAAACTTGTCACGGTCAAAGTCCATGAAAAATCTGGGCTGAATTTTTAAAAACAATGTTGGACAGTACAGTCGCTGCCACTGCTCAACAGTATATTTTTGTAGAGGGCCTTGAAAGTAATCTCTGAATTAGAGAGAGTTTTCCCAATTAACAAAAGAGACTCAGCAGAAGGAAGCAGCATGAAGATAGCGAGGCGGCTCAGCGAGATAGCACAGCGAGGAAACTCATTAATGCAGCTCAGTGAGGAAACTTGTCGAGAAATCTCTTCTTTATCTCCATTCTTACTTAGTAAAATTGAATCTTTTAGTTACATTATTTGCAAAGTTGTAACGATTGTAATATTGAGGGTGAGGTCAAACGATACCCGCGAGATACCAGGCTTAGCAGGGCCTGGGAAAGCTCACATGATCTATTGAATGACCTCACCGTGGAAACTTCAGAGGGACTTGGTTTGGAGGATTGAGAAGCGAGGCCACGTTAAGGCTTGTCTTAACCATCTTAGATACACCTGGTAAAGCACTGAGAGATCTTTCATCGTGGAAGCTTGTGCAGAGTAACCTTGAGTTCCATTGTATATTAAGCTTCGAGTCAAATAACCTTCTACTAAATGTCACATCTACTTTAACTGATGTCATTATCCAGTTAAATATTGTCCAATCCAAACTTGAGTAAACCACTATGGTATTGGGGCTGTGAGATTATTTGGTGAGCCACCTCTATGGTGACAGTCCTCTAACGCACAGTGTATAGGCAAAAAGCATGTCTTGAAATTTAATGATGATGACATAGGGTGTGATAACCCATCAGGCATTTAATGCTTGTAACTTAAAGTATGAGGGGGAGGTCTTTCACACTGTAGGGGATTGAGACATCTCGGGAAAGGTGTGGGGCTATTTATTGGCCTCAACCATTTATAAGATGGAGAGAGTTCTTTCTAGAGATTTTATTGCTAGAGAGAGAAAATATCACAGAGAAATTATTACAAACCAGGGACTTTACTCACCCATCATTGTCATTTATTATAGCTAACGAGAGAGATACCAGAGGTTGTTGGTGTATTGGCTACCTTTGAAGGTATACCTAGGGTGCTTCCTTCTTTCTCCCTTTGAATGAGTTATTTTTTAGTTTCCTTTATTATTATTTGAGTTATACACGAGAGATTAGTGAGTTCAATTTGAGTGTTTATCATATACAACACTGTGTGTTCATTTATCATTATCAAGAGTATTTGGGTTATCGTTTATCACCATACCTATAGGAGTTACGCATCTACTGGTATTACTATACTCCCGGGCTTCAAGTGTGTTTTCATTATTAAGTCACCGTTATAGGTGGAGTTTGAGAAAAATCTTAACAAGTGTGTTTTCATTGTTAAGTCACTTGAGAAAAATCTTAACAAGTTTGTTTACATTGTTAAGTCGCCATTATAGGTGGAGTTTGAGAAACATCTTAACAAATGTGTTTTCATTGTTAAGCCACCGTTATAGGTGTAGTTTGTGAAAAATCTTAAAACGTGTGTTTTCATTGTTAAGTCGCTATTATAGGTGGAGTTTGCAAAAAATCTTTACAAGTGTATTTTCATTATTAACTCACCATTATAGGTGGAGTTTGCAAAAAATCTTACCAAGTGTATTTTCATTGTTAAGTCACCGTTATAGGTGGAGTTGATAAAAAATCTTAACAAATATTTTTTCAATGTTAAGTCACCATTATAGGTGGAGTTTGCGAAAAAAAACTTAACAAGTGGTTTTCATTGTTGATGAAGCTTTATTTTTCTTCTTATTCTTAATTTTAATTGGCATAATGACCAGACTTATGTAAAGAACGAGAAGGCAGAAGTTACCTCAATCGCATAAATGGCAGACGAAGGAGTAGTAACTTCAACATTACTAGGGGTCTTAGATGAACCTTTTGTTGAAGGGGCACCAGTCCCTTGCGAACAGCTTCCCCACGATACGGCACAAGTGCCAAGAGAGGGGAAGGTTCTGATAGAGTAAAATTTTCGGTATATTTCGCTGTTGCTTTAAAAGCTACTCCAGTCAAAATCCTCAAAATACATACAAAATAATATCAAACTAAAGCATAGAGCGGTAAGTAAGGGTCTCAATCCACATTAAGGGGGTAAGTTAGAGATAAACTCAATTGTAATTCAATTTTATTTTCTTTTTGGACTTTTTACTTTTTCTAATTTTTTTAGTTTTTCTAATATTAAAACAATTTTGGATGAGAATGTGAATTAACACTAAACTAAATGGAAGATAAAAACAAAACTAACTACAAAGTGTGATAAAAAATAAGTGAAATCTAACTAAAATAAGAGATCAAGTGAGGTAATAAATGTGAGAGCATCAAGGAGTGAGACTACACCACAAATTCTAGCTATTCTAATTAATTAATTTAATTATTTGAATTCTCCCAAATTAATATCAAAATTTACAAATCAACTCTCGTTGCAAGTGTAATTTTAATAGTAATCTTTTAGAAAATTGAGTTTAACCCCCCCCCCCACACACACACACAACTCTAGAAAATAGATTTACACTCCTTTTAATTAATCACCCGCTATGATCGATTTATCAAAATTTATGTACATCTTAGAAAATAAAAATAGAGTTGAAATTCAAGTAATAATACCACACTTAAGAAATCCCTATCTCTAGTTCGAATCCAAAATGGGTATTATAACTAGAATTTCGATTTTCTCTCGAAAATCATTTACCCTCTCTCGAGGCATAAATTTAAGGGTGAGGGATTAAAATTAACATTCAAAGGGAATTTTCAAGTAATCAAACTAATTAAATTAAAATAATCATCAAATAAGGGTTCACCCCACCCCTTGAAAGGGAGATTTAGCCTAACATGATATTAAACATTATAATCAAATAAACTAGGCAATTAAAATAAAAGTAGAGAAGAGAACAATAAAACCAAATCCCTTTGAGTAAAATTGAACTCCAATCCTTGAATTTGCAATTTACATTCATCTAATTTATGTGATCAAACCAAAATTACATCAAAAATTACACTCAAAAATGGATTCTCACTAATTTATTTTTCTCACTAATCTAAAAAAAAAAGTAAAATAAAATAAATTCTAACCTAAAAAAACTAAACTAAAAACTGGTGTTTCTCTCTCTAAAATTGATGTGATAAAAGCCTCTTTTCAAAATGGTCTTCTTCTTCTCCTTTAAATAGTAGGTATGGAGCATGGGGGTAAATTGGAAAAATAGGATAGGGGTGTGCATGTGGTTATGGTGTAGGAGGGTATTTTAGGTGACACACACAGGTGCATGTGTGTTGTGAGGTGTGAGGGTGTTTTGGGTGAGGGAATAAAAATCTGATTTTGTAAAAGGGATTGGGGGTATTTTTGGAATAGAGGTAAAAAGGGGTTAAATGGGTTTATTAGGAATGTAGGCATTTAGACTTATTTGGTCTTTGGCTTTTGTATTTGGTAGGTGAAGAATTCGCAGGTAAAAATGGTTTGGAGAAGTGGGTTAAATGGGTTAACATGGGAAATGGGTCCATGGTAGGATTTGGGCATGGAGTTGTCGGGTTCTTGTGGTTCTCGGGTTAGGAGGTGGGTTCGAAGGTGAGGTGGAATAAGGTCGAAGGAGTGGGTCTAGCGGATATGGGTTGCTCGTGGGCGCGGGTTGGACTTTGTCGGAGCAAGGGTGGATTCGCGAACGGGGGTGTCGGAGTGGGTTCAAAAGTGGGTCAGCCAGACTAGGCTGAGTGGACGTGAGGAAGGGTGGTGTCGCCGGCGGGTTTTGTTGGAGATGATCTTGGGTAGGGAGATGAAGTGGTTAATGGCGATGGTGAGAGTTGTGATGTTGGATTGATTTTTTGGTTATGGAGTTGGGTGGTGTTAAGAGAGAGAAAGTGGGTGATAGAGTTTGAAGATGAAGAGGTAAGGGTTTGTGTGTGTGAGTGTTTAGGAGAGTTAGGGTGAGGTTGAGTGAGTGTTTGGGTGTTGGAGGGGTATAGGGTATTTGTGTGTGAGTGTTAGTTTGTACCCCTATAAAAATAACACAACCTGATTAAAAAAATTAAAACTAATAAAATATAATAAAATTCTAATCTAAAAATAAAAAAGACGACAAATAAAAAAAGTAAAAATTAAGCTAAAATAAAATAAAATAAAAATCAACTAAACTATTAAGGACTAATCCTAAAAATAAAAAGAAATAAAAATAAACATTAAAAATCTAATAAAACTAAAAAAAATTAAATTCCTAATATAATAAAACTAAAGAAAGATCAAACCTAATAAAATTAGAAAATAAATTTCTAAAAAAACTAATCCTAATAAAATTAAAATTAAAAACTAAAAAAATCAAATTCGAGATAAAGAAATAGAAAAAAATAGAAAATAAATCATAGAAAATTCTAAATAAATATAAAAAAAATAAAAACGAATCAAATAAAAATCTAAAAAATCCAAAGTACAAACACAAGGCGCACATGGGGTTCGGGTGACGGGTTAGGCTAGGGTTTGGTACGGGATTAGGAAAATAGCTCAATTTGACTGCAAATTGCCTCGAAATAATGTTTTTGACACAACAACTGCAATCAAGTCTGCACATTAAACATTTATGCGCATAATACCATTATTGTCGAGAATTAGTAACTAAAATACGCCTATTCGGGGTATAAAATATACACTTTTGGGCGCTTATCAGGTTCCACCATAGCCTCTCGAACTACACCTATATCAATGATCGCAAAGGCCGAAGGAACCTCTGGGCGAGCAGACGAACCAACAGTAGCTTCGGACCCAGAGGGAACAAGAGGATGCGAAGGAGGAAAAATGCCCGGAGACAACTGCAAATAGCACCAAAGTGTTAAACAACAGAAGCACCATGTCAATGAGGGAAAAGGGATAAGAATTGATCTTACCTCAGTAATTACAGAAAAAATGGCAAGCCCAGACCTTGCCGGAGGAAAATTAAGAAGTGAGCCAAGAAGAGTTGGGGCTAGCAAAGTACTATCCTAGCTTCGTCGATGAGCTCAACAGATGTGGCTTAAACCATCCTAGCTTCATGGGTGAAGAAGGTCCAAGTTTGGGAAAAGGAATCCACACGATACGACCTCGTGATGAAGTAGTTGGGTTTATTAAAGATGTAGATAAGGTCCTTCTGATTTTCTTCTTGTGGAAGCGAAATAGGCGATGGGGTTTGATGACTTCAGATAAGGTCTTTCGTTAGCTGTTATTCCGAGAAAATGCTCATAAAGAAAACCGGTCAGGATTATGGTGTTAGCAAAATTGGCCAAGTTATAGTGGATAAGGGAGCACTCCATGTCTAGATGGGTCATATCCAACCAGGTATAGAGGGACCCCAAAGTTATTGTTGTCAGAAGGAGTTTGAACCCCCTGGTTAAACGAATGGAGATGTTGATGAGATCCTGACGGGACTGGTCATTGGGTTTGCCTAGCAGCACAAAGCAAGAAAGGATAATAAGTATATAAGCTAGTAACTCTAAGGGTGTACCTTTGCCTTTACCAAAGCCCAAATAACTACCATTTTCAGAAGGGGCTTGAAATAAATAGTTGATAAAGGGAGCGAATGTAGCTTTGTTGGAAGACCCCTGCAGCTTTGACTAATCTGATCCAACGTCGTGTGAGCATCAGCTTCTTCGGCATCCAAGGGCTCATCAAAATAAGATGAGGTACCTGTGGGCTCATGCCCAAGCAACTCACATACATCCTCTAACATGACAGTGAATTCCCCCCACGCAGCTAGGAAAGTACGATTTATAACATTCCAATGTGATACCAACACCTGAAGGTGGCGTTGTGCTTAGATAGAGTGAACTCGTCGAACTAGGTTGCCTGATGAAGCCCAACCTTGGTAAGAGCATCTGTGTAAATGGACTGCATGTAACTGTTACAAGCAATAAAGTGGGTTGGGGAACCTCCTGGCCCTTCAAAGTCAATTTGGGAGTAAGGGAAGTCACCTCGGTCAAGACGGTAGTGCATTGTTCCCTCTGGTGGCAAGAAACCCCGGGCATCAATTGAGTCATCTTCATCACCAAGTGTTAATGCCTCACACTTGGCATTTAGAACTAACATCTTGCACATAGCACAATAAGTGTCATCCTCATCAAAAATAGGAGAACGACGGTAGAAGCACATCTGCTCTTGATGTGCCGCTATCAGTGCGATGGTATCCAGGGCAATAACAAAATTAGCACTGGCGGTTGGAACAACTGGGGTAGCATAAAAAGAAGCCATCGATGTTTTTTTATGGCACCAGAAGGGAAAATTCGGACAAATAGAAAGATGAGACTAAAAAGCGATGGAGTGGTTATTGTAGATGGTGGCAAAGAAAAGCTTGAGAAGAAATCAATAATGGCAAAAAGGGTTTTGTTTCTTTCTCTCTATAATACTCTGAAGACAATAATAGCAAATGAAGGTGTGAAAAGGAAAAACAAAACAAAATGTTGAAGCTATTGAACGTTTGGAATCCAAACAAATGGTCAAGTTTCCCCACTCTTCAGGGAGTGCTTTGACAGTTGAAAAGACAATCTCGCGTCATTAATGAGGTGACGCTAGGGAGAGAGAGTCTTGCTTTCAAAAGAAGTAATGATTTTTGGCACCATGATTTTTGAAATACATTTGAAAAAAAAAATCCGAATTATTGAAAGTCCTCACGCTGCAAGACTGAACGATGGTACAATATGTTGAAGATGCATCGGGGAGAATTTTAAACTTAAATCCAAGGAATGGAGTTTGCTCGCCGCACAGTTCAAAAAATTCACGATGTACCCTCGTCATAAGTCTAAATAGAGAAAACTTTTACTCGGGTACATTGGGGAGAATTTTTTTCTTTCTTGAACAAGTTGAAACGGGGATGGCCACAGATGTATTAGAGAGAACTTTAACCGTCTGAGAAAATGAGGTTTCCCGTAGCACACAGTTTAAAAAAATTCACGATGTCCCCTCTCCATAAGTCTAAACGGAGATAACTTTTACTCAGGTACGTCGGGGATAATTTTTTCTTTTTTGAACAAGTTAAAACGGTGACGACCATAACTCAGATACATCGAGGAGAATTTTAAAAGTTCAAACGTCGGGAATTTTTTTATTAGAGAAAAGGGAGAGAATTCCTGGTACCAGGGGCAGTCCTAACGAAGAGAAGGGGGTGAAAGTGATGGAAAGAAGTTCCAAGGGATTATATATGGTCCACTGGATTGAGAATTTTCCGTGAAGATATTTCTTGCACTCACAACAAATCTCTACATGAAGGGGAAAATGTAGGGGGCTTGAAGGTAATCTCTTAATTAGAGAGAGCATTCCCAATTAACATAAGAGACTCAAGAGAATGAACCAGCATGAAGACAGTAAGGCAGCTCAGTGAGACAGCTCTGCGAGGCAGCATAATGAGGATGCTCATTAATGCAACTCAGTGAGGAAACTTTCCAAGAAATCTCTTCTTTATCTTTCGTTCTTACTTAGTCAAATTGAATCTTTTAGTTATATTATTTGTAATGTTGTAACGATTGTAATATTGAGGGTGAGGTCAAACGGATCTCGCAAGAGACTAGGCCTAATAAGGCCTGGAAGAGCCCACATACTCTATCGAATAACCTCTCCGTGGGAACTTCAGTGGGACTTAGTTTGGAGGATTGAGAAGTGAGGCAGCCTTAAGGCTTTTCTTGACTATCTTAGATACACGTGGTAAAACACCGAGAGATCTTTCTTCATGGAAGCTTGTGCAAGGAAACCTTGAGTTCCATCGTATTTTGAGCTTCGAGCCAAACAGTCCTCTACCAAATTTCACATTTACTGTAGGTGATGTCATTGTCCAGTTAAACATTTTCCAACACAAACTTGAGTAAACCACTGTGGTATTGGGGCGGTTAGACAATTTGGTGAGCCACCTTTATAGTGACAGTCCTCTGACGCACAATGTATAGGCAAAAAAGTATGTCCTGGCATTTAATGATGATGACGTAGGGTGTGCTAACCCATCAGGCATTTAATGCTTATGACTTAAAGTATGAGGGGGAGGTCTTTCACACTATAGGGGATTGAGACATCTCGGGAAAGGTGTGGGGATATTTATTGGCCTCAACCACTTCTGAGATGCAGAGAGTTTATTTCTAGAGGGAGAAGATATCGCAGAGGAATTATTATAAACCAAAGAGGTTACTCACCCACTATTGTAATTTATTGTGAAGCTTTTAATAGATAACGAGAGAGATACCAGAGGTTGTTAGTGTATTGGCTACCTGTCAAGGTGTATCTAGGGTGATTACTTATTTCTCCCTTTGAATGAGTTATTTTTTAGTTTCCTTTATTATTATTTGAGTTTGACACGAGAGATTTGTGAATTCAATCTGAGTGTTTATCATATACAACTCAGTGTGTTCATTTATCATTATCAAGAGTATTTGGGTTATCGTTTATCACCATACCTATAGGGGTTACGTCTCTACTAGTATTACTATACTCTCACGCTTCAAGGGGACTACCCTCTTATAATTTTAATCTGTTACAGCATATTTAAACTTGTTCATTCAATATATATATATATATATATATATATATATATATATATATATCAAGCAACAATCAACAATCAACAATTCATAAAAACTACATATGAATTAACCAACCAATATTCATAACCAACCAACATTCAACATTCAAATGATATACATACAAATAATATCTAACAAAAAATATTCTTAAGCATGAAAATAATACAAATGATGTCGAGGGCTTAAGTTTTAAGCAGGTCTGAGGTGGAAGGTAGACCACACTACATATGAATTGATACAACCATTAATTCGTCGAACGCCACACATTACACCAAAATGGGCAAATTGTCACCTTTCAGCGGGTCACCCTTGTCAAGGTCATTGACCGTGACAAAAAACACGCGTTTTGTGTCACGGTCATTGACCTTGACACGACCGTGACAAGCCCGTGACAAATTTACTTGTCACGGACTTGTCACGGTCAATGACCTTGACACGACCGTGACAATGTTTACAGCAAAATCCCTTTCCCCCTTCTTTTTTCCCTCCCGCGCCGTTTCCTCCGTCTCTCTCTCTCTCTCTCGACGCTGCTCTCTCTCTCTACTTTCAGGTTTAATTCTCTCTCTCTCTCTCTCTCTCTCTCTCTCTCTCTCTCTCTTCCATTTATATATATGTTTGTGTGTATATATATGTGTGTATGTGTGTATATATGTGCGTGTGTGTGTGCATGTGTGGGGGGTGGGGGCAGGGTGGGGTAGGGGTAGGGGGTGGGGCAGGGTGTGGGGTAGGGTGGGGGCAGGGTGGGGGTAGGGTGGGGGTAGGGTGGGGGCAGGGTGAGGGTAGGGGGTAGGGGTTAAAAATGTAAATAAATAAGTAATTTTCTATAAATTTCCAAAAATAATATCCAAAAATATAAATGTAAATAATATCCAAAAATTTAAATTTGTAGTAATTGTCATCCGAAGTTGCTAAAAGCATCCGAAGTTAAAAAAACATGAAAAATAAAATATTTTTTAGGATTTGTGGTGAATAACTAAAGTTAAAAAAAGTATTACTTTAGTCATTAAATTACTTTTTGAATTCGGGCGATGCACGTAAATTTGTAGTAATTGTCTTATAATAAAGATCAATTAGTCTATGTTGTTGAAAATTTTGATTAAATTGGTAAGCCCTTCATATTTTAAAAATGTTGTTTTTATTCCTATAGAACAGCTTAGATAGTGTGTGTGTATGTGTATGTGGTCAACCCATGAATTTATTTTTGTATTTGAATTAACCCATGAATTTATTTTTGTATTTGAATTAACCCATTATATGAAACATACTTGAAATTAAATATAGTGCGCATAGATACTAGCATTCTAGTTCTTATGCGTACGCATTCAATAGCCCTTAGACCCGTTCGAGAGTCATTACCCCTGTAATGAGATCTCTCGAATTGTCCCGTTTGGACAGTTTGAGACCGTATAATTTCTGTATAATATTCTTATTGACTTAAAGTTGTTACTTTTGGAGGAAGTTCTGCAGTCGTATCTTAATGTTCTCTGGGTACATACTAGATTGACAAGTGTGACTGTTATTTCAATTGACCAATTGAAATAACACTCACACCTGCCAATCTACGTCGTGTACTTGGAGAACTAAGGGGATATGCTGTCGAATTTTTTTCAAATCGTAACAATGTGCATGAGCTGTTAAGTATATTACAGAAAAATGCAGTCTTGAATGGGATAGGACCACTTACCCTTTAATAGGATAATTAAATGATGGGATAATTAAATAAAACATACTATAAATCTAAGTTTTGTTTACCTTTAATAGGTGTGTAGTTGTGGTAGCTGTGATGGGATATCCGAAATACAAAGAGTGGATGGGTGAGACTAATAAAATGGGGGATGTGTTTCGCAGAGGTGCTAACGAATTTGTGAAATATGCAAAGAGATGTCGTAATGATGAAGAGTTTCCGTGTCCGTGTGCTAGGTGTAAGAATGGTAAGGTGTTTGAGTGGAAAACAGTTGAACTACATTTGTTAAGATCGGGTATGCAAGATAGTTATCGATTTTGGAGTTTCCACGGTGAATTGAAAGTTCCTTTTGTCCCCGACAAACCTTCACAACAACCTTCAACAAGTAGAATAGATGTAGAAGGGGACGACGTAGATCATAATATGTTAGAGGATTTAGTTGATGATGCGTACGGAGTTTATGAAGCTGAGGAGAATGAGGTTACTGATGATGTAGAATATTCAAGTGCTCGTGAAGATAACACGATAAAACTTGACGATGACTACCAAAGTTTAAAATTTAAGGCGACCCAACCGTTATACTCTGGCTGTGAGAAAGATCAAACAACTTTACATGCCATGGTTGGTTTGCACAGTTTGAAGACGCAGTACGGTTTGTCTGGAAATAGCGTAACGGGAATTCTGAAATGGGTGAAGGGCTTATTACCCAAGGTGAATACACTTCCAAATAGCTATCTTGTTATGAAGAACAGTTTGAAAGGTTTGGGAATGAAGTATAAATTGATTCATGCTTGTGTGTATGACTGCATACTATACCGAAAGGAGTATGAAAATCTCGATTGTTGTCCGGTATGCGATGAACCTAGATATGTCCAATCTACTAGTAAGGAAGGCACAAGCTCAAAAGTGCCTCAAAAAGTATTGAAATATTTTCCCGTTGGGCCTAGATTAAAGCGATTTTTCACAGTACCATGGATTTCAGAGGCAATGACTTGGCATGCTAGGGCAGAAGTAGGGGGTAATATCATGCGTCATCCTATTGATTCTACTGCCTGGCGGGGGATGAATTTTGAGTATCCCGATTTTGCTCGAGAACAACGCAACATTCGTTTGGCTATATCAACAGATGGTTTCAATCCATTTGAAAATATAAGCACCAATCAGAGTATATGGTCAGTGATCCTAGCCCTACTCAACCTCCCTCCTTCACAGTGTATGAGACCTGAATTTTCGATGATGGCTTTATTGATACCTGGGCCAAAGGCACCAAGTGATGACATTGATATCTACCTGGCTCCTTTGGTAGAAGAATTAAATGAGTTGTGGGAAGAGGGTGTGAAATCATTTGACTCTTTTAGAAAAGAAGAGTTTACGCTGAAAGCTATGTTGATGTGGGCAATTCATGATTTTCCAGCTTATGGGACATTATCCGGATGTGTAGTACATGGTTATTTGGGGTGTCCTATTTGTGGAGAGGAGACTGAATCTCTTCGTCTATCCTCTAGCTTAAAAAATGTATACCATTGCCACAGGAGGTTTTTACCCCCAACTCATAGTTTCAGATTTGAGAAAGGTTCCAATTTTTTATTGGGCGGAGTTGAACATAGGCTACCGTCGAGACAACTTTCGGGTTCAGAAATTGAAAGTAAATCTTCTGAATGTGGCCCAAATATGCCAGGTAAGAATCCCAAATTTAAGAATGTCAAGCATAAGAAGACCCCAACCGGGAATGAAACTGAGATAAGAAAGGCATGGTCTCGGAGGTCAATTTTATTTAACTTGCCTTATTGGAAGAAAAACCCGGTGCGCCATGTATTGGATGTGATGCATGCAGAGAAGAACTTCGCTGAACATATTGTGGGTACTTGCCTTGGGGGGAGTCATTCGAAGGATGGAGAAAATGCACGAAAAGACCTTAAAACGTTAAAACTTAAACCACAACTATGGTTGAAAGAAGATAGTAGGGGAAGGACAATAATTCCCCCTGGTGCGTTTACTTTGACGAGTGAGGAAAGGAAGGTGCTTCTAGACACAATATATAATTTGAAGGGCCCATCTACTTTTTCTTCCAACTTGCAAAGGATTATGAATTATGTTACTCATGATTTACATAAGTGTAAGTCCCACGATTGACATGTGATCATGCAATTGGTTCCTCTATTGTTTAAGCACTGTTTCTCCAAGAACAAGGATTTGCGTAGGGCTATTATGCAAATTAGTATTACCTTCTCCCTCTTGTGTGAGAAGGTAGTGAATCGAGAACACATAGTGGCCGCAAAATTGGTTGTGAACGAAGCGATTTATGTATTGGATAAAAATGCTTGTAAAGTTGATCCTGTCACCAATTTGATCATGGTTGACTTGTCCAAGTTGAAGAGCAACGACCACGTGAGCGATGAGCCGTTTGTTTGTGCATTTCAAAAGGTTAAGCAAGTGTTTTACTCGGAGTATATCAACAACGAGCCGTGGTCAATTGTCCAACACGCGCCAAGGCGTCTAAATAGTAGTGTGGATGACTTGGCTGCTCCTACCGAATATCAATCCATTTTTTATGATAACCCGAATTTGAAACAATTTTTCAATTTGTAATAAATATTTCAATTTGTACCGAAACATCCATTTTTAATGCTTGTACTTGATCTGCACTTTATCATTTTCACTCTTGTGTAGTGTGCGTGTGTGGAGAGGAGATTAATACATAAATATTCCAACTACATCTAAGTTTTATTTATACTAATCCATGAATATACGCTTCTTACCTTTAATAGGTGATTAGTACATAGTTATTTGGGGTGTCCTATTTGTGGAGAGGAGACTGAATCTCTTCGTCTATCCGAACACTAAGAAATGCCATAATCCTATGGAGCGATGCTCTGCAAATTCCTCCCAACCGTTATGTAGCCAAACATCACCAGTTGAAGTTGTCAATTCCACTTTCCATACCCCACCACTTGGAACTTCTAGTAAAACATGGGAGACCATTGAAAGGTGGAATTGACAACTTCAACTGCTGATTTTTGGCTACACAACGGTTGGAAGGAATTTGCAACGCATAACTCCATAGGATTATGGTATTTTTTAGTGTTTAGATATGAAGAGAATTATATTTGACACGATTGCCCGGGGTACATTAGTTGGAAGCAGGTGCCATATGAGCTCAAGTTAGCCGTTTGAGTGACACTACAGGTAATGTATTTATATTTATATGTCAATTTTGATTTCGATTTCAATTACGATTTATATTTATCTATATTTGAGGGGCGGATACTAATTTTACTTTATTTCAATTCAGGGGACAGGGAGTGGCCCTAAGGGTAGGCCACATATGCTCTATACTTATGTGGCTATTCGGACGAGAAGGGAAGGATAAGGAGGTGTTCCTGAGCGTCGCGGTACAAAATCTCTTTTCCATGCAAATAGTTTGTAGATTTGAGATAAAATGATGGTGATGTTGTTTCTTCTTAAATAGTTTCTTATTTGAATATATATTTGCATTATCTTTAGTTTGTTCGGATATATGATGTTTGGAACAGGTACATCGTTGCTATAACAGGTACAAATATACTGCTGGGCAGTGGCAGTGGCCATACTGCCCAGCAGATTTTTTTTAAATTTTGCCCATAATTGTCACGGTCAATGACCGTGACAATTTTTTAAAAAAGGGTCACGGCTTTGTCACGGTTTATAACCGTGACAAATGTGTCACGGTCATTGACGGCGACACGATCGTGACACAAAACGCGAGTTTTGTGTCAAGGTCAATGACCGTGACACGACCGTGACAAAAAAAGTTGTCTCGCCTCGAAATGTCACGTTCATTGCCCTTGACAAGTTGGATTTGTCAAGGTCAATGACCTTGACAAATGGGCAGATTTGGTGTAATGACATTATTTTTCCAACCACAGAGGTTCATTCTCTTTTTCGAGCATAATACGCATGACGCGAACCTTTGCCTCAATATCTTGCAATATATGTACATGAACCACACTATTCGGATGTGTGTTCGGGTTCGTTACCCCTTAGCTATTGTATTATTCTCCCGAAGGTCTATTAAATACACACTCGACTAACCCATTGTTGACATAGTCCATTATACAGGGGTCAAGGTGGCAAATAGATCATATGCAGGCGGCGAGTGGGTGCGTATCGGCGATGAGGGTGAGAGAGATGGACTAGTGGCGTCCTCATATACCGTCTTCCTCTTACCCTTACATAAGGTGGGCCTTAACTTACGCTTCATGTACTCGAACATATTGAGGACTGTCACCTCCAACCTTTCTAACTTATCGTCATGGGTGTCCACCTTACGATCTGTGGCACCCCGCCTAATAAAATATCGGGTGATCAATCCTGTACCAAATTAAAACATGAATCTTATATGGTTCATTCTCAGCATCACTGTCGAAAACCAATATATTACTAACAACCTATTAGGCCTGGCGTCAAAATTTTAATTAACTAATCTTTTTAACCAAACTAACCATAATAAAATCAATCACAATAGTTTATATACACAGAACTTAAATGAAATAGGATAATCGAACTCTCGGTACAACATATAATACAACCAAATCGAAGTGCTGCAAACTAAAACGCGGTAAAAGAATAAATGAATACAGTTGGGCCATCAACCTGAATGTTACTACAATACCTCTTATCTAGATCACAAGGATAGAGGCGTCTAAAATAATCCTGCATGCATCAACAGCTGCTGCAGCAACGTCTGACTCGAAAGAATCATCATCCAGGCGTCCATGTGACTAGACACCTAAAATATATACATATATAGCAAGAGATAGGGAAAATAGAGAAACGGTTTAAAGCCCGAGTTTTGAAAATATTTAGCAAGTGCATCAAAAGCTATATTTATAAAATATGAAATCTCTCATATTTAAATTGGTATCGCACTCCCATAAGATACACCTCACCCATTATCTAATAGTGCAAACCTATCGTATACATTTTTAAACAACCTAGTTAAGCTACCCTGCCTAACTTATCTCTTTCACACATCCTCTGAATTCTCATAACTATCACTTACCCGACGTGATATAATATAAGTTATACCGTAAGCTATCACATAAGCTTTAATTGATATAATCATCGATTATATATATATATATATATATATACACACCATTCATATTCCGAAACTTTCACTAGTTTAAAATACCATTTTCACTTTAGTATATAATTCTCACTTTAATATAAGAGTCACAGTTTAAATCAGGATAAAAATCTCTCGGAAGGAGAATAAAATCTTATTCATCTTACACTTAACACAAGTCTAAATTATATGATTTCACATTTTCATATACGAGCGACATACTATACGCAACAAGTATATTTATACCTATATCACAACCATGTGTATAATAACCATCCCACCGAGCTATAACTTGAGGATGCAGTTTCAAAGTGCTATCATCATCCAGGTATACTCAACTTAACTCGGGTAGCACTGTCAATGGATCGGATTTTATTCGAATCCAAATCCGATCCATTTAAGCGGATATGGATCATGCCTAAAATTCGATTATCCGATAACCCGATTACCAGATTAGCTGTTTATTAAATGGAGTGGATTTGGATTTATATACTCCGATTCATTAATAATCCGCTCCGATTAATATTTTTATATTATAATACATTTTTAATTAATATATTGTATTTAATAATATTTTAAATATATATTTAAAATATTTATCATAATAGTTCTTTATTTCATTATCTGTTTTTTTGGAACATTTGCAAAATAAATTTAGGAAGAGTTGAAAATAAAAATGTTACAAATAAAGTTTAACATAAACGGATAATCGGATAAACGGATCGGATCCGAATCCGTTTAACATAAACGGGTAAGAATTTGGATTTGCCTGATACGATCTGATTAATAAACGGATCATATCCGAATTCGTTTAACATAAACGGATATGGATTTGGATTTGCCTGATATAGTCCGAATCCGATCTATTTACAGGCCTAAACCCAGGTACCAAGTCTGACTCACTCATGATCATGGTAAAAACACTAAACGGTGGAGGTGATCATATTCCCTCCTGAGAGTGGAATCATTATCGCACCCATATTCGGGACGATATGACCTGGGGACTATACTCTCCCTGCTCCTCAACCCAGGGAATTCACCCACATAGCGCAACCTCCCGAGATAGCACTAGAGATATATGTATACATAAATATATCATTCACATACCGATGTATTTATAACCAAATCATATTTATACTATAACAACACCCGTACATATTATATATATCACTTCTCAGTATACCCTGCCTATAATTGCCAAACTCTCATAGCGATCGCCAACAATCCTGAATGTTCCCATTCGTAATAGTATATAAGTATTCACACGCTTAAAGTACTAAACCTATAAGTATTCTCTTGCTTAAGATTTAACTCACACGTTAATCACTTTTAAGGATTTTATATAAACCCGAATATACCGATTCGTAATAATTAAATAAGTATACACGCAACTTATTTTAATTCCATAGGTATCGCATCACCTACGATAATAATCGTCAATATAGACGTACCAGATAGTAGCTTAATCTTATCTAGCCCATGTCCTAAATTCCATCCTACTCGTATCCTAGGATTCACTCAAATGGAATCGGCCCATATTTATTCTCTACGCATAAATATATATACACACTTGCTGAAGACTTCTCTCGAATGTTACTCGTCTTAAACATTCATTAAGTCCGTACCCTGGATTGTACACTCAACTAATCTTAGGTTCTCTCTTTCAACCCAAGGTTAACTCACCCTCAACTCCATTATCTAGGAGTCCAAATATCACATCCAGAATCCCCTACAATAATATCCAATTTATAATTTAACTCCCCTTAAACTTAAGGAAGAAAAATTTTAAATTCCTGAAGATGCGAATCGATTCGCCCCAACTACGAATCAATTCGGTCTAAATCTGAATCGGATCGAACAGGATCAGTACTCAGGTCTTCAGGGGTGAATCGATTTGCCCTAAATGCGAATCGATTCAACATGAGACAGTCCTATAGGTCTTCCTAAGCGAATCGATTCGCCCTAACAGAGGTTGGCAGTTCGGACGATTTCTTCATCTACAAAATCCCAATAATTCATCCCAACCTCCATTTTTATGGTTTCTAATCCCAACCAATAACAATATAATTATCCAATCACTGATTTATAACTAACACATCAATTATTTTATGGAATAGAACAATATCTCTTGGATTTAAACCCTAAAACCATTTAAACTCTCATTTCTCATTTCATCCCATTTCTAACCATATATACACACCATTAACGTGGGTTTAACACTAGAATTCATAAAGAGTTAACAACACATCAATTTGTGAACTCAAAATCAAATTTCTCAAATTTATTTCAAGGGTTTCAACCCAAAAATCCTATAGTTTACCAATTATGATATGAGATACACACACTCGGTTGAATAAAGCAAGTAAACAATTACCTCGTGGATAAAATTTGACGATCTCGAGTCTAATCATGTGGAGTTTGGGCCGGAATCCCCTTTCTCTTCTCCCTTTTCCTTCTTCCTTTATTCTCTTCTCCCTTTTTTTCCTTCTCTTTCTCTCTCTTAGGGCTTATAAGAGGGAGATAAGGGTTTATCCCTTATAAAACCCAATTTTGACTCGTATACTCAACTACGAGTCCCTGTTAGTCCAAAAGTCCCCGAAACCCAAACGCTACCTCTGGGTACTCTATTCTGACTAACTCGGCCATTCCAAAACCAACTTTGCACTCGAAATCTCCATCCGAGTCACTTAACTAAAATTCACTAATCGGACCCAACACTTCTCAACCCGCATTTTCTCCAACGTGAAATAATTCCCGGCGTTTTACCCAACTGCGACAGGATATAAAAAATATTTTGACTCATTAACTTAGTCCCAAAAGTAGATGTAACACACATCGGTAATAATCTAACACTCAAAAATTTCAAAATTACTATTCACAGTAATTTCCTCTAATTATCAGATTACACCCACTTATGTAATTTAAATATCCATAAAAGTACGGGATATTACACGATCCAATACTCGGTATTGCTCGTCTCAATCTCGGTGAGCCTCGACTGCACCACCTGAGAGCTCACCCCCTTGTCCTCCCCTTGTGATCCGCCCCGAGCACTTGGCTTAATGCGTCCATATCCAAAGATTATAACGTGACAACAAGTACGTGATTAGTTAAGTTAAAATAAAAATTATAACGTGATTAAAAAAATTAAATAATTGGAAGATATTTTTATAACTTACAATTGTGTCTGTCACGCTCGGGGGAACTTCTTTATCCTTGCCCTTCTTTGTCCGAATTGCCACATAGACATCGAACCTATGTAGCCTACCCCAAGGGCCACTCCCCATCTCCTGAAATAAAATAATGCAAAATTAATAGGTAATGCAAAGTAATGCTAAATTAGAATAACATAAAGTTAAATAAAATTAAAAACTTACCATCTTGTGCTCCACATTGGCGTAAGAAGTACGCCCGGAGTAACGCACATTGACCTTTTTAGCCCGATTTTCCCTTCGCGATTGACGAGATGTCAACTACCAATCCTTAATCTTATTGTCGACAAACTACTGTCAGTTTACCAATGAGATCGCCTCCTTCGACAGTACTGTGTCACGGACCCTCAATATGGACTCCTGGTTCTGCCCAAAGTACCGTACCCACATGTATTTCTTTCACGTTTTGTATTTCTCTCTCAATTGTTCGAACATGGAGTCGCAGACATGTGGGGGCAGGCTGAATTATTCCTATCAAACAAATACAATAAAAAAGAAAGTAAATGTTAGTTGTATTTAAATTATAAAATATAAATATAAATACAAAATAAAAATAAAGTGAGTAATTACCTATAGTTAGGGGCAGACCCACCCCATCCCGAAGGGGTGCGGCCGCACCCACAAAGGTTTGGAAATTTTTGTTGCTTATACTGAAAAAAATTATGGACTTATGTGTATGTTTTTAAAACTATGGGGGCAAATTGTAAATAAACCTAAAGATAAAACAAAACAAAACCAAACCTAATATCCTCCACTCTCTTTCTATCAATCATTTCTCTTCTCTCCCTCTCTCCCCTCCCTCTCACATCTCCCCTGCCTTATCCCCTTTCCTCTTCTCTCCCTCCCCTCCCCTCCCCTCCCTCCCCTTATCGGCCTCTGCTCTCGGAAGGGACAACCCCTGCCCCAGACGACCAGGCTATAGATCCCCCTCTCGCCTCCTCTCGACAGCTACCGCTGGCAGCCCTCCTCCTCTTGGCTCTCGCTACCATGCATCTGCTCCTCTCTCGGCATAGAACACTAGTAATTTTTATGGATATTGATAGTTAATTTGTATGAAATATGTTAATTTGCAAGTTAATTTGTTAATTTGTATGTTTTTTTAGATATTCTATATAATTTTGTTGTTGCTGAAATTTTGTTAGTTAATTTGTATGAAACTTTAATTTATTTAATTCAGTTTAGTTTGTATGAACTTTAGTTGTTAAAAAATGTTGATTTGTTTGCTTGTTAAAAAATTATGATTTATTACGTAGGGGCTAAAAATTAGTGAATATTAATCACAAGATTTTTAGTGTTAAAAATTGCAAAACAAGTAAAACTAATCTAAAAAAGTATCCTCGGGGGCTCCCGCCCCCGAACCCATCGGAATTTGTCAAAAGTTCCCTCACCTACAGACCAAAAATCCTGGGTCCTCCACTGCCTGTAGTGCCTTCTGAGTGGCCATATTGAGCTCGATGGGCACCTCCCTCCAATTCGTGTACCCCGGACCGACGATCGTCTTGAGCAACGCATGGGCCCTAGCTTGTAAGGTTGTCTTGTTCTCGATGAGGGACCCCAATATTCCCCATTTGGGGGGCCTAGTGGCAGACGAGCCTTCCTTGCCTCCGCTACTGTGTCGCCCTGATGAAGACATTTCCTACAAAAGTTTTTGTTATTAGTACAACATATATATGAGAAAATGATCAAATCCAAATGAATAAAAATATTTCACAAGTTAACGACATTATAAATCTAAATATTACTTCAATTTCGGGTCATGTCACGGATTTTGAATTAATGCTTAAATTGATTAAAATCCAAATTAACATATTCGCTAACCAAAAAACCAATTTTGATTCAAATCTGATAATAACAAAGCATTTGAAGAATACAAGTTAACAAAGCAATATAAAGAATACAAGTTAACGACATTATAAATCTAAATATTGTTTCAATTTCGTCCGATAATAATAAAGCACTAGAAGAATACACGCAACTGGTTATTACAAATAATTAGTATAAGTACAAGAAATATCACAATGAAGAAATCTACGAAAATAATCACAAAGGAAAAAAGTAAAGAGCAAACACAATAACGATACACGTGGTTCGACAATTTGACTACGTCCACAGAGAGGTTACAGTTTTTATTAGGTGCCGGTTGTAAAATTTATAGGTGATTTATAAAAGAGTTTGAGTTATACAGGGAACTCAAAACAACACGTGGATTGTCACACCCCAAACCCAATTCCATTCTAATTATTTCATTTATATCATAATTAAATCATAACCTTCAATGCATTTGAAATGTAATTCATTTATTGATATTTTCATGTGTAATGTACATAATGAACATAATGCTATTATTTATGCCATAACATAATCAACATCAGAGTCATGATTAGGCGAACATATAATACTATGAGTATCTATGATTAAATATTACAATTATCAACCCAACCCATGCTAACTTAATATATACAATGTGAGTGTAGTAAAATCTTCAGTGTGATAATGACAAAATCCCAATATTTAAATCGCATCTCTTTCTAACGGCGCAACTCTCAAAATTTTCGATCATACGGTATCCTAGCTCGCAGGATATAAACCTGAAAATGTTAAATTATAAACTGTAAGCATTACGCTTAGTGAGGTACTCTTTCCCTGCAATGAGATAACAGTACTATATATCAAATATGTGGATATAAAATCAAACAGTCCTGCCCGTTGGCAATAACAATCCCAGATCATAAGACCCAAGTAATTCTGCGCATTGGCAATAGTAAGTCTGCCCATTGGCATAATAAGTATTCCCATTGGCAATAATATGTTTGCCCATTGGCAATAATAAGTCTGCCCATTGACAATAATATGTCTACCCATTGGCAATAATAAGTCTTCTCATTAACAATAATAAGTCTGCCCATTGGCAATAATATGTCTGCCCATTAGCAATAATAAGTATGTCCATTGGCAATAATATGTCTGCCCATCGGTAATAATAAGTCTGCCTATTGGCAATAATATGCCAGCTTTTCAAGCTTTCTTCATATCTTCATATCATTCATATATATGTATATATGAAATAATCATAAGTACACTCACCTTGGTAATTTAACAGGCTTTCCCTTTTTCTTTGTCTGGCACTTGTTCAACCAGTTCTTCTTCCTTTCCTATCACTCTTACAATATAAATAACATCATAAAAATATCAACAATCCAAAGAATAACTTAAACGTAACTCAATTCATAAGCATTATATGATTCCATTCACATCACTTATCATAAATGAACTTACATCTAAATTCGTGTCAAGATGGTTAACATATCCAAATAATATACTAAACATGCTTTCATTTCTCATTGGTAATCCAATGATTATCATATTAGGTTTCTAATACAACATACGAAACATCATTTCAGGTTCCTAGAGCAAGTTATGCCCATTTTTTCAATACATAGCAAATCTGCCCTATAGGCTCATCAATCGTTCAGTCAACTTCCAAGAATTTTCATAATTTCTCTACAATATAACTTTCTATGATGTTCTACCCAATCTCAATAAACATATTGAATAATACGAAATTAAAGTTTCATAATTTTTAGAGTTCTTTTGCTATGTCGGGCTAAACATCGAACACATGGTATGTGTACTTACACTTTGGGGGCAAATTTTATACCCAAACTTCCAACTATCACCCAAGATTCATTTCTTGGTATTTTTACATAATATTCGTATATGTTATACATATATGAGTCTATTTTCATCTCTAATTAGAATTACTTAATTCTAGTAAGTATACAAAAATATATAGAAGTTTGACTGCACAAGGTTCCAAACCGAAGCAATTTTAAGGGTTTACACTTTCTATTTTGGCGTAAACTTGCATCTATTCATACGTATAAACCAAGTCATGAAAGTTCTATAAAAAATCTATGATTTATATCATTTCAATCAGTAACACGAGAAAAATAACAAGACTTACATATAGAATTATCTTAAGGACTTTTTCGTAATTTCCCATAGATTTTTCTCTAATTTTTCTCCTCAATTCTTCTTCGACTTCCCACTTCTCTTCCTCTCAAGATAAACTTTTTAATGACTGAGTTTTGGCCGAAGGAGGAGGTAATATAAAGGGTGTAAAGTCATCCTAACTCACCTCCTTCTTTAAGCAATCAAAATCCACCATTTGTTATACTAATAAGACGAAATATCATTTAACGAATGGACAAATTTTCCCTTGCTTTGTAACTCCAGCATAACTTCTTGCTCGGACCTCCGTTTAACGCACCGTTTGTTGTGTTACAAACCTAACTCATATATCTACAACTGTCTAGTTTTTACCTTAAGTCAATTGTTATTTTATAAGGGTCAAAACTAGTCTTCAACCTGAATATTCCTACCGAAACGTCAAAATTTTATATTTGTGACTAATTCAATATTTCGTGCTTTCTGAAGGTAGGATTAGACTAAACATAATAACTTAACATTATATATATTAATAACGCATTACCCATGTCACATAAGCTAAGCATGATTTAAGCGTAATTTATCATAATCATATTCGGGTTGTCCCAATTCTCCCCTCGTTAGGAAATTTTATCCCCGAAATTGACATACCTTGGTTGTCCAAATCAAACAAATACGAATAACACATGTTCATGGTATCCTCGTTCTCCCATGTAACTTCTTCTATGGAATGTCTTCTCCACACAACTTTCACAAGTGGGATCACTTTGGATCTCAATATTTGTTCCTTTCTATCCACGATAGCAAGTGGTTCTTCCACATAACTCAAGTCTTCCTTCAACTCAATAGGTTGTTCCACCAACACATGTAAAGGATCCCATATATAATTTCTTAACATAAAAATATGGAAAACATCATGTAATCGGGATAACTCTGGGGGTAATGCTAACTTGTAGGCAACCACCCTGACTTTTTTAAGAATTTTATAGGGTCCAAACTTTCCTTTCTTTCCAAACCTCATAACTCCCCTCGATATTCAAAGAAACACATAATCCCCTTTCTGGACTTCCAAATATTTTCGTCGTTTATCCGCATAACTTTTCTGTCTGCTTTGAACTGTCTTCATTCTATCTTGAATAATCTTCACCTTTTTAGTCATGACTTCAATTAATTCTAGACCCTCTATCTTCCTTTCATAAACTTCAGTCAAACATAGGGGTGTACGACACCATCTACCATACAATGCTTCTTATGGAGTCATACCAATAGTGGATTCAAACTATTGTTATATACAAATTCTATTAAAGGTAAATATTCATCTTAATTACCTTTAAAATCCAGCACACAAGCTCTAAGCATATCTTCTAAAATTTGTATTGTTCTTTCAGACTGCCCACCCATCTGAGGATGAAAAGCTGTACTAAACATCAAGTTAGTACCCATAGCATACTGCAAACTATCCCAAAACCTGGATGTAAAAGTAGGGTCCCTATCTGAAATAATAGAAATAGGTGCTCCATGCAATTAAATAATTTCATTAACATATAATCTAGCATACCTATCAACTGTATACGTAGTCTTGACTGATAGGAAATGAGATGACTTGCTCAACCCGTCTACCACCACCCAAATCGAATCTGACCCCTTCTGATATCGAGGAAGCCCAACTTCAAAATCCATCGTTACATGATCCCTTCCATTCCGGTATTGGCAATGGTTGAAGCAGACTAACAGGTTTATGATGCTCCATTTTCACTTGCTGACATATAAGGCATCTAGCAACAAAATCAACTATTTCCTTCTTCATATTATTCCACCAATAATGCTCCTTCAAATTCCTCTACATTTTAGTGCTAACAGGATGCATAACATAAATGGAATTTTGAGCCTCATCTAAAATTTTCGCTTTCAATCCATCCACATTAGGCACACATAATCGTTGCTTATATAATAAAGTGCTATCATTAACAATACATAAATCATCAGACTTACGATCTCGAACATTTTGTCATTTCTTCTCAATAAAAGGATCATGACTTTGCAAATCACGAATACGTGTAGCTAACAAAGGCCTCAAGCTGACATGAGAAAATAATATGTCCCTATCTGCTAGCTTTAATTCCACTCCCATGAATCTCAAGTTCATAATGTGAGCAACTCTATCCCATCAAATATAAGATAACCTGCCCGAAGCCTTTCTGCTGAGAGCATTTGCAACTATATTTACCTTCCCTGGATGGTAGTGATTTGGACAATCATAATCTTTAATTAACTCCATCCACATCCTCTGCCTCAAATTCAACTCCTTCTGAGTAAATAAATACTCAAGACTCTGATGGTCAGTAAAAATTTCACATACTTCACCATATAGATTATGACACCATAATTTCAAAGCAAACACAATAGCAACAAGTTCTAAATCATGTGTAGGATAATTACGTTCATGTGCACGTAACTGTATAGAAGCATAAGCAATAACCTTACCATGATGCATAAAAACACAACCCAACCCCTGATGTGAAGCATCGGTATAAATAACAAAACCATCTCCACCATGTGGGATAGTAAGAACATGTGCAGTTACCAACCTCTTTTCCAATTCTTCAAAATTATTTTCACAATTACAATTCCATTCAAACTTGGCATTCTTCCGGGTTAATTTAGTCATTGGCAAGGCAATCGAAGAAAATCCCTTTATAAAACTTTTATAATACCCAGCCAAACCCAGAAAACTCCTCACCTCAGCCACATTATTGGATCTCTCCCACTTTAAAATATCTTATACTTTCTTGGGATCAACACATATACCATCTCCAGAAATAACATGGCCTAAAAATACAATTTGTGATTGCCAAAATTCACATTTGCTAAACTTAGCATAAAACTTCTTATCTTTCAACACCTTCAAAATTGTTCTGAGATGTTTTTCATGTTCAACCATATTATCTGAATAAATCAGAATATCATCAATAAAAACTATCACAAAATGAATCAACAAAAGGATGCATTAGTCGGTTCATAAGATCCATAAATACAGTTGGAGCATTAGTCACTCCAAAAGGCATTACAAGAAATTCAAAATGACCATACCGAGTGCAAAAGGCAGTTTTATAAATATCACTCTCCTTCACTCTCAACTGATGATAACCTGATCGTAAGTCTATCTTTGAAAATACTTTAGTTCCCCTGCAATTGATCAAACAAATCATTTATACGGGGTAAAGGATACTTGTTCTTAATTGTAGCTTTATTCAGTTGCTTATAATCAATACACAAACGCATAGTACCATCTTTCTTTTTCACAAATAAAACTGATGCACCCCATGGAGATACACTAGGTTGTATAAACCCCCTATCAAGTAAATCCTGCAACTGAACCTTGAGTTCATTCAACTCAATAGGTGCCATTATATACGGTGCCATATAAATAGGGTCTGTCCCAGGAGATAATTCAATACTAAATTCAACTTCTCTTTCTGGAGGTAACCCGAGCAATTCACTAGGAAACACCTCTGGAAAATCTCACATAATAGGAACATCAACTAATAATAAGTCCCCCTTCTTAGTGTCAAGAACATATGCAATAAAACCCTCACAACCCTTACTTAACAATCTCCTCATCTGAAGAGCATGAATAATGCAACTTGGAACAATTTTCTTTTCCCCCACAAATTTAAATTCGGACCCACCAGGCATTTTTAAAAATAACTTCTTTACGAAAACAATCCATGGAGGCATGATATTTAGATAACCAATCCATTCCCAAAATTATGTCAAAATCATAGATACCCAATGGAAGTAAGTCTATAACTGTAATTTTAACCCCCACAGTCAAAACATAATCAAGAAAAACATATTCAACTACAATCATATACCCCATCGGCATATAAATACTCAACCCCACATCTAAACGAGTACATGGTCTATTCAGATATATAAAAAATTCATAGGACACAAAAGAATGTTTGGAACCAAGATCAATAAACACATAAGCAATTCTATTTATAACATAAAGTGTACCTGTCACCACATCCGGAGTAACATGAGCCTCTTTCATCATAAAGACTCGTCCACCTGCCCTGGAACCACTAGCTTATCCTCTGCCCACACTCCTCTCTCCACTTCCTAGAGGTAGCATTCTGCTTGCTGCTTCACTAGGTACTTCTAGAGTCTCTGCCCACTGCGAATAATCTTTCTTAACATGCTCCACTTGATAACAATGATAGCATTCCAATCCTTTATACCCGAGACACTCAGATTTAGAATGCCCTTGTTCTTTATAAAAAAACATGTAACACCTCCTATTGGGACCTCACCTCTTCCTGACTTTCAAACTGAACTCGAAGATTCTCCACCCATGGTATCTCTACTAAATATCCCCTGACCTCTACCTCTATCTCCACCATCTCTCTGAAAGTTATGAGGTTCCGCCTTAACACTTCCACCCTCACCTCCTTTAAACTGAGATGAGTCGAATCTACTTTTCTTAAAATTCCCCCTACTCGCCACCCCTTGATTCATTTGCCTTTCTGCTAACGTGGCTTTTTTCACCAGAGAAGCATAATCTTCTAACTCACAAGTAGCCACTCTATTTTGAATCGGCAAAATGAAATTCCCGAATGCGCCCATGAAACAATCTCTTTACGTGCAAATGAACACTCTGATTTCATGCAAGTTTTTCTAATAACATATATATAATCAATTCAAGAAAAACTTTATTATCTAACTAATCAGATTTTAATACATGCGAAAGTTAAAATCAATTAAATTTGATTTATTCTAAAGTCAAAATAATAATAATCTGATTTATTATGTTACAATATAATATATCTCATATGATTAATTATTCTAACTCAAGTAATTAAATCATGTAACAATTTTAATTCTAAATCATACATAGAATAAGATGAGGAAAAGAAGAATAACAAGTATGATTTTTTTAACGTGGCAAAAACCCAAACTAGGAAAAACATCCACGATGACCTCTACGCCACAAAACAAAAATTCCACTATAAACAATTTTACAAGAGCTACAAGAACCAAAATATACAACGCAAGATCCTAAGTAAAACAGTCAGAAATATATACCTACACGAGCTATCTCTTATCCCGAGCATAAAACTCTTCGGTCTTTCCTCCACGGCATTTCCGATACTAACACTTTAATCTCCCTGACAGTTTCCTTGCTTCAACTTCTTGTCTCTTATTTTAGCGAATTCCAACTCAGTCAAAACTAATCTCTCAACAACATACTTTCTATATTTTGAGTTGTGCAGAACGTGTAAGTGAATATGTTCTAAATGCAAACCATACAAGAACTTAACTCTTAACACAAGCATATAAGTTTTTTATTAAAACTTAAAAAATAAATTTTCAATCATAAATCTTCACATAATCAATTTTTAGAAATATTTAAAAATTATCATCATCAATTCTTTAAGCATTCTTTCTAATCAATATGTAATAACACTAATATGAACACAATCATGTAAACATAGAATAATCACTCTAAAATGTCTTCTGAATTTCTCAAAACTATAAAATCAGATTTTATGAGAAAAGTGCTTTACAAATAAAATCACAAATATGAGAAAATAAATCTTTAAAAGATTTTAAATAAACATATAAGATCCGGAGAAATTCTGATTTTAACACCATATATCATCTAACACAAAAATCAGAATATTTAGATCATAAAAATATTCAATAAAATTCGGATCTAAAAATCTAAGGAATTATAGTTTTTGTAAAAAAAATATTTCAGCATGAAAGCACATAAATTCTCTCTACAATAACACAATATTTCAATCTCTAAAATTATGAGAAGATGTGTAAGATCATTGAGAATTCAAAAACAAAAACAGAAAAGAGATGAAGTAGAAATAAACACAATGTGAAATAACATTAAATCTCTCTATTAGATATACTCTCCAATTCTCTATATTCTTCTCTGTACAAATTTAAACCCTCTTGTGTTTCTTACTCTAGATAATATGTTCTAAATATCTAAAACAAATAAACTCTCTAATGATGTTTATATAGGTGAGAAAATAATATTTTAGAAACTCTAAAATCAAGGTTCAGATTAAAAGTTATAATCTTAAGGTTGAGATTAAATCGAGTTAAATAAATGAACTGATTTTAACAACTTAACAAACTTAAGTCAATCTCAACAAATTCAGTTTTAATATGCCATACAGTTTAAATCGGTTATTAACAAAAACCTAAAACCACTAAAAGAATACTAAGGCTTTATAGGGTTTTATTAACAAACTCTCAACGTTCATGACAGGTGGCATACAATCAGTCTAAACTAATAGGATCGAAGGAATTAACTTGCGGTTAAAAGCTATAACTGAAATAGTACACTTGGCACAGTTCTAATGGTTCTGATACTAACAGAACCTAAAGCTTCTAACCAATGGTCATATTGGTACAACTGACACAAAATATATATCCCATATCTCCTTAAATCTCGGTTCAACTGGTAGCAGGTAAATAACAACTCAAAATGATGAGTATCTATGATCTCCTAAGATCAAGTCTAGTCATATGTACTATTCGAATCTAATAAATTGTAACTGACAAAAAATCTTAAATAACTAGAAGGACAGTATGACTATAAGGGTTTATGCGGTCAAAACTTCCTAAGGTCTCAAAGCAGCTAACCTATATCAACAACATTGTTCGTACAAAAGTTGACAGTTGGTAGCATACTAAGATTTTCAATTAAACATAATAAAACTGCAACAAGTATGGCCAACAGGTACGGTCGAAAGTCTCATGGAAGTTGTTAACTAAGGTTTAAAATAATAAACCTAAAACTAATATCAGGAATACTTTGTCAAATGCCATGGGTCTAGCAATACAATGGTCAAAACAATTGAACCTAAAATTAATATTGAAAACCTAAGGTAATCCAAAGTGACAGCTCCTAATAATAAATCCGAACAGGTACTAGCCTATTTAGCAGGTCTAGGACGAAAACAGGTAAGCTAAAGTACACCTAACCAAATGTGCTAAGGAAATCTCCCAAGCACAAAGACAAGTCACACAAAGTAACGAGATACAGTAGGTCTAGGCAATGGACTGTCATATGCGGTCAACATGAAAAACAACTGTCCAAAATAACTAACAGTTATGGACTAAAAATCTCAGCCAAAACAAGTAACTTTATTAATAAATTTCAAAAATTATTTTAAGAATAAGAAATTCATTTTAATTAAAAAATTATTTTTAGCAAAAATAATATAATTTCATTTTTTGAAAAATATTTTGTCACACAATTAATAATATGGATCAATATATATGCGTGAATGCCTAATGTGTCAAGTGCAAATGTGCAACACACGTGAATACCTTTACTCGGATATGTCATTGAGTAGAGTCGAGGCATGTTGGGTCTCGACTAACGTTGTTTGATGTACCAAGGAGAAGGCTCGTACTAAAAAATATGTTTTGACACAATATCCAAATTATTTGAAACGCCTAAATAATATAGTCTCAAGTAAGTCAAAGATTTATGGTGTTTCACAAAATAAGTATGTCTTGGAACTTACTACATTTATCTTCTTCGTCCTCCACATACTTAGTAGCAAATCTAGACAACGCTGTAAATTTAGCCTCATACTCTCTCACAGACATTTTCCCTTGGGTCAAATTTATAAATTCCCTCACCTTTTCCCTCCTATAAACATTAGGGAAATACTTAACATACAAGGCTTTAATAAATTCAACCCAAGTAATAACATCAGTACCTTCCGTCCTGGGCACCAAATGGTTGTTGGCATCCCACCAATATCTGGCATCTCCTTTCAGTCGAAACACTGTTAAGTTCACTATTGGGTTATCTGAAAGTTTCATAACTGCAAAGATAGTCTCTAGATCTCAGACCCACATCTCAGCCTCTGTAGGTTCTACTGACCCTGAATATTCTGGAGGATTCAGCTTCAAAAAATTTTCATGCACGAAATCTTTAGTTTCCTTCCTCGCATCTTTCTCAATTCTAGACATAGTTTTTAATTCTAGAATCTAGTATATTATTTTGCCATTTGTGCCACATTCCTTTCTTATTGTTTTGCCATTCTGAACATCGCTTGCACCATTATCTGCATCTCTGTAGGTTGCAAATTCTCTCTAGCCCTTCTTGCAACACTCTGCTCTATTTCAGTATCCTCTGTATAAGAAACTACTCCTTCTTCTCCATGTTGTTTATTCCCAGGTTCCATATGTAATTATCTGTCATACAACAAAGTTATAACAACCAACATAAACAATTCATAATACTAAACTATTGGTTAGTACATAAACAATTTGTAAATATCAAATCAACTCAATAACTACCATCTAACCGTAACACACGTTGAGAATTAATAATCTAGACGCTTTGATACCACTAATTGTCACACCCATAACCCAATTCCATTATAATCATTTCATTTATATTATAATTAAATCATAATCTTTTGTCCATTTGAAATGTAATTCATTTATTAATATTTTCATGTGTAATGTACATAATGAACATAATGCTACTATTTGTGCTATAACATAATCAACATCAGAGTCATGATTAGGTGGACATATAATACTATGAGTATCTATGATTCAATATTACGATTATCAACTCAACCCATGCTAACTCAATATATACATTGTGAGTGTAGTAATATCTTCAGTGTGGCAATGACAAAATCCCAATACTTAAACCCCATCTCTTTCTAACGGTGCAACTCTCAAAATTTTTGATCATATGGTATCCTAGCTGGCAGGATACAAACCTGAAAATGTTAAATTAAAAACTGTAAGCATTAAGCTTAGTGAGGTACTCTTTCCCTGCAATGAGATAACAGTACTATATATCAAATCTATGGATATAAAATCCAACAGTCCTGTCCGTTGGCAATAATAATCCCAGATCATAAGATCGAAGTAATTCTGCCCATTGGCAATAGTAAGTCTTCCCATTGGCATAGTAAGTCTTCCCATTGGCATAGTAAGTCTTCCCATTGGCAATAATAAGCCCGCTCATTGGCAATAATAAGTCTGCCCATTGGCAATAATATGTCTGCCCATTGACAATAATAAATCTTTCCATTGGCAATAATATGTCTGCCCATTGGCAATAATAAGTCTGCCCATTGACAATAATATGTCTGCCCATTGGCAATAATAAGTCTGCCCATTGACAATAATATGTTTGTCCATTGGCAATTATAAGTCTGCCCATTGGCAGTAATAAGTCTGTCCATTGGCAATAATATGTAAAATCTTCAAGCTATGTTCATATCATCATATCATTCATATATCTGTATATATGAAATAATCATAAGTACACTCACCTTGGTAATTTAACAGGCTTTCCCTTTTTCTTTGTTAGGCACTTGTTCAACCAGTTCTTCTTCCTTTCCTATAATTCTTATAATATTAGTAACATCATAAAAATATCAACAATCCAAAGAGTAGCTTAAACTTAACTCAATTTATAAGCATCATATGATTCCATTCACATCACTTATCATAGATGAAATTCCATCTAAATTCATGTCAAGATAGTTAACATATCCAAATCATATACTAAACATGCTTTCATTTCTCATTGGTAATCTAATGATTATCATATTAGGTTTCCATTACAACATACGAATCATCATTTCAGGTTCCTAGAGCAAGTTATGCCCATTTTTCCATACATAGCAAATCTGCCCTATAGGCTCATCAATCGTTCAGTCAATTTTTATGAATTTTCATAATTTCTCTACAATATAAATTTCTATTATATTCCACCCAATCTTAGTAAACATGTTGAATAATACGAAATTAAAGTTTCATAATTTTTAGAGTTTATTTGCTATGTCAGGCCAAACATCGAACACATGGTATGCGTACTTACACTTTTGGGGAAAATTTTATACCTAAACTTCCAACTATCACCTAAGATTCATTTCTTGGTATTTTTACATAATATTCGTATATGTTATATATATATATGAGCCTATTTTCATCTCCAATTGGAATTACTCAATTCCAGTAAGTATACAAAAAGATATAGAAGTTTGACTAGACAGGGTTCCTAACCGAAGCAATTTTAAGGGTTTACACGTTCAATTTTTGCGTAAACTTACATCTATTCATACATATAAACCAAGGCATGAAAATTCTATAAAAAATCTATGATTTATTCCATTTTAATCAGTAACACAAGAAAAATAACAAGACTAAATATAGAATCAACTTAAGGACGTTTTCATAATTTCCCACAGATTTTTCTCCTCAATTCTTCTTCTTCGACTTCCCACTTCTCTTCCTTTCAAGCTAAACTCTTTAATGGCTGAGTTTTGGCTGAAGGAGGAGGTAATATAAAGGGTTAAAAGTTGTCTAAACTCACCTCCTTCTTTAACTAATCAAAATCCACCATTTGTTATACTAATAAGACGAAATATCATTTAACGAATGGACAAATTTGCCCCTGCTTTGTAATTCCAGTATAACTTCTTGCTCGGACCTCCGTTTAACACACCGTTTGTTGTGTTACAAACATAACTAATATATCTACAACTGTTTAGTTTTTACCTTAAGTCAGTTGTTATTTTATAAGGGTCAAAACTAGTCTCCAACCCGAATATTTCTACTGAAACATCAAAATTTTGTATTTGTGACTAATTCGATATTTCGTGCTTTCTGAACGTAGAATTAGACTAAATATAATAACTTAGAATTATATATATTAATAATACATCACTTATGTCACATAAGTTAAGCATGATTTAAGCATAATTTATTATAATCATATTCGGGTTGTCACGTGGATACACCAAGGAGTACCTAAATATCTCCTCCGAGATTATTGGTACGTGATTTGATTATATTTGTAAGTGTTCTAATATATTTAAAATACTTGTATATAAATGAACTCGTGATTTGGGTTGGGAAACATCTTAATCAATCTGGGTTGGTCAGCTACTTTCATGAATTGTATTAAATGGGCTCCCACAATTGCCCCTAAAAATTTTAGGCCTTGTGGACTTTGGGCCAATAATTTTTAAAGATCTCATAACTTTAAATCTTCATGACTTGAGTCTGAGATGGAATTTTTGGGAATACGAAAGATAGGTAGAGGTACGCTTGTCCTCAACTGATCTGTATGGTATTCTTGTGATTTATTTGAATGAGCGAGGGTATTGTTTTCCAATCATGCATTTTAACTGCCAAAGATTGTTTTAGGAAATTGCGTTCATCATTGACATTAGTTTTCAAATTGAAGATACAGTCCCTCACGTCAATTCAGTTCTATTCACTATCTTCCTTGCTTGCCAAGCCTTTGATAAGTTTATCTTCTTCAACGTTCTCTATTCTTTCAGTGCTTCTTTAAGTTTTGTAAGTTCAGCCCTTCTCTTTCTCTTTAGCTTTACTTAAAACTTATTTCATAACTATAGCTAGGGTTGTCCTTCTTCATTTCTTCAATTATGGCGATGTTAGATAATAAATGTGTAGCTGAATTTAGGCGTCAATACAATATCCCAAACTGGGTAATCATCGATTGTGCCCCTCTTCCTTAGAATGTTCACGATGTTGAAGCGGGGCACTGGATTCACACCCTCTTAATAACTCGGGTGGGGGGTGACATTCCCCCCAAACAAGTTATTTCTTAGGTTTTTTTAGATATTTTGAAATTATGCCGACCTAATATGTCCCTAATGTTTGGAAGGTAGTCAATGGGGTCCACATGATTATCCTTTATGGGATAAGACTGGGCCTTGCTGAAATCTGCTACTACTATGTGTGGTCGCGAACTAGAGGTGGTCTTTTGTATCTGAAACCCAAGAAAGCTGAGAGGGTTTTGGTGGTTGACCTTTGGGATTCCCATAAAGACTACTGGGAACACGGTTTCATTTCTAGGAATTGGAAATGCCTCCTGTTGATGTGGGTGAAAGGCAATGAGGCCCAGTAAATTTTTACTATGGAGAGGTGTAAATAGGTTGTTGATTTTTTCTGTGCTTAACTATACATTTTTTTGTTATTTTGACCTTTATCCCCTTAAATAACGTTCTTATTCCCTTGTTCTTGCAGGTCACATAAAAAATCAGGAGCCTGATATAAGTGATATCGATGTTGATGAGCTTCTGAAAGCCTAGAAATTAAATAAAGGCCACCGGACGGCGAACACCCAAGGTCGATTGCCTAACTGTTGGAGTACAAGAATACAACTACTAGTTTCACTGCTCGCCCGATCAATACGATTCCAATTTTAAAGGCTCCTGAGGTCGGTACTTCTAACCCCATCGTGATAGAGGAGGAGGAAAAGGGATCTAAAGAAGAAGAGGAATGGAAAGAAGAAGAAGTAGAAGAAGAAGAGGAAGAAGAAGAAGAAGACATAGCCCCCTGAATGAAGAGAATGAAGTTAAGGCTTCCTAATGATGATGATGATGATGATGATCAAGCCGTCCTATTTGATCAACTAAAATCTGTAAAGACATTTGGTACCGAATCCCCCATGACTAGTGGTTATAGTCCGCCCGACAGGGGGAAAGGAAAAAGAGACGAAAAGAGAGGCAGAGAGTAAAGAGGAGAAGAAGAGATGAGGGAGTCCAAAATAAATTTGGCTCTAAAGGCCCCTGGATTTCCCTCTTCTGTTGCAGATGCAGAGGGGGCTAACATGGGTGATGCTCCCCCACCTCCCCCCCAACCTGCTGGAGAGGGCGGTGCTCACTGCTGATTGCGAACATTCTTCAAGGTTGAGATCGTCCCAACTCGCCCTGAAAACTACTCAAGGGATGGCCCTGGTAAATCCTCATACTCAAACTATTTCACTTTTCTCCGCTTTCCCTTCATTCATGTTAACTCTGTGATTTCTTTCTCTTCATGCAGTTATTATCTAATTTCACAATTCTTTTGGACGACCATGCTGACAAATTCAGGAAGGAGCGTGAGCTGAAAAATGCTCTGAAGGTTAAGATAAAGGCCTTTGATGAAGCTTGCCAATCATGGGATTAAGAGAAGAGAAAGTTGTCCATGGCTTATGATGAGCTTGACGCATCCCAGAAGAAGGTGGTCGCTGCAAAGGATAAGCTTGTCGAGGAAAATCAGGGCTTATTGAGCAAGGTTACTAAGTTAGAGGGGACCTTTCCAGGAGAAGGATGCCAGCTATCGTAAAGGTTTTAACAAACCTTATGATGATGTAGAGGGTAGCTTTCTTATAGTTGCAAGGTTGCTAAGAAAGCTTGGAACCAGGCCTTGAAGGCCGTTGGGACTCCTGCTAAATCTAAGCTTTTTGGCCTTCATTCCCCTAGTCTTGATCCTTTTAAAAATAATGAAGAGGGAGATGGTCGGCCTGGCGATCATACTGAGATCGTCCCTATTGAGGTCGAAGTTGGTGATAATACTGGCAAAGGACATCCCACCCCTTATAAGGGAAAGGCCATTATTGAGGATGATTAGGTGAAGGACCAAGGCTTATAGACTAGGAACTTTTCTTTCTTCCTTATATAATTTTTTTTTATTTTAATTATCTATGGAAACTTGGTGTATTAGCCCTTGGCTTCCCTTTTTTTTGTTATTAATGAAGATGGGATATTTGCATGTATTTACTTAATCATCTTGTGCTGGTGCTTTGCCCTTGATCTGATGTGTGGTATTTGTAATCTGTCGATTTAGACCAGTACATTTCTTCTAACACCCATCTAGGACACTTCCTTTCGCTAAATATCAGTGTGAAGTCTCATAAAGCTTTTGTTAAAAATTTGCAAGTTCTTAAGGTCAAGGAATGAGCAACATAAGAGCCAATCTGAACGGGTCACAAAGTTGAAGAACAATCTTCAAGAAATGGAGAAGATAGGCATCTCAGTCCAAAAAGAAGTCAATTCCTTGAGGGCCAAACTCTTGGAGAACAGTGAGGTTGGCTAAGAGGCTGAAGTCCTTCACGTAAATAATGATGCCTTGAGAATGGGAGGTAGCTGGGCTAAAGTTCAATGTTGCTAGGCTGGAGGAGCGAGTTGAGAAGTTGAGAAATGCCTTTAAAATAGGACCTTGGGAAGCCTGGTCGATGGGCTATAATGCAGGTTGGGATGCCCCGAAAAAGCTTAAAGAGGCTGAAGATGCAGCTTTCTCTCGTGGGTGGTTGAGCGCTCTGAGGGAGGTCAAGACACCCAAGGACTCTAGGCTATGATACAGATACCAGACCGAGTGCCTCGCCTAACGCCAAATCCTTCTCGAAGGATAATAGATGGATCCCAACCGATGCCATTCCTCCCCATCTCTTGGAGCACGATCTAGATAGTGATGTGGATGAGCTTGTTCCCAAACCAGATGATGGTCAAAGGGTGATCATTGCTGAATATCCAGCTCGCCATCCTGGGACATCTTAAGTCTTTGTATATTTTTTGTTTTTATTGTAAACGTACCTTCTCATTATAGTAAATGAAAAGTTTTATTTATCAATATTTGATGTTTTAAGCCCGTGCTGACTAAACATGCATATTTATTGACTAAATATTGATTGACTAGATATTATCAATTGGCCAGCTTGGGTCCTTTGTTGTTTTAGTTTTATAATTCTGATCTTCTTAGCTTACTAAATGGTAAAAAATAGTGTTAGCCACACGTTGTCTTGTGTTTGAACATTCTCCCAGTCCAACATGCCTTAGCAGTGTTATTCCATCTACTTTACCTTTTAGGTTGTGTTGTCACACTCCCTTAGGCCTAAAAAGTATGATGGCTAGAATGCACCTGGTAACTGGGCCATCCGTCTGAGCAGCTTTTTACGACTAACAAAGTTGCCTATACTTCCTAAGGATCCCCTGTAGGGCTTTTGTTATTGTCGGGGCAACTAATGAGGCCTAACGTGTTCGCAACAAAGACCTGAGGGATGTAGTAATTAAAATGCCTCTATTGATTTGTTGTAACTACTACAAACACTGCTCAGTATGGGAAGTTCCCTAATGATTGAAAACATGTTGAATAACTTTTCGTAATCCCCAGAGTTTAGTCATGCACGAAAGAGTTATCGTTTGGAAAAGGTGCGTATTAATGAGATACAATTAAGAAGAGTTAAGCAGTCAATGAAAAATATGAAAGTGAAAGGGGCTACCTGGCCTTTAATCATTAAATATTATCTGACGCGCAACATAAGTTTGAGAATGAAAATTTGCTTAAACTAAAGGTGTTAATAAAAGATAAATAAAACTGAAAAACAAAACTTCTTGATATTAGTTGCATTCCATGCTATCGGTATATCCCAGCCCTACAGCATTTCCAAGTGATATTCTCCTTGAAGGTTGTCTCTGACTACCTTGAAGGGTCATTCACAGTTTGGTCCCAGTTTACAGTCTAATGGTTTCACGGCTGTAAGGACATTTTTATCCATTATCAATTTGTATGTCGTACGCCGTTACACCGTTGAAGAAATTCAAGATCGCATCTACATCAACGGATACGAATATCAAAGCGTCTTCAACATCATAACCTTTGCGAGAATGAACTTGGTAAAGTTTTGTTTCTAAGTCCCTTAAAGTTTCATACTTAGTATTGGGAAATTTTTATGAAATGTTTTTTATAAAAATAAGAAGTAAGTTTTTTCAACCAAAAAAAGATTTTAATTTTTCTGGATAACCGGACCGGTCCACCTACCTACCGGACCGATCCGCTTTGCACCAGTATACCACGGACCGATTGCAAACCGAAGAAGCCTATTTTAAAAACGAACCGATCCAAGGTCGGACCGATCCGCCTCCAAGCCGGACCGGTCCGCCTAGGATAAAATCGAACAGTTCTGTGAGTGTTTTTACCACCGACTCATATTTCTTATATATATACCTATTTCGGTGATGTATTTTTTAAGTCTTTAAGAAAACGTTTCTAAGAGTTGAAACACAACAAGACTTCGATTTTTGATGTGCCAAACATCTTTTTTCACACACAAAAATCCCAATTACTTTTGTGAATCTTTTGGAACCCTAGAACACAAGCTTTGTTACTCTTCAACCTTTGTGGGGAGATCTTTGCAACCGAGGTCTGTGTGTCATTACTGAGGGAGTCTCTACAAAGTGTTATGGTTGCGTGTCATTGAGGAGAGCTGCGGTTCTTCCTTTGTTGTTTGGGTTGCGAGTCCTTGGAGGGTGCTGCGTGTATTCTCTTGCTGAGTTCAAGACTGCGTGTCTTTGTGGGTTGGCTGTGCGTTGATCCATTGCAGATTTCTCTATGTAATTGTAAGTTGCGATTTATATATTCATAGTGAAATAAAGGTTTTACCCGAAAGGGTTTTTTTTCCTGAAATCTGTGTCTCAACATATTTTTGTGTCACATGCTTTCTTTATTTATGGATTGACACACGCACCTTAGATGCATGTTTATGGACTCTAATTAAATAAGGGGTACTTGGAAACTTACGAATTTAATTTAATCAATTATCACACAGCAGCACTTTTCAACGGCACTGTCGAGGACTAACCTTAGGACATAATCTCCTATCAGAAACTTCCTCGAATTGACTTTCTTGTTGTATTGTCTGGCCAGTTGTTGTTGGTAGGAAGCCAGCTTAATTATGGCCTGCTCTCTTAGCTCATCTGCTAAGTCAACTGGAGTGCATAAGACATCATTGTTAATACATTGGTCGACCAAAGCAATTCTCATGGTGGGGAGTTCCGATTCTAATGGGATAATAGCTCCCATCCCATAAGCGAGTGCGAATTGTGTTTCCCTAGTTGGTCACCTTGGGGTGGTGCGATAAGCCCATAAAACATGAGGGAGCTCATCCACCCAGGCACCATTATCTCTTTACAACCAATTTTTTTTATTAGAAGCCTCTCCCTATCCGTTGCTTTGGGGATACGCCACTGAACTAAAGTGGTGCCTGATACCATGTTCATCATAAAAACCTTATAAGAAGTTAATTGCATCCATGGTCGGTGATGATAGTACTTTGTACCTCAAAGTGGGTTATAATGTTCCTCCAAATGAATGCGGTCATATCAGAATCGTGAATGTTCGCCAGTGATTTTTCCTCTACCCATTTGGTGAAGTAATCTGTGCCAACTAGTAGATAATTATAGTTTCTAGATCCAGTATGTAGTGGTCCCCCTATATCTAATCCCCATTGCGTGAATGGCTATGGACTTGTCAAGTAATTAAGGTCGCTAGCGGGCTTGTGGACCATAGGAGAGTGTTTCTGACACTTTTTACACTTGCGGACGTAAGTGCATGCGTCTTTTTGCATATGAGGCCACCGGTATCCTTCCTTGATTACTCGAAAGGCCAATGATCTACCACCTGTGTAACTCCCAAAAATTCCCTCATGAAGCTCCCTGAGTACTTGCTTGGCGTTATGTGGATGAACGCATTGGAGATAAGGACTAATAAATGAATTTTTATAGAGCTTTATTTCGGAGGAGAGATAAAAATGAGCAGCCTTGACCCTGATATGATAGGCCAACCTCTTATCATCGGGCAATATGTCATTTAGTAAATATTTTATGATGGGGTCCATCCAGTTGGGGGCCTTATCGGTGAATAGAACTTGTTTGACAGCGGCTGTCTGGTCAATACTTGACTGGACGAGAAACCCTATCTGAACAGTCCTTTTCAGGTTGGAGTTGATTATCGATCTTAGGGTTATCAAGGCATCGAAATGACTGTTTTTCCCCCAGGGGAACTGTTGAATGTTTACTACTTCAAACTTAACCATAACTCCTCTTACGACAGTGAGGTAGGTTGCCATCCTGTCATCTTTGGCGTTGAAGTCCCCGCTCACTTACTTGGAGACTAGTTTGGAGTCATCAAATATGTGAATGCATTTTTCCCCAAGTAGTTGGGCTTTGAGCAAGCCAACGATCAGTGCTTCGTAATCAGGTTCGTTATTGGAGGCCTCAAATCCTAATTTGATCCCATGCTCAATCACAGTGTCTTCTGGAGTGACAAGAACAATACCTACTCCTGCCCCCTTGGAGATTAAGGCTCCATCAATATATAGGGTCCAGTCCTTAGACCGTGCTTCCTCATTTATTGACTGTTCGACTTTCAGTTATTCGATTAAGTGGTCTCTTATAAATTAAATAATAAAGTTTGCCAAGACTTATCCCTAAATCATCGTCCTTGGTTGAAAGTGGATATCGAATCTTCCAAGCTCGACTGACCACTTTGAAATTCGGTCAGAGAGATCAGCTTTCCTCAGGATGGCTTTGAGGGGGAAGGAAGTAATTACTGTTATTGAATGGGCTTTAAAGTAATGCTTTAATTCCATTTAGGTTACTACCAGCGCATAGGTTAGTTTCTGCAGGGGCAGGTACCGTTATTCAGCGTCCAAAAGTGTCTTACTAGCATAGTACACCGAGTGCCGACCTCTTTCCTTTTGACACACTAGGGCGGAGCATACAGCATGGTCTGATATTGCCAGGTAAAGTTATAGTGGGTCTCCATTGTCTGGGATCACCAACAGGGGTGGCTTGCTAAGGTAGGATTTTATTTCTTCCAAAGCTCGCGAATAATTGTTGTTCCATATGAGGCTTTTGTCCTTCTTTACAAGTTGAAAGAATAGTCGATAGTGTTCCAAAGACTTGGGGATGAAGCGATTGAGTGCCACGAGCATACCGATGAGCTTATGAACATCACGTAACGTCTGAAGAGGTTGGAATCTGGTGATAGCATCGATCTAATTCGAATTGGCCTCAATCCCCCTTTTACTGACTAGACAGCCCAAGAACTTTCCTGACTTGACGCCGAATGAACACTTACTCGTATTTAGCTTCATCTGATATTTTCTGAGGATCTCGGCTAAGTCTGTGAGGTGGTCGCTTTTGTTCTTACTTTTAACTAGCATATCATCAATGTAGACCTCCCTCGCGTCTCTCATCTATTTTGGGAACATCTTGGTGACTAACCTTTAATAAATCTCCCATGTGTTGTTAAAATCGAATGACGTGGCTTTGTATCAATATAACCCAATTTAGGATTATAAATGAGGTTTTATCCTGGTTGGGTCCGAGTAAAGAAATCTGATGGTAGCCAAAGTAGGCATCTAGGAAGCTTATACTTTCGTGAGTCGCTGTAGCATCGACCAATTGATCTATTTTGGGAAGAGGGAAGTTATCCTTGGGGAATGCCCTGTTGAGGTCTGTGAAATAGATATAAACCCAAACTGTTGTTTCTCTTTTGTACTACCACTGGGTTGGATTGGGAAACTGAACTTCCCTAATAGATCTCGCATCCAGTAGCTTCCCTACTTCGTTTTCCACCGCTTTAGCTTTCTCGAGAGCTGTTCAGCAAGCCTTTTGAGTGATCAATTTGAAAGCCGAATCGATGTGAAGGCGATGACAGGCTATATTGAGATCAATCCCTGGTAAGTCGTACAGTTCCCAAGCAAAAACGTCCACATTACTTTTGAGGAACGCAATCAACTATTTTTTCTGTTCATCAACGAGCGTGGTTCCGACCCGAAGTTTCCTTCTTGGTCAGTTGTCATCGGCTACAACTTCTTCCAGGTTTTTACCAACCCTATCGGTGGGGTGGACCCTAGTCTCCACCACCCTTGGTCGGCAGTAACGAAGTTACTAGTTGGAGGGTACAACCCCCTCTTGGTCTCCCTCATGAACATTCTCTACCTCCTTCTTATTTTCTTTCCTGTGGCATATGGTTGCGATAAAACACTTTCTGGTTATGGCCTGATCACCATGGTTTTCGATTATGCCCCGATCAATAACACACTTCAGTTTTTGAAGGTACGTGGATGATACGACCTTCATGGCATGGAGCCAACCTCTGCCCAAAATAGTATGATTCGGGGACTCAATGTCCACTACTAAGAACTCAATGAGTTATGAGATATTCCTTGCCCTAACTGGCAGGATTATCATCCTCAATGGCATAGTGAACCTTCCTGTAAAGACAATCATTAGAACCGTAGCTTCCTTGAGGTTGATGATGTTCATCTTGAGTTTGTGGAATATCTCCAAGCACATCACTTCTGAGAAGCTCCCCTGATCAACGAGCAACTTTTCAATGTCCCAATTTGCAATTCAAAGAGTGTTCACCAATGCGTCATGACGTGGGGTTCTGACCCCAACCAACTCCTCCTCTGTAAACACGATATACTCGATATAGTCGACGTCCTCTGGACGCTGATGTTCACCAGTCTGTGTCTTGGCATGATCAATCTGAGAAGCCTCCATAATGGCGGTCACCTTCTTAAGCTTCATCCGCACATCATTCCCTTGGATCTGCTTAAGATATGATGCCCCATGGGTTACTACCAACTCATGTCCAGTATCATCGTCGAGGACATTATCTGACTTCTGGTCGCCATTGGCTGCGATCTTATCTGATTTCTTGTCGATGTACTCAATGAGGTTCCCAGCTTGGTCCAGCTCCTCCAGGTGTGATTCAGAGACTTATAATTCTCAATTATGTGATCGCCCTCTTTATGGAATGCACATCTCAGCGCATTATTTCTTTTGGTCAGATCGCTACCCATCTTTGTGTGCCACTTGATGAATGGTTTGTCCTTAATCTTGCTCAGGATTTTGTAAATGAATTCCTTATTTTTTGAGGGGTTGATCTTATTCCAATTCTTGGAGAATTCTTACCCCCATTCTTGTTTCTCTTCTTCTGAGTATCACTCTTCTTTATTCCCTTATTTGCCTTTGATTGGCTATTATCCCTTGCATTAGGGTGAACCATATATTCCACCTTGGTGTATTTATTAATACGGGGCATAAGGTCGTAAATGGTGATAACTTATTTATTAGTGAGGGATTGGTGCAGCAAAGAGGTGGCGGACGGACTAATTTTAAAGGATTTTTGACAACTTGGTCTGAACAGTCCTCGATCTCATTAAAAATTTCCCAGTACCTTTATTCGTAATTTTAGAGGTTCTCTTGTGGCTTCTTCTTCATGATAAGAAGTGCATCCATCCACTTGGGTTGAGAACTGTTGGTTATGAAGCGAGCAGTGAATGCCTATGCTAGATTTACAAAATGTTTGATCGACCGGAGAGGCAGCCTCTAAAACCATTTTTGTGCTAGATCATGTAGGCTAGAAGGGAAAATATGTCACATTATTGCATCATTATGGCTCCATAAGTTCATTGCTTATTTGTATTGTCGAACAAGGGCTATGGGGTTTGTCTTCCCGTCATAGATCTTGAATCTGGGGATAACAAACTTCTTTGAGGGCTCCTCTTCTTTGATTGCCCTTGAAAAATGGAACTTTATTTGAGTATTGAGAGCCCTTCTGGCTAACTCTATGGTGGATATGGCTCCACGGTGGGCTGAATGTTGGTCCATCTCCCTTCGAACCAGAATCCTAATGTCTTCGTTATGTCAATCATGGTTCCTGTGGTGCCACTCTATTTGGCTACGCTCTGATAGACCATGCTTTGTCCTGTCACATTCAATTCTTTCCTGGTCACACCTGGAGCTCCTCCCTCAGCTGCGAGTATTACTCGTCTGAGGAATAAAAGTCCTATTTTTGCGCTTCCTCGTTTCCCTTTGGATATCTCTCTCCACTCTTTCTAATCCCCATTTGAGGCGAGCATTCTCTTATACTTGAGGGTGTGTAACCTTCTCTTATTCACGAAGCCTGGCATCGTAAGCGTCGACCAACCTGGAGATCTATGTAGACCTAGGTGGTCCTTACTTTCCGTAGAAGGTTGCCTATCCCGACGGAACCCGGGGTCTGTATGCTAGCGAATATTATACCTGACTCTAGGAGGAACTAAATCTTCCTAGACATCGCCAGCTTGATAAATGTTGATGTTATGATGAGACATCACGGGCTTTCTATTTGTGAAGATTTTCGCAGGAATAAAAATCACTTTCCACAGACGGAGCCAATTGTAAGTATAAAAAATATCACAATGAAGAAATCTATGAAAAAAATCACAAAGATAAAAAGTAGAGAGTAAACATAACAACGATATACGTGGTTCAGCAACTTGCCTACGTCCATTGAGAGGCTATTATTTTTATTAAGTGTCGCTCAAGATCTTTCGTTACATCCCCTTGACTAGGGTCAGGGTATACAATTTATAGGTGATTTATAACAAAGCTCGAGTTATACAAGGAACTCGAAACAATACATGGATACACCAAGGAGTATCTGAATATCTTCTCCGAGATTATTGGTACCTAATTTGACTATATTCGTAAGTGTTCTAATATATTTAAAATACTCGTGTTTAAATGAACTCATGATTTGGGTTAGGCAGCATCTTAATCAATCTGGAATGGTCGGCTACTTTCATGAATTGTATTAAATGGGCTCCTACAATTGGAATACTTATTAAAAATCTAAAAATTATTTCAAATTCGGGTTGTCATCTAGAATGGATTGATATTCGGTAGGAGCAGCCAAGTCATCCACACTACTAGTTAGACGCTTTGGCGCATGTAGGACGATTGACCACGGCTCATTGTTGACATACTCCGAGTAAAACACTTGCTTTACCTTTTGAAAAGCACAAACAAACAGTTCATCCCTCACGTGCTCGTTGCTCTTCAACTTAGAGAAGTCAACCATGATCAAATTGGTGACAGGATAAACTTTACAAACATTTTTATCCTCAACTCTTACCCAAACACAGTAAAACACAACCTATTATAAGCTTATATAAACCAATTCAAACATATTTCGAATGACACCATAGTAAGTAATTTCAGCTTCAACGAGTTTTTATCTTTTGCTCTCGCTCGAAAATAAATAAGAGCCTTGTATGAAATGTTCGAGTTCTGTACATTTGTATTTTCCTCGTACACTCTTGCACCGAATTCGTAACTGTTCAATCGATACGTTTTATACTCGTGTGCCATGAACAACGGTCCAGTGGCTAGTTGAGTAAGTCTTGATGCCGCATCACCCGTCTTTAAGAGTTGAGATTATAGATAAATTAATTAGCAAAGTACTCTTAGGTCCCTCGCAAACAAATTTTAAACACAAAAGGAATTTTGACAAATTTTAAACACTTAGGTCCACTAATTCTCTTCTTGTAGAAATCCATGCTGGTGGCACAACAAGTGGACCTAATAGTAAATTGCCATTAAATGTTTAACAATTATCAACAAGGGACCTAATTGTAAATTACCCTACATTAATTAGGTTATTTTTAAAGCTTTCTTGTAATGTGACATTTAATAAGAGACATTTTCTTTAAAATTACCTCGTGTGACGCCCATAACCTAAATTTCCTGTTTGATTATGCCATCGTTCTTCATTTTTTATTGTTCCCACACGCATCATATTTTCTGCATTGATTGTGACAAATGTATTATGAAATTGATCATGTATAAAACTTAAAATAATGTAAAAGTTAAAATAATATAAACTTACTTTTTTCATTCTTCGACATCTTCATGTGTGTCAAATAAATAACGAGCTACTTGTTCATGTTGTAAAATCTAGAATTTCACTCGCTTGCCCATCACCTGACCACCCTCATCGACGAACTCATCAATGTTATCCATGCTGCTTGGGTCAGACATATATTCCCAAGTGTAGATTAATGACTCCACGATGATGTATTCCTCTATAATTGATCCTTCAATTTATCATTTATTCTTGACGTAGGTTTTGAAAACTTTCATCAATCTTTCAAACGGATACATCCACTGATATCTAACTGGGCCGCAAATAAGTACCTCGTTGTATAAGCGTACCAACAAGTGAACACTTATGTAAAAAAAGGACAGGGTAAAGTACTTCAAAGCACAAATCGCTACGATTATCGCTACTTTTGCAGCCACTATGTGATCTTGACTGACTACCTTTTCACATAAAAGTATGATGCAGATGTTAATTTGTATAATAACCCTCTGTAAATCTTTGTTCTTGGAGAAACAATGCTTAAACAATAGACGATCCAATTGCATGATCACATGCCAATCATGGGACTTACACTTATGTAAATCATGGCTAGCTTAATTAATAATCCTTTGCAAGTTGGATGAAAAATTAGATGGAACCTTCAAATTATATTTTGTGTCTAAAAGCACCCTCATTCCCTCACTTGTCAAAGTAAATGCACCAAGGAGAATTATTTTCCTTCCCCTACTATCTTCTTTCAACTATAGTTGTGGCTTAAGTTTCAACGATTTAAGTCCTTTTCGTGCATTTTCTCCATCCTTCGAATGACTCTCCCCAAGGCATGTGCCCATAATATGTTCAGTGATGTTCTTCTCCGCATGCACCACATCCAATACACGGCGCACTCAGTTATTCTTCTAATAATGCAAGTCAAATAAAATTGACCTCCTAGACCATGACTTTCTTATCTCAGTTTCATTCTCAGTTAGGGTCTTCATATGTTTGACATTCTCGAATTTAGGATTCTTGCTTGGCATATTAGGGTCACAATTAGAAGATTTACTATTAATTTTTTAACCTGAATGTTTTCCCGGAGGTAGCTTATATTCAACCCCGCCTGGTAAAAAATTAGAACCTTTCTCAAATCTAAAACTATGATCAAGGGGTAAAAAAAACTCCTATGGCAATGGTGTATATTTTTTTCGCTATCGATGAAACGTAGATATTCAGTCTCCTCTCCACAAATAGGACACTTTAAATAACCATGTACTACAAAACCGAATAATGTCCCGTAAGCTGGAAAATCGTGAATTACCCACATCAACATAGATTTTAGCGTAAACTATTCTTTTTTTAAAAGAGTCAAATTCTTGCACACCCTCTTCCCATGACCCATTTAATTCTTTCACAAAAGGAGCTACTAGACATCGATGTCCCCACTTGGTGCCTTTGGCTCGGGTATCGATAAAGATAATTTCAAAAATTTAGATCTCATACACTGTCAAGGAGGGAGGTTGAGTGGTGCTAGGATCACTGTCCATACACTCTGATTAGTGCTTAGTTTTTCAAATGGATTGAAACCATTTGATGATATTGCCAAATGAATGTTACGCTGTTCTCGAGCAAAATCGAGATACTCATAACTCATCCTCTTTTAAATTGTATAATCAATAGGATGATGCATTGTCCCCTACTTCTGTCCAAGCATGCCAAACCATTTCCTCCACTATCCATGAAACTGTGAAAACTGCTTCAATCTAAGCCCAACGGGAAAATATTTCAACTTTTTTTGAAGCACTTTTGAGCTTGTGTCTTCCTTGCCAGTAGATTGCACATATCTAGGTTCATCAAATACCGAACACATATCAAGATTTTCATACTCCTTTCGGTATAATATGCAGTCATACACACGAGCATGAATTAATTTACACTTCATTACTAAACCTTTCAAACTGTTCTTCATAGTAGGATAGCTATTTGGAAATGTATTCTGCTTGGGTAGTAAGCCCTTTTCCCAATTCAAAATTCCTAGTACGCTATTGTTAGATAAACCATATTGTGTCTTCAAATTATGCAAACCAACCATGACATGTAAAGTTGTTTGATCTTTATCACAACCAGAGTACAACGACCCGGTCGCCTTAAAAGTTCAACTTTGGTAGTCATCGTCAAGGTTTATCCCGATATCTTCATGAGCACCTAAACCTTGTACATCGTCAGTGACCTCATTTTCTTCCACTTTATGAACTCTATACGCATCATCAATTAAATCCTCTATCATATTATGATCTATATTATCCTCCTTCCCTTGTACATATATCCTACTTGTTGAAGGTTGTTGTGAAAGCTGCTCGGGGGCAAAAGGAACATTTGATTCCCCGTGAAAAATCCAAAATTGATAACTATCTTGCATACCCCATCTTCACAAATGTAGTTCAATTATTTTTCACTCAAACACCTTACCATTCATACATTTAGCACACGAACACGAAAATTCTTCATCATTACGACATCTCTTTGCATATTTCACAAATCCATTAGCATCTCTGCGAAACACATCCCCTAATCTATTTGTCTCACCCATTCACTATTTGTATTTAGGAGGTCCCACCACAACTACTACAAACAATCACCTATTATGGGTAAAAAGAGTGTATTCATGGATTAGTATAAACAAAAGTGTATAAACAAAAGCGTACATTCATTTATTCGGTAGTAATGTTTATAGTGATGATTTATAAATAGTTATGTTTCATTTCGCATTATTGATTTTTTAACAATAAGATTTTAAAATTTATAGTATGTTTCATTTTTGTCTTCTTTATATTCAGTAGAATCACAACCCTACGTGCTAAAAATGCCTAGGTCCAACCAACTCAATAGCCATATAACTGTTCAAATCTACCAGTCAACAACAACAATGCAATAGATAGCCATTGACTCCGATTTCACGCACCTATACAACAAGTAACGACGGTGTAGATTTACACTAAATCAACTTCTAGACGATTATTTATTACTTTTCACTCTCGTTACTTGTTATATACCACTTGTTTTGGGGGTGCACGCATGCATGCATGTATTCTCATGTGAATGTATGACATAACGACACTCTAACATGACATGTTTTTTTTATATTTTCACCCTCATAGAACAAAAATAAGGTATTCCTCATAAAATAAAAAGCAACAACATTCAGTCATCACATAAATTAATACACAGTTTTAATCGTATAAAAAATCAGGGTTAATGTGAATCCATAACAATTTATGAGCGCACACACACACACACACACACACACACACACACACACACACACACACATATATATATATATATATATATATATATATATATATATATATATATATATAGAGAGAGAGAGAGAGAGAGAGAGAGAGATGTACTGGAATGTGTGTAGAGAGAGATATGGTGGCCGAAATATGTCAGGAAAAGAAAAGGGGGTTGTCGCTACTGCAATTAGAGAGAGATAGTTGTAAGGGAAAACTCATTATAAATCAATATATACCAATTACTAAAATATATCAATTTATACCAATTATCAATTTCAATATACAAGTTTTAATTTCAGAATACCAATTTCAATGTACAAATATTAATTTCGAAACACACACACTGAAGACTGCACATTTCCTCCATCTCCTCTAAAGGGTGAGTGGTCATATCCCATTCAAAATCGCATATTTCTGTAATATGTTTAGCAGCCCATGAACATTGTTTCAATTTGAGAAAAATTCGATAGCATATCCTCATAGTTCTCCAAGAACACGACATAGATTCGCAAGTGTAAGTGTTATTTCAATTTATCAATTGAAATAACACTTAACACCGCATCATATAGTATGTACCCAGAGAACATTAAAAGACGGCAACAGAACTTCCCCCCAAAGTAACAAGATTAAGCCACTAAGAATATTATTATGCCGTCCCAAACTGTCCAAATGGAATAATTCGATAGATCTCATTACATGGGTAATGACTTTTGAACGAGTCTAAGGACTATTGAATGCCTACGCATAAGATCATTATATGTAATTCAATGTAGTTATAAATTAATGCGAACAATTAGAAATGGCTAAGGCCAACCAACTTAATGTCCATCTAAATGTTCAAATTCACCAATCAACAACAATTCAAGAATCCCAATAAATAATAAGGTGACATCATTTTTAAATTAACACAATAAATAATAAGGTGACATCGTTTTTAAATTAGCACAATGAATAATAAATTACAAAAATTAAATTAGTGCATGTGTTTGAAATTATTTTTTAAGGTTTAAAATTAATTTCAAATTAATAAGGGTTTTCATTTGAAATCATTTTAGGGTTTTCATTCTAGGTTGTATGTGTGTGTGTGGTGTGTGGGTTATGGTTTTTTTAGGGTTTTCAAATTAATTTCAAATTAATTAGGGTTTTCATTTGAAATAATTTTAGGGTTTTCATTAGAGGGTGTATGTGTGTGTGTGTGGTGTGTTTTTTTTTTTTAGGATTTTCAAATTCATTTCAAATTAATTAACGTTTTAATTTGAAATCAAATTAAGATTTTCATTTTAGGGTGTGTGTGGTATATATTTTTTTTATGTGTGTGTTTATGTTTATGTTTATGTGGTGTGTGTGTGTATGGGGGGTGTATGAAGGAGAGAGAGAGATATTGAGAGATGTATCGAATGAAGGAGAGGGAGAGAAAGCCGGATAAAAGGGAAGAGAGGGAGAGAGAGATGGCATGTTCATGCAGAGGGAGGAGATCAAGATTTGGGAGGGAAAGAAACGAGGAAAAGAAGAAAGGCTGATGCGGCTAGGGCTATATTTTAAGTATGTTGTCTCGGACATCTCACGATCAAAGACCGTGACAAAAAAAGTTTGTTTTTTGTCTGAATTTTTTATCGTGACAACCTTGGGCGGGTGAAGATTGACATTTTTTACAATTTAGTGTAGTGTATTTTACCCTAAACCAAATGGATATTTAAACATTAAAGAGTGTTCAATAAACATATACTTAGGGTCCGTTTGGTTCGGAGTGAAATACTTTTAATCGCGGTGAAAAGTAAAATGGTGAAATATGTTTTCACATATTTTAAATTAATTTTTTGTTAGGTTGGCATTGTGAATAAGTCCACACCCTATAATTATGAAACTTTAAATAAAAATATAGCATAAAATTAACTCTAAATAGGTAAAAACGTATTTCACCATGTTATTTTTCATCGCGTTGACCAAACGGACCCTTAAAGAGAATTTTATAGTGGTAAAGTAAAATGGGGGAAATAAAAAGAGGACACTGGATCATTTCATCTCCCATGAAAGTTTTGTGAATAAATTAATTAAATATGCAAGAGAGATAAAAATAAAGGAAATGGCAGAAGATGGTTAGGGGTGGAAGAGTCGTCTCTTTCAATTCCAAGGTAAAAGGAAATATCTAGTTTACAAAATGAATTAATTAGGGACGACTCGTGTAGGAGGAGAGGTGAAGGGGCTACACAGTTTGAAACGTGTGTGGATGAAAATAAAGTAGAATGAAGACGAAGTGTCATAGTCATTGATTAATTAAAGATGCCACGTGTCACTTTATGATTTGTAGTAAGAATTTTAGGATATAGTTATATATATATATATATATATATATATATATATATATATATATATATATATATATATATATATATATATATAGATTTGGAACAAAAGACTCGGGAATAAAACATGGTTATTAAGACCACCTCATATTTTCGAGTATGCCAAAATACCCATGAACTTTGGCGATACTCTGGAGGTATCTGAGCGAACTTTGACAACACTCCAACGACACCTTAGTGACTTTGGAGAGTACCCGATGATACAAAGGCGGTGCTCCAACAGAAATTTCAAACCTCAAAATTAAATATCCTTCATGGATCACTTTTAAGAAGTCTCGTCGAGTGCTTTCCAAATATATAAATTTTGTCGAAAACAGACTTATATTTTGGGACATATTTATTTTTAAAGTTTTCATAGAAAAAACTAAAATAATGATAGAGGAAATTTTTTCCAAAAAATATGGTTGATCTTGATAAGGGTATTATCACAACACATGTTTTATGGTTAGGCTAATTGTTTAACATGTTTAAAAGGGGATCAGTTAAAAGCTCTAATAAATAATTTACCACTAGATTATTAGTGAATTGGAAACGACCGCTATAAATGAAGGAGGAATAAGAAGGGTTGTGTGTGACGTAGAAGATGGAGAGAAGGGTGAGGAAATTTGCATAAAGAACAATTTAGTGAATTAAAAAATGGACTTCGAAAAAACGAAACAATTCATATCTTGGAGTCACATACTTCTTTAATGTTAGTAGAGAAAAGAAGGGGGTGAAGAAAGGGAATACGGAGCTATACCGGGTAACGGCGTGAGAGAGTGAGAATCAGGAGATGTTGAGCGAGAGGGAAAGTGAAGCTGAATACAGATACGAACAAATAACATTTGTCATCCCATAGTGAAAAAACTAACTGCATTTGTTTGATTAGAAAAATACATAGAAATATTGTTTTATAAATATACAATGAGCGTAAAAGGATTTCATAATTAGAATTAAAATTATAAAATTTGATGATTCGTCACTTTTACTGTATTTTATACCCCGTTAATTTGAACATTCTAGCATTCCCGCGCATGTATTTCCCGATTCTTATACTCATTTATTGACTAACCCCTGAATTCATCATATATCCTTGTATGTGTCTTTATTGAGCCTTTATAGGTCTCGGGAATGCATATTGGGAAGTTTGGTTTTGATCCGGAGAAGTTTCGTTGACACTTGCACAATCGGGGGCATTTTGGTAATTTCAGCACTCGGGTTTTGATCCCGATTTCTTTACGGAAGTTGTAGACCTTCTTCTTATCTTCGCGTGGCCTCCGACGGTGCTTAAATCCGATCTCGAACGATGAAGTTATGGATGTTTCGGTGAAACATGGGATAAATAAAGCCAAAATAACCTAGCCATATTTTGTTTGCAGGACCGAATCGATTCGGTCCATCCGAATCGATTCGGTGGTCACCAGTGCAGCATTCTCCCTCTAGCGAATCGATTCGGTCCTGCCGAATCGATTCGGTTTTGCTGAATTTTTTAGTTGTTCTCCTTATTACTAGTTTGCCATTTTGGTTGGATTTTGGGGATATATCCCTTGTTTTTCCTCATTGGTGGACAGATTACTTTTGTTAGATATTTGGTGATATAGAAAACACTCTCTTCTCTCTCCTAGGTCAAGTTCATTTATGGTTTTTACCCACTTGTAAAGCTTTGATTACTAGTTGTTATTAATGCAAGAAAGGTTCATTTACATCTTCTCTACTTGTTCTACTAGCTTTAATTTGCATTTAATTCCATCTCTTGTATTGGTTTGTGTTTAAACTAGATAACTAACTTAATTATGTTGTTAACTAGCATGTGTAGTTTAGTTTCAATTATGAGTAGCTAGACTTATGATTGGGGATCATAATCCCACCTTGGATGATTGAACTTCATATTTAGGGTTTGGTTTATAATTGTTCTAATGGAACTTCATGTGTTGGTATTAGAGTATCATAGTTTCTTAACTTCTCTTGTCATGCAAGGGTTAGTGTTTGAAGCTTTACTACAAACCCAACCCATCTAGCAATAACTAACTAACCCCTAATCCTCCATTGTTGAGTTTAGTCTCTACATGGTTGATGTTCGGACTTAATTAGTTATGCTCGATTAGATTTAATTTCAACCAAGCCCTATAATCCCCTTCTTTGTGAATCCGAAGTCGGAGAATGATCCTCGATCCCTTTAATATCTTGAACTCAAGCTTATCTTAGTTCTTTTCATAGTTCCGTAATTATTAATTAATTAACTGATCATCAATAGCATGTTAGTTTAGAGATTGCCCTCAATCACTTTTCCAAACTATTAAATCAGCTTTTACACTTTAACTTTTGTGACGTTTAGAGAATCCCTTTAACTTAATCCTGTTCTCTTAGGAGTGTTTCAATCCCTGTGGATCACGATTCCGTACTTACCGGATATTACTTGTTGCGATAGATTTGCACTTGAATCATAAGCTTTATTTAGAGCGCACCAAGTTTTTGGCGCCGTTGCCGGGGATTGTCAACTATTTTAGGGTTAAGAAATTCTCTTTACACTATCGTTCCCTGTGGTCACCGTGACATCACGGTTTCCAAAAATCAATCCAAAATTCTGTAAATGCAAGACGCGAAATAAATTGGTTAGCATGCATCACGTGATGCTTGTGCAACAACTAGTCAATTTCATTTTTAAAGTTATTTTTAATTAACAAGGGTAGATTTGCATATTTAAATGCAAAATAAATTGGTTAGCATGCATCATGTGAAATTAATCAGTCCATATATATTTTATAGATCGATCCATTCACTCACACACAGTGAGCAAACTAGTTAATTAATCCCAAATAAGATGGTGACTAGTTATTGGAAGGTTCATTTAACCTTGCAAACCATTTGTAAGTTGAGGATCAGATATATAAGTGTGTGAGGTGCCTATATTTAGATCAATCACGATAAATGTCTCACAACATCGATATAAGAGGAAAACAATCCACATGTGTAAAAAAACTCAGGAATGCATGTGCTCTCACTGAACTTGAAAGGCGATTTTACAATGTGTAAGTGCACAACCTTGTAACTGAATCCCTGGAGATGGTTACCTTCGACACATCAATTATCTACCACTTGCGAATCAATTTAGGAACTCCATTAAGGTTGAGAAGACTTCTGATATCCTCAGCATAGCAATCCAATTTAAGAAACTCCTTCAATATATTTCGCAAACTTTAAATTTGATATCCATTAAAATCAATCTTTAATAAATCAAAGGAGGTGTGAAAAGTATTTGTATATGTTAGTGTGAGTGCAAGAAATCATAACTAGTAATTCTAAAGCACAAAAGGATTAAAAAAAGTAAAGAAATGGTCACAACACACAATATTTACGTGGTTAAGCAACTGCCTAGGTCCACGGAGGGTTTCTCAGTTTTTTATTAATTCGTTAAAGGCTCATAATTACATGTCCCCTTTGTCCAAGGGTAAGGGTAATATTTATAGTAATAGATAATAGCCGAGTTATGCAAAAACTTTCATCAGTCTTCATTGGCGCTCTAGTGATTCATGTTTATCTCCTCCGAGAATGTAGGTAACCAAAACGAGTCTTCAATTATCCACGTGATATATTTTTGTATTTATCTATACATTGTTGAATTTGACTGGGGCAGCGTACTAGGTCTACTTGGACTATGGGAAATTGGGTTTCCATAGTTTTTTACCAATAATTTTCCCTAAAATTTGGGTTTCCATAGTTTTTTACCAATAATTTTCCCTAAAATTCTTTGTCAAATATGGACCTCCGTAGTTTTACATCCTTTATTGGCCCAAGTCGAGTCCAAATCTTGATGCGCATACTCAGACATTTTCATAATTATTTCAAAATATCAGGGGTACGTTGGTCAATGTAGAATAATGAACCACCAAAATTGATCTCGAGTGTTGTTCCTTATGAATGAACTCTTAGAACTCAATTTGATCACTTGTTTTAAACTCTCGTTTTGATTCATTCGCATGCTAAAAAAGACTCTTCGAAGCTCCCTTTTATGATTTAATTCAACAAGTCCTCTTTGTCTTCTCTTGCTTTTCCCATCTTCATAGTTCTTTCTATTTACATACGCTGCGTATTCTTCTTCTACTATTTTCTTCTTTTGAAAATGGTTTATTAATAAGAAGAATTTGGAGGAGTTTATAAAAACTTATTAAATTCCTTTTGGGGATATGATTGAATGTGTCCCCATGCCTAAAAATTTTCATCTCTATTAATGGTAGTCATTGGGTCCATGCTCTTTCAGTAACTTAGGAAGGATAACATTTCCCCCAAACTAATTTTTTTCTGAAATTCTGCAAGTTCTTTTATGTTATTTTTGCCCAACGTGCTCCAATTACACGGGGGATTGTGAATGGGGTTCATAGAATAAATGAATTATACGGGACCAACATAGGGATCCCTGAAATTAGATTTTGATATTCCTGGTCTCACACGACATATGGTATTTAATATATGAAGGCTATGAAGGATAATAGGGTATTAGTGGTTAACCTTCTTAATTCTAATAAGGGATATTTGGATCGGGATTTTATTGCTCGAAATTGGCAACATCCTTCTCTTTCGAAGGGTGAACAGTACCATGGTTTTTTACCAGAACACTGTGTCGCAGACCTTCCTTGTAAATCATCTCTAAAGTGAAGCTACTCAAATTAATCATGTGAGACGACATCATCGTTACCTGAGTTACGGATTAAGCAATATCCACATTCTATGAGCTGATTCACTCTTAGGAATTATCTCTTTTCCTTTTAAAAAAGATCTCCCAATATCGATTTTGATTCCCTTGGGGAGGAGTTCTTGAACAGTGCTTTTTATCAAGGTTAGTTGATAATCATATGACGATTATATACAATCGATGGGGAAAGTGGATGCCCCCCGATGTTCTATGTCCTTCCTTCTTGCTTTGCCCGACCTATTGACACTGTCGCTCAGCGACTTGAGGTTATTTTTCCTAAGGGTGACCACCCATCTTTTTTTTCTTATCGACAGTCTATTTGGTCTAACTGTTACCGATCGATTTCTTCTTGTACTTGTCTCGACATTGATTAGATTAAAAGGTTTCCTTGGACACTTGGTTATTTCTTTTGAATTAGAGGGGATTATGGAAAAAGTAAGTCTCCAAATAAGAAATCTTCAAACTCTATATCTTCCAAATAATGACCCAAAAGTGTTTGGCTCGTATGTGAAGATCAAAGTAAGGATGTCCAAAAGGGGGGTCGGACTATTATTCAACTTCCTCTTGCTGATCGGAGTCGAAATCTATAAGGGTCACATAAGTAGATTCCTAAGCTAAACAAACGCCTCTAGCAACTCGCTATGAGTAGGAGTGACTGCATGGATTGAATCGTCACCGATCACCTTATAATAAGATACTGAAATCTCTGGGACAGTCATGAGATTTTTGACCGAATAATGGCCAGATTATAACCTATTAATATGTTGGTCGCTCTCAAGTGAGGACAAACACATTATGGGTTAGACCGTTTATAGATTCTCTAGATAATCAAGCCTCACCTGGAAATCAGTTAACTTATTGTTAAAAAAATTACCTGCATAGGAAAATAAGACCGATTAATGATATAAATGGATCGTCCTATATTTGAACAAAACACAAAAATCGGACAACCTATTATGCATCATTTTTCTTGCAGTAACCTTGAGGCCACCGTAGGTTTTGCTGTATAGTTCCCCAGAAGACACAAGGAGATTCCTTTCAGTGTCCTTTTGTGTTTGGGGAAAATATGTAACCGAATTGTGAGCCTTTTCCCTGGACTAAAAGTGGAATAGGTCGGAGGTTGAGGAAGAAGCCCTGAAATCATAGCAGTACCTAAAATCCTTAAAGCCTAGGTGTGTCCCATAAATTTGGTCTATGGAAATCGTCCCCATAACAATCTGGTAGAAGCTGCTGTCTGCTTTGATTGGGAGTATTCCATGATAGCGGAGTACTCTCATAAAAAAAGGGTGGATGGGAAAGCGAACTCCCCCTCTAATATAATAACAGCCATAAAGTGCCAGGGGAAGATTCATCACATCTTCCTCCTTTGTGGTTATCCAAATTTTAATATTTTTTTTAATTATATATTTATCACAGAATTCATAAAAGTCACCAGTTACAAAAACCTCATATTTCCTATATCTAGACATAATAAGTTTAAGAAGAAGGAGAAGGAGAAGGAGAGAGAGATCTACATCTACTAAAAACTTTAGAGATAAGAAGTTAGAAAATATATTACCCTCATAAGACTTAAATAACAATGTAAAATGGATTTGAAATCCTTATACCTAAAATGTTGGCTGTCACTGTTACCTGCCACCTTAGGTCAGGCAATCATGCGCTCACATGCCATCATTACCTAGGGAAGTGACGTCTCATCACGTGGCCCAACGAATAAATTACGTGCGAAACGATTCCCAGAGAACCCATCCGTGGCCCTAGGAATATGCTAGTGCCAACCTTGGAAAGGCGTTTAATAATTATTATAATAACACGTGGCCAATAATTTAGAAAAATGTTAACCTAATCAACGTGTTGGCCAACCACCCTAACCTTGGCAGCCCTACACCAAACTGGGCGATTGGTCACGAATTTTGTCCCTGACCATTGGCCGTGGGTTGTGAATTTGGTCTGTAACCAAATCAGGCGTAACCGTCTTCAATGGTTATGGCCCAAATCCCTGACCACGACATTGGTCACGGATCTCAGGGGTCACGATATATTGTCGCAGACACTAGCTGTTACCCATACACACACCTGGTCACGGCCTTGGGCCGTGACTCACCATTCAATTTACTCAAATGTTCACGATTCTGGTCACGGCTCAAAGCCGTTACCAATCCTTCAACATATAAAAATGGTCACAGACATTGTTACGGCCCTGGACCGTGACCCATACTTTAATGTTCCCAGAATGGTCACGACCCTAAGCCGTGACCCGTACTTTGATGTTCCAAAAATGGTCACGACCCTAGGTCGTGACCCATTTTATGGGTGACAAAAAAAATAGAGATGGTCATGGACTATGGTCGTAACCATTTTTAACTATATTAAAAAAATGGGCGGAATTTTCTCTTTTAACCTGCGTAATGTAAACCCCGCACGGTCAAAATGTTAAATAATAAATCCTAAAATCCCGTGTGGTCACGGAACCCTCGATTTTAGAGCACGACGATATTCTAAAATTTGGGTCGTGCTCTCAAATCGGGGGTCCTGTGGCCACGATCTCGGTTCCTGCGAGCTACGTTGGTCCTGTGAAGGTGTTGGCACCGCTCACGGGGCCGTTTCGGGGTTTTGCCATTTAATGGCAAGTTTTCAAGGCTAAGTATAGATATTCTGAAATTTGGGTCATGCTCTCAAACCGGGGGTCCCGTGGCCACGCGATTGGTTTTTACGAGCTACATTGGTCCCGTGCGAGGTGTTGGCACCGCTCACGAGGCCATATGGGGGTGTTTCGAGGTTTCGCCCTCTAACAACATGTTTTCAAGCCTAAGTGTAGATATTTTGAAATTTGGATTATGCTCTCAAACCAGGGCCGTTTTGGGGTTTCGCCCTCTAATAGCATGTTTTCAAGCCTAAGTGTAGATATTCTGAAATTTGGGTCGTACTCTAAAACTGGGGTCCGTGGTCATGCGATAGGTTCCTACGAGATACGTTGGTCCCATGCAAGGTGTTAGCATCGCTCATGGGGCCGTTTGGTGGATGTTTCGCGGTTTTTCCCTCTAACGACATGTTTTCAAGCCTAAGTGTAGATATTCTAAAATTTATTTTGTTCTCTCAAACCGGGGGTCCCATGGCCATGCGCTCAGTTCCTACGACCTACGTTGGTCCCGTGGGAGGTGTTGGCGCCACTCACAAGGGTCGTATTGGGGGTATTTCACCCTCTACATATTTTCAAGCCTAAGTGTAGATATTATGAAATTTGGGGCGTGCACTCAAACGGGGGGGCCCGTGGCTACGCGGTCGGTTACTACGAGCTACGTTGGTATCGTGCGAGATGTTAGCACCGCTTAAGGGGCTTTTGGAGGGTGTTTTGATGTTTCACCCTCTAACGACAAGTTTTCAAGGCTAAGTGTAGATATTATGAAATTTGGGTCGTGCTCTCAAACCGGGGGTTCCATGGCCACACGGTCGGTTCCTACGAGCTACGTTGGTCCCGTGCGAGGTGTTGGCACCGCTTATGAGATCGTATGGGGGTGTTTCAGGGTTTTGCCCTCTAACGGAATATTTTTAAGCGTAAGTGTAGATATTCTAAAATTTGGGTCGTGCTCTCAAACCGGGGGTCCCGTGACCATGCAGTTGGTTCCTATGAGATAAGTTGGTCCCGTGCGAGGTGTGTGAATGAGGTAAAAATGCTGGAAGAGGATAAGAAAATAATGAAGTTGGTGCCATAATTGGATCTCACTGAAAGAACTAAGGAGCTTAGGCAAGCTTGCTTCAAGGCTAACTACAAGAAAAGAAGAATTCCTACCGATTATTGTTCATGCTCAACATTTTATGTATCTTTTATTTTTCTATGGGTTATGTTTTGGGAGTTCATATGCATTTTACTCCTTACGCTTTGGGGTTCATCTCGATTATTATAACATGGGTGGTAGTTAGTTAAGGAGTGTGATCACAATTTCTTATAACTACATTAGATTTAGAAGTGTGTTTTTTTCTTTTGATAAGCAAATAATTCAATAAATCAAACCCGCCCAAGGGGATGGAATCCCATATACAGGATGTATACAAAGCAAAAAGTAAAGGGTTGGGATCTATAACAAACTAGCGAAGCACCTGGAACTCTGTTTTCCCTGGAAAACCTATGTTGTCCATGAACCTTGTTTGGTTCGAAATACTCTTCAAAATATGTAAACCAATCATTGCATATAATCCCCAAGTAATTTTCATCGTAATCTTGTTGCTAGTGATTATCAACGTGGCTCATTTTTCCTGAGAAAATATTATCCAACAGCAAGCCGACAACCAATAATTATCTCGTACTCCCTCTAACATATCATCCAGCAACAAGCCAACAACCAATAATTATCCAATATATGTATATGTATGGGAACATGTGGAAATTGAGTTGGGTCAATTTAATTAAACATTCATACATCAAAATAAATCATATTAAACATTCATAAAAGTAACTAAACATTTATACATCAAATTAAAACCCTAATAAAGTGTCAATATCATAATAGGGTACAAATAAGAATGACAAAGATAAAATAATATTTTGATACTCAATCTTCCTCTAAATCAACTAAAAGATCCTTTAAATTATGGTTGTCTTCAAGAGCTGACTGGAACTCTTTTGGATCCTTTAAAGCATCCACTTGAGTAGTCATACCCTTTAGTGCATGCACAACAATAGACCAATTGCCATCATTTATGCACTTTGAATAGAATACCTTCTTTACGTTCTAAAAGTCGCAATTAAAAGGCTCATCGACTATGAGATATTTACTCTTCAACTTTGATAAATCTACAACAATCTATTTGGAGTCGGGATCAACTTTGCAAGCATTCGTAGTATACTCCACCTTTACCCAATCACAATAGAATACAGTTTTTGTGAAATCTAAGTAATCAAGTTCTAGAATTTGTTGGATTATCCCATAATAGGTTAGCACCGTATTTTTTGGATTTTTATCGCTTTTGCTAGTGATACAGATAGTAAAGGCTAAAATTGATATTCCATTATTTTGCGTCAAAGCTCTTCCTCATACGGATATGAAATGAAATCAAAACCGTTGGTGCAGAATTTTTTAAACTCTTTTTCACGAAAACTAAGGCCTTTTGTTAGGCGTGCAAGTACGGAAGAGACATCACCTCTTTTTAGAAGCTGCATTTATTAATGAATTTGTATTAGAGCATGTTTTTATCACACACGAATGAATAACCGCACACATAAGATGTGAAATTTTACCTCTTTTGATACTCATGCCCTAAAATCAGTTTTCGTGCAATTTCTCCTTTAATTTTGTGCAATTTCCTTCTCGTACTTCCTAAAATAAATTATAGAGTTTAGATCATAAAATATAAAATACATATAATAAAAGAAGAAGAATTCAGTAAATACTCACTCTCTCCAGTTTTCGATTTCATCTTGCGATTCAAAGACATAAAAAATTGCTTGCTCGTATTATATATTTGTGAGTTTCACCTCTTTAGGGTTCCCAAACGGTAATTCGTCCTCAAACTCGTCAGGTTCTTTGATCACTCCTCCTCCACGAGGATTGAACCTCCTCACCTCTTGTTCTGGCATATATTTCCTAGCGTATAGCAATGATTCCATAACTACATATTCTTCAGCAATTGACCCTCTAATATACTGTGTATTCTTTACGTAATCTTTGAAGGTTTTCATTAAGTGCTCAAAAGAATATATCCAATGATACCTAACGGGACCACATAATAAAGCTTCATCGCATAAATGCACAAGCAAGTGGAAGCTCATATCGAAGAGCGACGGAGGAAATTATTTTTCTAATACACAAGTGGCTTCAGATAAAGTTGATTTCGTAGCTTTAATGTGCCTTATGTTTACCACTTTAGCATAAACTATGGTAAAACACAAACTGATTTGCATAATTTCCCGACGGAGATCTATGTGTTCAGAGAAGCAATGCCAAAATAACAGATGGATTAATTGGATGATTACATGTCAGTCGTGAGACTTGCACTGTTATAAGTCATTTGTTTGGTAGCTTACTACGCTGTGTAAATTACCAGAATAACCCATTGGAGTCTTCAAGTTGAAAAACATGTCTAAGATGATATTTTTCTCACTAGTAGTCAAAGTGAAAGTAGCCAGAGGGGTAGAAATTCTTCCTACTATAGGATCGTTTTTTAACCATAGTTTCTTCTTTAGCTTCATATCATGTAGATATCGTCGGGATCGCTTTCCATCTTTGGAATGAGATCCATCCAGACATGTTCCTATAAGATGTTCTGCCACATTATTCTCTATGTGCATCACATCAATTACATGCCTTACACGATGATCTTTCCAATGCGGCAAATTAAAAAATATTGATCGCTTGGACCATAATTTTGCTTTACTAGGCTCGTTAGGATCTCCCTTTGCTTTACGCTTCAGGTTTAAAAACTTGGGGTGTTTGCCTACACACCTATTCCCCGCAGTCGCAGTTGCCGCCTTTTTCTCGGTCTGCTGACCAGAAAGTGTAGCAGGTGCCATCCGTCCCTCGTGACCAATAGGATAAAAGTTAGACTTATCAGTCCTGAAAGGGTGATTGGTCGACAAAAATCTACGATGACCCGTGTAACTCATCTTACTATTATGTTGTAACCAAGTAGCTTCAGTTTTTTCCACACATATGAGACATCCATAATAACCATTAACATTACAACCAGACAAGGTTCCATAAGCAGGAAGGTCGTGGATCGCCCACATCACCATTGCTTTAAGTGTGAACTCTTCACCCTTGTGAGAGTCGAATGTCGTCAGGCCTTTATCCCACAACTCTTTAAGTTCTTCGGTCAATGGGGCTAAAAATATAGGCTAAGAATATATCAATATCATCGCTTGGATCCTTCGTCCCAGGTATAAAAAAAGATAACAACGTAAACTCCTTTCTCATGCATACTGTTAGAGGGAGACGTAAAGGCGTCATAAGAATTGGCCAATAACTTTGACTAGTATTTAAATTACAGAAAGCGTTAAACCCATCAGTTGAGATTGCAAGATGAACGTTGCACACTTCCTTTGCAAATTCATCGGGTCGTGCATTTAAAATTTTCCAGATGAGTGAATAAACCGGATGACGCATCATATTTCCACCCACATCGCATCGGGCATGCCATGCCATGGCCTCCGCTATCGATGGTACAGTAAAAAAAATGTTTTAACCATGGCCCAAGTAGAAAATACTTCAAAACCTTATGTGGGACTTGCGAGTTCTTTTTATATTTTTCAGGTTTGTCATTTACTTTCTCACAAACGACATATCTAGGCTCACCGCATACTGGACATTCATCCTTCTCTCCGTGCTCGTTGCGGTAAAATATGCAATCATACTTGCATGCATAAATAGATTTGTATTTCAATCCCAATCCCTTCAAGCTCTTCTTCATAGTAGGATAATTATTTGGTAACGTGCTATCTTTTGGGAGAATTTCTTTAACCCACTTAAGAATTTCGATTACGCTGTTCCCAGACAAACCTAAATGACTCTTCAAATTATGCAAACCAATCATTTCATATAATACCGAGTGATCTTCGTCGTAATCTTTATATAACGGTCTAACCGCATCAGCTTTCAACCGTATATATTCTCGGTCTCCTGGTAGTTCAGTGTCAAATTTTTCATGGTTTTTATTATTCGTCTCCATAGGTTGGTGATTTTGGTCGTGGTGGAATCCATAAGCATCGTCAATTGGGTCAGTCAATGGGCGATGTGTTGGCGAATTATTTAGCACTTCCTCTCGTTTGTGTTCTATTACACAGTCGATTATCGGTAATTCTTTGGGAACATAAGGTACATGTTTTTCACCATGGTATGTCCATTTGTTATAATATTAACTAATTCCCCACTTTATTAAATGTAACTCAATATTTTCTAAAGATTTATATTTTTCATTAATACAATGGGTGCACGGACATGGAATCTTCTCACTTTTATGGTTCTTACACTACACTAAAATGGTCAAATTAGCACCCTTCAACCGACCAACATTGTCACGGTCATTGACCGTGACAAGATCGTGACAAAGACTTATCACGGTCAATGACTGTGACAGGTCCGGGACAACTTTGCCAGTAAAATAAACCCTCCCTCTTCTTTTTTGTCACCATTTTTATTCCATCAATTTCTCTTTCTTTCTCTCTCTCTCTCTCTCTCTCTCTACGATTTTGGTACATTTTATTTCTCTATTTCTCTTCCATTTTGTATATATGTGTGTGTAAATGTGCGTGTGTGTAAATGTCCGTGTGCGTGTGTGGTGGGGGAGGGGGCATGGCTAGGGGTGGGGAGCGGGTGTATATGCGTGCGCGCGTGTGTGTGTGTGTGTGTGTATATATGCGTGTATGTGTTTGTATATGCGCATGTGTATGAGAGTGTGTGTGTGTGTGTGCGAGTGTGTGGTGGGCAGTGGCAGTGGGGGGAGGGGTGGGGTTGTGTGCGTGTGTATATGTGTGTATGTGCATGTGTGTGTGGTGGGGGGAAGGGGTGGGGCAGGGGGAGAAATGGGGCGGGGGTGGGGCTTGTTAATTTTTTAAATTAAATTTTGATTGGATTATTAGATATTGCACCTCATATGCAAGTAGTGCCCATTTTAAAAGAATTTATTGATTAAATATTGATTGATTATTAATTTTTTTAGTAAATTAATAATTGATGACTGATTAACGGGGGAGAGGTGTGCGCGTGTAAAGTGCACAGTCGTTGTTTTCGTTTCACCGCGATAATACAAACAAACATAAATTACTACTACACTTGCGAGGCAAGCACAGTGGTAAGTCGGGTATCGAAAATCCACAGGGACGAGATGCTAGAATTTATATGATTTAATACTCCGAAATAAAAGAGTAAAAGATGACTTCAAACTAAAAAGGAAAAAGATGCATAAAAAGGGAAAGGATTATTCTAGGCAAGGGAAAATGAATCTAGATTAACAAAGCGAGTAATACTATAGGTTACGTCGAATATCCCTCACCCGAGTTAATTTGTATAAAATGGATACATGGGTCGAAGATTTATTACAAATGCGTCTCGTTTCGACAGTTAATTGAATCAAGGGTTGTCACGCCCATAAATCCGCATAAAAGTCTAATAAGATTTTAGCGTCAACAAATATCTCGAAAATTATGCACGAAAGGTCGTAAGCACGAGACATACATGATATGCCCCGTCGAATCTCCTAGGTCCAATAACTAGGACAACGCACCCGAAATAAATCTGTAAACGCCGTCACCAAAGCAAAGCAACGCGTCAACTCGAGTGAGTTCAATTCAAGCACAACCTAATTTCAATTACTTAGAAAGCATATTAAAAATGCGATAAATAAACACAATAAATAAACGCGATAAAACTACACTAGAAAGCGAGTAAATCAAAGCATGTAAACTAATTAACAAAGCATGTAAACCTAATTGTCAAAGCAAGAATTAAGCAAATACAACTATATTAATGGAGATGGAAGATGGTAGCATAAATTACACAACAAATAGAGTGTCAATCCAAGAAGAAATGAAGAAATGAGCTTCCAAACCTCCAAAACCCTAAGCTATCTAACCTAAAATTGTGTATACTACTTAATGTCTGATATTACAACAAAAATTATCTATAGTAAGTTGGAATAATAGAAAAGAAGAAAGAAAATAAGGCAAAATATCTACTGGAAACAGGGGATCGATCGATCGACTCCTTTGGTCGATCGATCGATCAAGAAGAAAATATCTACTGTCGAGCAGGATCGATCGATCGATCAAGCAGGGTAGATCCAAGCAGCACACTGCATTCCCCTTTTCTTCCTCTTCTCCTCCTCTTTTGGTTTGATTATTTTTCCTTCCGCTGAAATCGCCGTAGCTTCTTCGTTATTAATCAGATTCGCGCACCGTTCACGGCCACGCGAAGCTAGCGAGGAGGGCTATAACTTCCGTGTAGATGTTGGCCCAGGTGCCCAAGCAGTGAAAAGACTAAAATGCCCTTGAACATGCGATTATGTACAAAAGCCGAGCAAAATGCGTTCGAACTTCATACTTAGCATCCAAATACCTATAAAAGCTCAATTAGCCCGGCAAAATATGTTAACGTAGAAATCCGAGGTTGTATGGTTAACGAGCATAAATATAGGGAATAAGGTACCCGAGGGGGCTAAAATGCGTCCGTTCGGAGGATGAAATACGCAATATTTGCGTATCATCACACCCCCTAACTTACACATTGCTAGTCCCTAGCAATGAAATAGGATGCAACAAGAACTACAAGCAAACGAAAAGCAGGAGATAGTACAAAAGTATGGTATAAAAGCAGAAGACCACTTTCGCGGGCAATTCGATTGCATTTAGCTTATGCAATAAGCCGTTAAACCCCTAGGTCACCCTAGTGGACGAGTGTCGTCTCGTAAGGGTTTTGAGGGATGGTACCCACAAACATCACATGGTTTCCTCAAAATATGCCCAACCCAACATACAACAAGCCCAACAATAACCAAAAGGATTTCATACGCATTATTAGCAAAGTGAATGAATTCAAACAAAAGTCCAAATCATTAACGTTATAGAATGCACCTCATAGAATTGAAACTTTAAAATGTGGGAGGGGAGCGAGCACATGCAAAGTGTGATTTGGAAAAAAACTTAAATAAATCGGATACTAAATTAAAGCAGGCATACATTCAATCCTCACGGGCATTACACTCATCAAGCAAATTCACTCAAAACAAGGAGGTAACATGCGAAACATGCGGGCTAAAGAGTAAATGTAAATGGAAACTAGGCCGCACACATGTCATAAATGAAGAACGCTATATATAAAATGAAAAACTGTAATCTCAAAGAAAGATACCGCACATTAAAAGAGGCGAAATGCATTTTCACAGATTATCATGAATATTTAAACTTTTAAATTACATCAACCTAAGATCACATAGGACTTTAATAGGGTTGTAATGTAGGCTAGGCTAGGGTACGAAATGAAGGAATGTATGTATGGATTCAAAGTGTTCGAAATTAAAACTCGGAATAGTGGAAAAATGCGGGTAATAAGAATTAGATATATCATCGAGGAGAGTAATCAAAGCTTATTGAACTATACACACAACATTTACAACTTTCTTTTTCTTTTCTTTTCTTCTTTTTCTTTTTTTTCTCTTTTGTTTTCTTTTGCTTTTTGCTTTTTGCTTTCTCTTTTTCTTTCAATTTTTCACTACTTTCTTTTCTTTACTTTTCAAACTCTCATATGCCTAAATTGCAACCGACATCATAACAAACATCATTCAATCCCAAGTAACATTCCAAACAAAGGTATGGAAAGTGTATGTATGGGCTAAAACTCCAATTTAGAGTTGGTTATGGGAATGGGGTTATGAAACGAAAGGCTAATATTTAGGCTCAAAGGGGTTAACGAGGCTAAACATATAAGGGTGACGTCAAGGCTAATATGGGTGATATAATAAAGATGGCCTATGATAATTTCACAAAGTTTACGCAATTCTCAAGTCAAAACAATATATGAAAATCATGATCAAGTAACACATTTCAAGTATGAACTCAATTAATGAACGATCAAATGAAATAATAGAGAGATTACCGATGAATTCAACGTTTTAAATGAGAAAAGAATAGTGTATACACTCACAAATGATGAAAGGTACAAAGAATACCCGATGTAAGTATATACAATGCAATAAAAGATTACCGAGTTATAAAAATCTTAAATCAAATCAATAGAACGATAAAAGTGCATGTGCTCATGGGATTAAAGTTCAATTCATGAAGTTATTCATAATATTAATGATCGAGACTAAAGTCTAATAACTTCTAAAATCGAGAACATGCATCATTGAGTTGTCTATTGGATCGGGCAATTATTGACATTTATCATCGGAAACAAAGGCAAAAAGCCCAAAAAAGGAGAAAAAAGAAAGAAAATATTTTTAAAATTTTCAATTTTTTAAGAAAAGCATACTAAGTAACTAACATGTGAGCAAAAACATGGACTAAATAATGAAATGGATAGAATATCCCACACCCCCTAACTTAAAACTTGACATTGTCCTCAATGTAAATTAAGAACCAAGTTAAAGAGAGGAAAAGAGCGATATTACCCAAAAGTGGAGTGATCTCCGTAAGAACAAGTCCAAAAAATCTACAAAACAAGTTAGTACCGAGCATAGCAAAAACAAATAACAAAAAGTTAACTAATTACACTAGACTAAAATAAAAAGAAAGAAAGAATAAAAAGCTAACTATATACAACCAACTATTTAGGCTTCACACTAACTGTACACTAGAAGTCTAAATAACTGAGGGTCCACCATAAGAATGATTTGACTTTGGAGGATAATCGGTGTACCCTCACATACAAGCATGCCCTCCGAAAAATATGAGTTCCGTTTTAACAACGGGAGGCATGTGTATGGCGTAAGAAAGGAACCATCGCCAATTAAAAGTTTTGGTGGGACGATGGGGGGTTTGGATTGAACGGGTGATAAAAACATGTGGGGACCGAGAAAAGCCGAATATCCTCCCAATGATTTTGAAATCGCAATGGGAGGCAACGCACACAAAGGCACGAATGCGATCGTGGAAGGCGACTCGAGCAAGTACTCCTCATCAATGAAAAGGTTTAAAACATTAAAGTTTGAAACCGAATCATCGGGTACTTGAGACGGTGTGATAATAGAGAATGAAAATGGGGATGAAAGAAATTCAAACTCATGAGATGAATCATCATCGCATGAAGATTGAGTTTCGAAGGAAATAATATCATTTTCAATTAAATGTTCTTCTTTGGGATCCAAAGAAGAAATCATTTCATTACAAATAGATATTACGTCATTTTTATCCTCGCTTTCAATATCTATTACGAGATGGGAAAAGTCTAGAATGGCTTGTTCCAAAGTAGGCACAAGTACCTCATTTGGTTCAAAATATTCCTCGACCTCAAAAGTCTCGGAAGCAAAATCGTCGTCGGACTCAAATAATAAATCCAACTCATGTTCCCACGAACGATTTTCTTCCCGATAACGAGTTTCAATTTTCTCGTTCTCATACATATGCAAGCCCTCATCGAATGCCATAGGTCGAGGTTCGGATGCGTGAGAATGGGAACTTTGAAAATTACCATCGAACTTAAACGAGACCTCATTATTATAGGAATTTTGAAAACTATTGCAATTCGTTTCAAAATTCCTATTATAAGGAGGTAAAGGCCCAAAATCATTGTCATCATCATCAAAATTCCAATAACCTAAATTTTGACTTTTGTTATACTCGCCCAAAGTCATATTTGAATTTGTTATACTTTGGGATTCTAAGTATTCACCGGAAATCATAGGCTTGCGAGAATTTTGAGAATTATAACAATGATTACCGAAATAATTAGAATAAGACATGTTTACCCCAAAAATGGCTCGAAGTGGCGGATTCCACAAAGTAAGTGCGCGCGGGAAAAATTCGAGCATTTTTAAGTGCTCAAATGTGGAAGTCCTGCAAAATATTAGCAAATAATACAAATAGAAAGAAAATACTATGAAATACTAAATCAAATAAAGTCTAAAACAAACAAGTCCCCGGCAACGGCGCCATTTTGATTAACGCGGGAAAGGTGTGCGCGTGTAAAGTGCACAACCATTGTTTTCGTTTCACCGCGATAATACAAACAAACCTAAATTACTACTACACTTGCAAGGCAAGCACAGTGGTAAGTCGGGTATCGAAAATCCACAGGGACGAGATGCTAGAATTTATATGATTTAATACTCCTAAATAAAAGAGTAAAAGATGATTACAAATTAAAAAGGAAAAAGATGCATAAAAAGGGAAAGGATTATTCTAGGTAAGGGAAAATGAATCTAGATTGACAAAGCGAGTAAAACTATAGGTTGCGTCGAATATCCCTCACCCGAGTTAATTTGTATAAAATGGATACATGGGTCGACGAGTTATTACAAATGCGTCTCGTTTAGACAGTAAATTGAATCAAGGGTTGTCACGCCCCTAAATCCGCATAAAAGCCTAATAAGATTTTGGCGTCAATAAATATCCCAGAAATTGAGCACGAAAGGTCGTAAGCACGGGACATACATGATATGCCCCGTCAAATCTCCTGGGCGTAATAACTAGGATAACGCACCCGAAATAAATCCGTAAATGCCATCACCAAAGCAAAGCAACGCGTCAACTCGAGTGAGTTCAATTTAAGCACAACCTAATTTAAATCACCTATAAAGCATATTAAAAACGCGATAAAGAAACGCAATAAATAAATGCGATAAAACTACACTAGAAAGCGAGTAAATCAAAGCATGTAAACTAATTAACAAAGCATGTAAACCTAATTATCAAAGCGAGAATTAAGTAAATACAACTATATTAATGGAGATGGAAGATGGTAGCATAAATTACACAATAAATGGATCGTCAATCCAAGAGAAATGAAGAAATGAGCTTTCAAACATCCAAAACCCTAAGCTATCTAACCTAAAATCGTGTATACTACTTAATGTCCGATATTACAACAAAAATTGGTATTTATAGTAAGTTGGAATAAAAGAAAAGAATAAATAAAATAAGGCAAAATATCTATTGGAAACAGGGGATCGATCGATCTATTTCTTTGGTTGATCGATCGATCTAACCCTTTGGTTGATCGATCGATCAAGAAGAAAATATCTACTGTCGAGCAGGATCGATCGATCGATCGATCAAGCAGGGCAGATCCAAGCAGCACACTGCATTCCCCTTTTCTTCCTCTTCTCCTCCTCTTTTTATTTAGTTGTTTTTCCTTCCGCTGAAATCGCCATAACTTCTTCGTTATGAATCGGATTCGCGCACCATTCACGGCCATGCGAAGCTAGCGAGGAGGGCTACAAATTTCGTGAGATGTTGGGCCAGGTGCCGAAGCTGTGGATAGAATAAAATGCCCTTGAACGTGCGATTGTGTAGGGAAACCGAGCGAAATGCGTTCGAACTTCATACTTAGCATCCAAATACCTATAAAAGATCAATTAACCCATGCAAAACATGTTAACGTAGAAATTCGAGGTTGTCTGGTTAACGAGCATAAATATAGGGAATAAGATACCCGAGGGGACTAAAATACGTCCGTTCGGAGGATGAAATACGCAATATTTGTGTATCATCAATGACTTTATTTGTTAGTTTAATTGATTAAATGAATTAATTGAGTAGATGAATTAGAAGGAGTACGGGATTAATTGTTAGTTGTTTCTATTATGGTTGGATTATAGTGGATCGATGTTCGGTTGGTTAATTTTAGAAGTGGCATGACCCCTGGATTATTGTCCATATGGGGGTAGGATTTTTCAACTTTTTTTAAAAATTACTTTATATCACGAACAATATTTATATACTATGATAATTAAATAAAACATACTTGAAATTACATATAGTGCGCATAAATACTAGCCTTCTATTTCTTATGCGTACGCATTCAATAGCCCTTAGACCCGTTCGAGAGTCATTACCCCTATAATGATATCTCTCGAATTGTCCCATTTGGACAGTTTGGGACGGCATAATTTCTATATAATAATATTCTTAGTGGCTTAAAGTTGTTACTTTTGGAGGAAGTTCTGCAGTCGTATCCTAATGTTCTCTGGGTACATACTAGATTAACAAGTGTGAGTGTTATTTCAATTGATAAATTGAAATAACACTCACACTTGCCGATCTACATTGTGTACTTGGATAACTATAGAGATATACTGTCGAATTTTTCTCAAATCATAACAATGTGCATGAGCTGTTAATTATATTACAGAAATATGCGGTCTTAAATGGGATAGGACCATTCACCCTTTAGAGGAGATGGAGGAAATAGGAATTTCTATTATAAATTGAATTTGAATCTGAAATTTAAAAATTGAAATTAAATAAGACATAATTAAATGAAACATACTATAAATCTAAGTTTTGTTTATACTAATTCAGAAATATACGCTTCTTACCTTTAATAAGTGATTAGTTGTAGTAGCTATGATGGGATATCCTAAATACAAAGAGTGGATGGGTGAGACAAATAGAATGGGGGATGTGTTTCACAGAGGTGCTAATGAATTTGTGAAATACGCATAGAGATGTCATAATGATGAAGAGTACAAAAAGTATCGATTGTACTCTCGTCTAGCCATTGGAACCTTGTTCATGGCACAAGAGTACAAAAAGTATCGATTGAATGGTTACTTATTCGGCGCAAGGGTGTTCGAGGAAAGTACAAATGTACAGAACTCGAGAATTTCATATAAGGCTCTTACTTTCTTTCGAGCGAGCGCAAAAGATAAAAACCTCGTTAAAGCTAAAATGATTTATTATGGTGTAATTCGAAATATATTTGAATTGGATAATATAAGCTTCAAAGAGGTTGTATTTTACTGTGACTGGGTAAGAGTTGAGGATACAAATGCTTGTAAAGTTGATCCTGGCACCAATTTGATCATGGTTGACTTGTCCAAGTTGAAGAGAAACGACCACGTGAGCGATGAGCCGTTTGTTTGTGCATTTCAAAACGTCAACCAAATGTTTTACTCGGAGTATATCAATAACGAGACGTGGTCAATTGTCCTACATGCGCCAAAGCGTCTAAATAGTAGTGTGGATGACTTGGCTGCTCCTAGAGAATATCAATCCATTTTTTATGATAATCCGACTTTGAAATAATTTTTCAATTTGTAATAAATATTCCAATTTGTACTTTATCAATCCATTTTTAATGATTTTAATTGATTTGCACATTATCATTTTTACTCTTGTGTAGTGTGAGTGTGTGTGGCAGTAGGGGGTGGGGGTGGGGATGTTTTGGATTTTTAGTAATTGTACATATTATGAGTTAGATATTGTTGTTTTGGAATTCAGAATTGAGGTGTTAAACAATAATAATTCATTTGGATTTTTAGTAATTGTACATATTTGCATGTCTTCTTCTAATTCATTTGGATTTGTACTAATAACAACATTTTTTTTACAAAAAATTTCTCCTTCAGGTATTAAGGCGAGGATGACAATACTGATTATCATGATGTCGTCTGGGCTCGGGGGTAGCAGAGGCGACGAGGGATCCTCGTCCCTACGCTCCCCAAATATGGCAAATTGGGGATGCCTGTCAAGAATAAAATGGGGATATTAGCGAGATCCCTCAAGCTGGTAAAGACGATCATCGGCTCGGGGTACACTAGTTGTAGGGAGGTGCCAAATGAGCTCAAGTTAGCTATTTGGGCGGCACTACAGGTAATATATTTATATTTATATTTATATTTATATGAATATTTTAATTTCAATTTATATATATATTTATTCGCAACTAATATTGTATTTGTTGGACAAGAACAATTCAGCCCGGCCCCAGAACTACGCGTGTCACGACCCCGTCCCAAAATAGTAGTGGGGAACGAGTGTCTTGACATGCCACCAAGGAACAAATATGCTGACTTAAATTGTTTCCTTAATTAAATGCAACGAAAATACAATTACATGGTTATGAATCATAAAATACTGAAATTTAAGGAATTACGTCATCAGAGCTTTCTAAAAGGAAACTTCATTTATATTACAAGTAACAACGAGTTACAACTTAAAACAAAATTTAAAACTTATTACAAGAGACCCAAACATGCTCTATATAATATAACAAACTTTTTACTTAAAATAACAAAAAGAGCTCTAAAAGCTGAATCTTACATATAGTCCTTTTTTGTTCCCTCCAAGCCTACTTATTTCTGTAACACTCCATAATTTTGAGGATTTAATATTTAATTATTTTTGGGAGATATAAAAATATTTAAATTCGAGAAACTTAAATTTATGATTTGGAGAATTTATTTAAGTGGGAAGAATTATTTATATTTGGCGACTTTAAGTTAAATTGTTCAAAATTTCGCGTGTCGCATTTTGAGGTCAAAATTTGGGAATGTTATAAAGTGTTTCGAATGATAATTTTGAGTGCGCGGTTGAGTCCGGATGGGTCGAGATAGTCAGAAAAGAGTGCTCGGGGGTAGTAATTGGGTCTCAGGGCATTTTTGGGGATAGTCGGGCCCACACGGGGTGATTCGGGCCATTTTAATTAGGCCCGTGTGGCCAAAAATGGGATTAAGGATTTTTAACCTAATTGGGGAAGTATTGAACGACAGTTAACACAACTCTAAACCTAAGGTTCGAGAGGGAATTTGGGGAAGCAAATCAAGAGCCAATTGGGGATCTGTTGGAGTCAAATTAAGGGACAAAAGTGAGTGTTCGTCATCAACCATAACTACACCAATGGATCAGACTCTACGAACAATTTCAGGCAAGTGGTTAACTGTTGTGATTTTTAAATTGATGATAATCAATTCATATCATGGTGGGTGTAATTGATAATTGTATTTGGGAAAGTTTATCATGTGTAAATATATTTGGTCAAATCTTAACACCGTGCTGCATTGAAATAAAAAATTATGAAGAACTAATGATCTAAGATTATTAGAATCTGAACTCGATTAGAACCCCATGACGGATGATGTTTAACTTCAAAATTTTGGGACTGAACTTGAGATAAACCAAGGGTTGAACTCGTGAAAACCCAATTCATGAGTAAATGATTTGTGGTAGAGATAAAGGGTATTTATGGTTGTATCCATGTCGAAAATCAGCTTAATAGAGGGTTAAAAGGTTATGTCATTGGATCAAAGGCTGGATTGGGAAAACGGAGCTTGAAAGCTCGTCAATGGTAGAATTCAGTGGGGGAATAAGAGCTACCACGGAATGATCGATCGATCGATTAAAGTTCGTCGATCGATCGACGATGGGAAAACTTTGGCAGGTCGACCAGTTTGTTATGTGCGCCATTGTTTTCTTTTGTGGATTTTTGGGTGTAATTTTATTTGGTGAAAAATTATAGAGAAATTAATAGCTAAGGGCTCAAAAGATGGCTATTAGGAATTTAAAATTTAAGTTAAGAGCTGAGATTTAAAGTGAGAATTTGTGGCGAAATATATTCAATTTAATTATGGATCGAGTGGATGAGTCCGGGGGCATTAGCGAGTGAAACTAGGTTAATTTATTTAATGGGGAATGTAACCCAATAAGGTAAGAGTCGGGTCTAAAGACTTGGAAAATTTTACGGGACGAAGAAAGAGTCCGGGTATATGGGTTGAGTGACGCCAAGGCAATAAATTAATTCTGTTAGAGTCGGACCATAGACTCGGATTTGTAATAATTAATTAATGCGTGAATTAATTAAATTAGAGTCGGATCGTAGACTCGGGGAGGTAATAAGTTAATTAATGAGAAATTAATTAAATTAGAGTCGGACCATAGACTCGGGAATATACGGGCTAGTGTTACGGATTTTAGTACAAGGTAAAGTCGGGATTTATATTATATATATACGGTGTGGTGATAGTATATATATATATATATATATATATATATATATATATATATATATATATATATATATATATATGTGTGTGTGTGTGTGTGTGTGTGTGTGTGTGTGTGTGTTCTTTATGTGTGCTATTAAATACCAGGGACTAGGTATTTATTTAAGTTATATACTCTATTGCTCTCAAGAGAGGTTGCGCGATGTGGGTGAATCCCCTAGCTTGAGGAGTAGGGTGAGTATATCCCTAGGTCATAGCGTCTGGTATATGGGTGAGGGGTTTATCTCACTTCTAGGGAAGTAATATGACCGCCTCCACTACGTTTATATTTTGGGCCAGGTTGGTGAGCAATTCCAACTTGGGGAACTAGGTTATGTGAGCACACCTAGTGAGATAGCACTTTAGAGGGAATTATTCGGAGAGGGTATACTCGGAGGGATGGATATACATATGATATATCTGTGGATGTTTTAGTAAAGGTACATATATAATGGTAGTAAATATTATATGAGGGTAATAATACAGTGTGTGTTATATTTACTTTATATAACTTGTGTCACAATTAGATGATATTATTTGAAAGGAATTAATTAAGTTAATTGGGGAGATAAACTATAACCCATGAATTATTATACTCGGGTAAGAGTAGTATGGCAAGGGGAGATTACACCAGAACTAGTTGGATGGGGTAGTACAACTAGGTGGGGATTAAAGAAATCGTTAGGTGCGCACAGTTGTGGAGGGGTGAGTATGTCCTCAAGAGAGTGCGACACTAACTTAAATATGAAGCGCATTCATATATTTTAATTACTGCAGTTAATTCACTTGCTAAATATTTTTAAAATATTTTGGGTTCTAACCCTTGCTATAAAATTATTTTCAAAACCTTTTAGGTGTCCAGCCACAGGGACGCCAGACTTGATATTCTATTCCAGGGACACGGAGCTGCGGCATATGTGGATGCTAGCTGGGGCTTGGATTAGACGCATCGTTCATTCATTCCTAGAGTATGAATCATTTATCAGTTTCAGTTTTATTTAGGGCATGTCTCCCAGACTTTCAGTACAATTTTTAGTTTTATCTATTCCGGTGTTGGATGTTTGTATTGGACTATTTTATTTTAGTGGTCGATGCTTTATTCAACAAGTAGTTAAATTATTTTGTTCGATTGATTTAATTCAGTTGTGCGAATGGTTTATATTTATTTTCGCATGTACTGTTTTGTTTAATTAAAAAGTTAAAATTTGGCACTAGATTTTTGGAATACTAGGTGGTTAGTAAGTTTTAAAAAGGTTTTCGACAGTGATGCTAAGGATGAACCAACTGGGATTCCTGTTTAAATTTAGTATAGGACTGATCACCCGGTATTTTATTAGGCGGGGTGTCACAGATGGTATCAGAGCATCAGGTTCTAGTGTTCTTAGGATCTGTGCGGCTTTTCACATTTCAGTTTAGTGTTCTTTGATGTTGAACCCTATCATAGGATTGTTGTATTCTCATACGTATGCTCATTTACGTTCTTATGCAAACTACTTTATATTTAAGAGTGAACTCATACGATTCGATTTTCATTTCAGATGTCACCCAGGAGAGAGAGAGATAGAGCAACCAGGGCAGCAGGGGGAGGTGAGACTAGAGAGGCTCATCAGGAGCAAGAGTTACCGCAGTAACTGCGAGAGATGATTTCGGCAACACATGTAACTGAATTAGTGGCGCAGGCAGTTGAAGCGATGATGATCGCAATGGCAAGGTACTTTCCACGAGATCAGCCACAGGCGTTAGTGGTAACGGATGTTCAGGCCTACTCGGGGTCGTCGGGGTGGCAGCAAGTATGAGAGGTCTTTCAAAAAGTCCATCCACCAGAGTTTCGAGGGGGTTCAGATATGGTGCTAGCGTGTCAGTGGAAGAGAGATATCCAACGTCACCTACGCATGGTAGATTGCAATGAGGTGCAGAAGTAAATGCTAGCAACTTTTAGGTTAGTGGGAGCAGCGCTTCAGTGGTGGGAGTCGATCACCACAGTTGTGAAAAGGGATACATTAACTATTGCAGAGTTTTGGGTTCGGTTCGACCGCCAGTATTTCCCGCCTGCATTCGAGGCTGAAATGAGGAGAAAATTTAATGAGGTGGCTCAGGGGGACCGTTCAGTAGCCGATTACGAGGAATAATTCACTCCTTTGGCAAATTTTGTACCGGATGAGGTACGCTATGAAGAAAGAAAGAAGTCAAAGTTCATGGATGGGTTAATCTGGAGGGTCAGACAACATTTGATTGGTAATCCTGCTTTAGTAGCTTATACGGACGTCGTTAATGCAGCACTCCTGAACTGCCAGGAATATCGCTTCTACATGAAAGGAAGCAAGAGGGGAGTGGAACCCAATCAGTCAGATAAAGCAGGAGGGAACAATACTAGTGAGGTATCCCAGCAGCAGACAGGGGGACATCAGGGGCAGGATTTTTGGTAGGGGAATCAAGATAAGCGATTTAGATTTGGGGGCAATTGACAGGATGGCCAGAACTTCCGACAGGCCAGCAAGGAAGGGATCAGTGGCATGGTGAATTTATTAAGAGGTGTTTCGTTTGTGGGAAAGCGGGACACGTGAAGGGAGATTGTCTTAAGCGAGGCAGGGGTCAACTACAGGACGAGGACCTGGATGTACAGCCACTACAATAAGTCATGGGTGCGTTCGGGTAGGGGGAAGCTGCTCAGAAACCCGAGGATCAGCCATTTCTCCTAGAGTATGGAGGTAATTATCTTTTTATCCTATGGGCATGGGGTATATTTTGAGTGACAGTGAGGGTGTCACAATATAAGAATTATTTTCACTAGAGTTCGTGGGTAAGTCGAATTTAGTGGGTACACTAGTTATAGCAGCCATATTATATATATATTTATGTGGGATAATGGATTTATTTAGTGTCAACCACGAGAGAGTGGGGGTATGCACAGAGATGGGATTGGTATTATACGAGGGGCTACTACTTTCGAGAATTTTGAAAGTAGGGTAGATAATTTTTTATATCGGCTGGATAGCTATGGATTCGAACTATTGTAAATAGTGGGGGTAAGTTTTTGTATTCGCAACACCAGGGTATGAAAGATTTTTACTAGGTATCACCTGAGATGGCGTCTAACCTATATATATGTGTATATATGTTGTATTGTGTAGTGTGATAGACACATAGTGAGGTCTTGTGTTCTCATATTTTATCCCACTAAGTAAGGGAGTCAACTGAAATGAATCAGGGTGGTTAAATTTATTTTCGAGCAGGGAGAGATAACTCGGAGTTTATTTTGCGCAAGAGCTAGTGATAGTAAGGGCACGGAATTTTATGTTGTCTTTTGTAGCATAAGAGTAGCTTTTTATGCTTTTGTATTAATAGACAAGCATTTGGGGGTACGTACTATGGACTGAGGGTCTAACATATCCCAACGACCGACAATGTTAGGTAGTAGTGTATCGGGGGGTTACTTATTTGGATTTCGCTTGCGAGACGTCCCACACATGAAACTTAGCGCAACGTTGGAAGTGGGGAGATGTTTGGTCGTTAGTACATGGGTTGGGTACCCCAGTTATTATCCATATATGTAATATGGCTACGGGTTGAAAGTTATATTACGGGTTACGACTAGCATAGTCGGGTAACTTTCGTGCGGTTAAGCACGGGGATAGGGTGTATGGGCACCCTAGTTAATAAGGGTAACTTACGTGCGGTTAAGCACGGGTGCAGGGTGTATGGGCGCCCTGGGTAATTAATATACATAATTGTGTAACTCATAATTAGAAGTGGGAGAGATAGATGTAGCGAGCTTAGAGGCACAAGAATAGGGAGCGATATTCGAGACTTGGAGTACTAAGCTTATCTTAATTTCGAGGACGTAATTCCTTTGTAAGGGGGGAAGTATGTAACACCCCGTAATTTTGGAGATTTAATATTTAATTATTTTTGAGAGATATAAAAGTATTTAAATTGGAGAAACTTAAATTTATGATTTGGAGAATTTATTTGAGTGGGAAGAATTATTTATATTTGGCGACTTTAAATTAAATTGTTCAAAATTTCGCGTGTCGCATTTTGAGGTAAAAAATTGGGAATGTTATAAAGTATTTCGGATGATAATTCTGAGTGCGCGGTTGAGTCCGAATGGGTCGAGATAGTCAGAAAAGAGTGCCCGGGGGTAGTAATTAGGTCTCAGGGCATCTTTGGGCATAATCGGGCCCACACGGGGTGATTCGGGGCATTTTAATTAGGCCCATGTGGCCAAAAACGGGATTAGGATTTTTAACCTAATTGGGGAAGTATTGAACCGCAGTTAACACAACTCTAAACCTAGGGTTTGAGAGAAAATTTGGGAAAGAAAATCAAAAGCCAATTGGGGATCTTTTGGAGTCAAATTAAGGGACAAAAGTGAGTGTTTGTCATCAACCATAACTACACCAACGGGTCAGACTCTACGAACGATTTCAGGCAAGTGGTTAACTGTTGTGATTTTTAAATTGATGATAATCAATTCATAACATGGTGGGTGTAATTGATAATTGTATTTGGGAAAGTTTATCATGTGTAAATATATTTTGTCAAGTTTTAACACCGTGCTGCGTTGAAATAAAAAATTACGAAGAAACAATGATCTAAGATTATTAGAATCTGAACTCGGTTAAAATCCCATGACGGATGATGTTTAACTTCAAAATTTTGGAACTGAACTTAAGATAAACCTAGGGTTGAACTCGTGAAAACCCAATTCGTGAGTAAATGATTTGTGGTAGAGATAAAGGGTATTTATGGTTGTATCCATGTCGAAAATCAGTTTAATAGAGGGTTTAAAGGTTATGTCATTGGATCAAAGGCTGGATTGGGAAAAACGGAGCTTGAAAGCTTGTCAATGGTGGAATTCAGTGGGGGAAGAAGAGTTTCCATGGAATGATCGATCGTTCGATCAAAGTCCATCGATCGATCGACGATGGGAAAACTTTGGCAGGTCGGCCAGTTTGTTATGTGCATCCTTGTTTTCTTTTGTGGATTTTTGGGTGTAATTTTATTTGGTGAAAAATTATAGAGAAATTAATAGCTAGGGGCTCAAAAGATGGCTATTAGGAATTTACAATTTAAGTTAAGAGTTGAGACTTAAAGTGAGAATTTGGGGTGAAATATATTCAATTTAATTATGGATCGAATGGATGAGTCCGGGGGCATTAGCGAGTGAAGCTAGGTTAATTTATTTAATGGAGAATGTAACCCAATAAGGTAAGAGTCGGGTCTAAAGACTTGGAAAATTTTACGGGACGAAGAACGAGTCCGGGTATATGGGTTGAGTGACACCAAGGCAATAAATTAATTAAGGGATAAATTAATTATTTTAGAGTCGGACCATAGATTCGGATTTGTATTAATTAATTAATGTGTAAATTAATTAAATTAGAGTCAGATCGTAGACTCGGAAAGGTAACAAGTTAATTAATGAGAAATTAATTAAATTAGATTCGGGCCATAGACTCGGGAATATACAGGCTAGTGTTACGGGTTTTAGTACACGGTAAAACCAGGATTTATATTATATATATACGGTGTGGTGATAGTATATACATATATTTATATATATATATATATATGTGTGTGTGTGTGTGTGTGTGTGTGTGTGTGTGTGTGTGTGTGTGTGTGTGTGTGTGTGTGTGTGTGTGTGTGTTTGTTCTTTATGTGTGCTATTAAATATCAGGGACTAGCTATTTATTTAAGTTATATATTCTATTGCTATCAAGGGAGGTTGCGCGATGTGGGTGAATCCCCTAGCTTGAGGAGTAGGGTGAGTATATCCTCAGGTCATAGCGTCTGGTATATGGGTGAGGGGTTTATCTCACTTTTAGGGAAGGAATATGACCGCCTCCACTACGTTTATATTTTGGGTCATGTTAGTGAGCGATTCCAACTTGGAGAATTAGGTTATGTGAGCACACCTAGTGAGATAACACTTTAGAGGGAATCATCCGGAGAGGGTATACTCGGAGGGATGGATATACATATGATATATGTGTGGATGTTGTAGTAAAGGTGCGTATATAATGGTAGTAAATATTATATGTGGGTAATAATACAGTGTGTGATATATTTATTTTATATAACTTGTGTCACAAGTTATATGATATTATTTGAAAGGAATTAATTAAGTCAATTGGGGAGATAAACGATAACCCATGAATTATTAAGCTCGGGTTAGAGTAGTATGGCAAGGGGAGATTACACCAGGACTAGTTGGACGGGGTAGTACAACTAGGTGGGGATTAAGGAAATCATTAGGTGTGCACAGTTAGGCCTGTAAACGGATCGGATTCGGGCCGGATCAGGCAAATCCAAATCCATATCCGTTTATGTTAAACGGATTCGGATCCGATCCGATTATCCGATTATCCATTTTTGTTAAACTTGATTTGCAACATTTTTATTTTCAACTCTTATTTCAAAAATTTATTTTGCAAATGTTCCAAAAAAAACATAATAAAATAAAGAACTATTATAATATATATTTAAAATATTATTAAATACAACATATATTGATTGAAAATATATTATATATAATTTTTATATATATTAAAAATAGTAATCAGATCGGATTATTAACGGATCGGAGTGTATGAATCCAAATCCACTCCTTTTAATAAACGGATAATCGGGTAATCGGATAATCGGATTTTAGGTATGATCCATATCCGCTTAAACGGATCGGATTCGGATTCCGATAAAATTCGATCCATTGACAGGCCTATGAACAGTAGTGGAGGGGTAGGTATGTCCTCAAGAGAGTGCGACACGAACTTAAATATGAAGCGCATTCATATATTTTAATTAATGCAGTTAATCCACTTGCTAAATATTTTCAAAATGTTTTGGGTTCTAACCCTTGCTATAAAATTATTTTCAAAACCTTTTAGGTGTCCAGCCACAGGGACGCCAGACTTGATATTTTATTCTAGGGACACAGAGCTGCGACATATGTGGATGCTAGCAGGAGCTTGGATTAGACGCATCGTTCATTCATTCCTAGAGTATGAATCATTTATCAGTTTCAGTTTTATTCAGGGCATGTCGCACAGACTTTCAGTATAGTTTTCAGATTTATCTATTAAGGTGTTGGATGTTTGTATTGGACAATTTTATTTTAGTGGTCGATGGTTTATTCGGCAAGTAGTTAAATTATTTTGTTCAGTTGATTTAATCCAGTTGTGTGAATGGTTTATATTTATTTTCGCATGTACTGTTTTGTTTAATTAAAAAGTTAAAATTTGGCACCAGCTTTTTGGAATACTAGGTGGTTAGTAAGTTTTAAAAAGGTTTTAGACAGTGATGCTAAGGATGAACCAACTAGGATTTCTGTTTTAGTTTGGTATAGGACTGATCACCCAGTATTTTATTAGGCGGGGTGTCACAATTTCCTGAAAAATGGTTAGTTATACAGCATCAGCTAAAAGCCGAGTGAGGTTCAATCTCCAGACATTCCAAGGTTTTGTTCAGAAAATTGATACCTATTTAAATCCAAAGAGTACGCATATACATATATGGATAGGAATTTGCTGTATAAAATTTGTGATGACAGTATATATAGAAATGAATAGCATAGAATATAACATATACACCAAATCAAATGCAATACCTTTTTCTTTCAATCATATCATTTTAATGGCCAAGTACACTCTAATACCGTATTCTTCTACCGTATTATTCCCCGATAGTTGAGGATCAATCGAACTTATTCGTCACAATGCCTTATTTAGGGCACACCAGCGATAACCCAACTGGGAAGGTCAGTTAGTAAGAGAGGTCCCTTAGGCCGAATCTTATTTCCATTATTCAATATCATTTTCAAAACTCTTTTTAATTGGTATGTCTATATGGGAAAATATAAACATATCACAAGGAATCAATCATCGGTATCAGATGTATTTTGAGAATAAAAGAATTTCACAAAATATATATAGTTTTCATAATATCATATAATTAAATGCACAAGGAATTGTAATACCCCGTATTTTTATGGCTTATAATTTGGGGATTTATTAAATTTAAATTGAGATGTTAATTTAATATTAATCCGGAAATTATTTTAAATATTTACTAGCGTGACGAGAGTTAGTAATTATTGAGAATTTGTTGAATATTACTAGATGAGTAAAGTAATATATAAGATTGATTTTATCAAAATTGTCACGAGTAAATAAAATGGCAATTATAAAAATTTAAGTCGCGACGCGCCTGTGTCGTGTCGGGACTAAATTATTATTATTATTCAAAGTGAATAAATTATAAGTCACCTGTATGGTCATTTACGTGTATACTAAGAAAAGTATACCCGGGGGTTTAGTTTGGGCCTCGGGGCGTTTTTAGGCCTAATTGGCATCCCAGGAGGATATTTTAGACATTTTGTATTTTTGGGTAATTAAACCCACGAATTTCCCTAAGGTATATCAGCCATTTGAGTTAGGCTTTTAGGGTTAATAATCACACAAGTTAAGAACAACCGTTAGAGAAGAAGGTAGGAAGCTTTTCAAACAATCCAAGGCCAAGAACTCATCCGTTTGCACCGCCACTACCACCAAAACGTATATCGCACGAAGAGGAACGCAACCATACCTTTTTCATCCACAATTCAGACCCTTGAATTTTTAGGCAAGTATATAACTTGCTTCTCTTTTAGTTATTGTTTCGTTCATATTAGATTAGGATTTTTATACACATGTTTCATAAATGAATTTGAGGATTCAATCACATGTCTTGATGGAAATAAATATATTCTGGACATCCCAATCATAGGTAGAGAATAACCCACGAATTTGTATGAGTATAGAAGCAAGAAATCTGGAAAGGATTTAAAAGAAAGAAAGTTTATGAAAAATTAGGGCTTTTATTAAACATGATGATTTATCCCATAAATTGAATACCTTTGATGAATTTGGACATATTTCACGTAGGAAATCATGTATATAGGTATACATAACTAGTAGTATTGTTGTTTGGGTGTTTGGAAATCGTTAATGGCATTTTGGAGTAATTTGGTGGGTGAAACTCGTAGGTTGAAAACCCAGTTTCTGGACAAGAACTGCTTGATCGATTAATCGACCCCTTTCCTCGATCGATCGACCCCTCCTGGAAAACTGCATATTTTTTCCCTTTTTGTCTAATCCGATTTATACACGTACGAACCCTTTATTATTATTTATAGAGTATAATTGGCGTAAGGAGGATCAGTAGGGTCTAAATAGACTCCGATGAATGAAATTTAATATGGGATGAAATTGTGGGTTAACGGGAAATTTCGGTACACATGAAAGATTATGCGTAAGTTCGTGAATGAATTGAGGGAGTCGTGAAAGACTTAGACCATAAGGTTAGAGAGTGTATACCTACTGAAATTGTATTTAGTAAGAGAGAATACTTCGAGAGATAAGAAGTAAGTATGAAATAAATTATAAGTGGGAATAAAAGAGATGAATCCCTTATACGAGATAATTGCGTAAAATTGTACTAAATACGGTTAATAATAATTATGGGTCGTGGGCGAACCATATTGGAAATTGTGTATCTATATATGGCTATGTGACTGTGTACATATATTAAAAACTTTAATTGTGAATAATCATACCCGCGCTACTTGCTATCACGGGGGTTGCCACCCCGGGAGAGTCTTATCTCGATGGGACCTTTATGGGGGATATTGACTTGTACCCTAGAACATAGGATTCCTTGGTACAGGCTATATGATAATGATAGTCAGACGGTCCTAAGAGACGTGAGGGGTATGTGCTGACCTCTTAGTGACTTGGAACTATGCTTCGCCTCCATTTTTTATGTATTGTGTTAATACAGTTCGAGAGTGATTCTGAACTAGTACTTCCCTTAGTACGAGTGATACGGGGACTTGATAGCAGAGTATGTCAGCACCATAGAATTTATGTGGGGTGCCGATAGCATATATAATATATGAGGGACTGATATATATATATATATATATATATATATATATATATATATATATATATATATATATATATATATATATATATATATATATATATATATATACGTCAAAGACAGCCGATTCGTCCTACTAACATGTCTTCTGTTGGGATTGGATGTCTGGTGCTACCTTCTGCCAAAGCCCGTATTGGTTCAACCAATGGCTTGCTGCTCACCTGAGTGAGCTAGTGAAATTAAGGAAGCCGTACAATGCCAAATGCGGTCTCTGGGCTTCCCGTGTATTCATCCAAATCAGATCATGAGAAAGTTATGGACACGTTCACGAAACTGGAAGTCTTTCGATCCCATGATATATATATATATATATATTGGGAATTAAGTAATGAATAAATGCTCCAACTTTATAATAAGTGTTCGGGAACCTTGTAACGGTATGGTGTCGCTTTAAGCAACGTAATAAATCTTGAAGAAATTGATTTTGTTTAAACTAAATATCATAACCCTTCTACTTCTCGGGATAAAACTTTATAGAAAAATAAGTTAGATAAACTTATTAGTTTAGTAGTACGGTAGACGTGCACACTAGATGAGAGGTGAGAATTCTCAAGAGAGTGTCGCATACTAACATGGTTGTTACATTAGCCGGTAAGCAATTTAAATACTTGCTAAACTATTTTAAACTGTTTTACACTCGAGCTCTGACCCGTTTTCTGTCATTGCTCTCTCTTGTGTATATATATATATATATGTATGTATGTATGTATGTATGTATGTATGTATGTATGTATGTATGTATGTATGTATGTATGTATGTATTACAGGTGCCCAGCCACACGTGCGTCATGCATAGGTTCTTTGGATTTGTCGTGCTGCAACTTATGTGGGAGTTGCAGGCCCTTGCTTTAGACGACCTCTTCGTTGATTATGCTCCTATTTTAGTTATGCTTAGTTAGGGCATGTGTCGCCCGTTTCCCTATTCAGTTTGGATTTGTCAGAGATTTGTGTTTATGTTATTTCCAGTATTTGGTACTCTTTGGGAGTTAACTCTTGTCAGGATGATTTCATTTGTAGTTTTAAACTTAGTGTGGTTTATCTAGATGATTTAGTTATTGTTTGTTAATTGCCATCCTTCGTATTTATGTGATTCTTAAACTGTTGGTTATTAAAAATGTTTTCATATTGGAATTTAATAAAATGGAAATAAGGTTTTAAAGTTGTTTTGACACTTAGCTTAATTGTTTAGGGTGTTTAAATTGGAAATTTCATTTTGCGACAGTGATGCTAAGAATGAACCAACCGATCACCTTGATTTTAATTTAAATTTAATAAATTATCGATCACCCGGTATTCAATTAGGCGGGGTGTCACTGGTGGTATCAGAGCATCAGGTTCTAGTGTCCTTTAGGATCTGTACGACTTATTTTTCTTTTAGCTTAGCGTCTTTGATTTAGAGCCCTATTTTAGGACGGTTGTATTCTTGTATTTACGCTTACGTCTTCATATATTTAAGATTTGATAATAACTGTAGACTAATTAACTTCCTTCTCATTTCATATGCCTTCGAGACGTGCACCCCGAGATAGGAATGCCCAGCTCGAGCAGCCCGCAGCTCCGGCTCAGGGAATGATGAACGCAACTGAGGTAGCCGCCATTGTTGCTGATTAGGCACATATTCTTCACATTTATCCCCTTAATTTCGATATTTTTATGATCCCGTGTAGTGTAAATAGATTGGATTTGTCTCAAATTTATTCTACTAACCTCTTTTGGAAAGTATTTCATGTTTTGTGTATTTCTCATGTGCTTTATAGGTATTTCATGCAAGTTAGTGCGAAGGAGAACTCAAAACAGTGAAAGAAACCAAGAAATGGAGACTTGAAGAGCATTTTGTAATTTTCCAGCCTTGGTACAGAGGTGGGGCCAACTAGAAAGTTGAAGATCTCTAAATTATAAGAACATTGGAAAAAACGGCACCCCAATCCGAGCTACGGTGAAGAAGTTATGCTCATTTAAAGTTGGAGACGGAAAGTCAAAAGTTGAAATTAATTCTGGAAGCTGAAGAGTCAAAACTCTTGAAATTTCTTGTTTAATTAGTTTTTATTAGTTGTAAAACGTGGAGAGGCATGGGAAGAGTCATTTTTAGGTGTATAAAAGGCCAAGCTCTACATCCTTCTAAGGAAGTCGAATTCTAGAGAGTATAATTGAATTTTAGAGAGAGAAAGTCAAATTTTAGAGAGTTTTCTTAGTTTTTCTTTACATAGAAATTTTCATAAACCCTAGTTTGTAAGGTTGATTAAGAAGAAGTTTTCTGGATTCAAGTTCATTTGCTTTTCCTGTTGTTGAATACAAGTATAAAATTTCCATTCTCTTATTTTATCTCAATTCTATTTTCAATTCAATTATCACTTGTTTTGTAATTTTTGTTTTTACAATGTTTCTTATATCCACAATTACATGCATTGTTATGAATTTATTTTCATTTAATAAAATCATGCCTAGCTAAGTTTTTAAAGGTTAGGATGCATGAACCCATCCCGATGTAAATTACTTATGTAGAAAATAGAATTTAAATTTAAATTTTGAAAGAGTCGTGCGAGACAATGTTACAACCATTGTAGATCTTTTAATCTCTCTTGCCCTAGGTACTTGGGATGTTTAAGAATGCGATGTGCGTATAATTATTTAGCACCGCTTTATATTTACCTTTGATTTCGTATGGTGCGGTATTGAACCTCATATACGTAATGCTTAGGATCTATAAAGACTGGATTCATTAAAATTTATAATTTACAATTCTAGTATTCTACACGGTAAATTACTAGGGTTAGGGGATTGTATTTCAACCTACTTTCTCATTCATCTTAATTAATTTGCTCATGCATGCATAGTTAACTTTTTTATTTTTTTCGTCTTCAACCATCATCATCTTTTTCACTTTTATTTTAGAAGTAATAAATCAATTAAATTCTATCAAACATTCCCTGTGGATTCGATACCCAGACTCGCCACTATACTCCTTAAGAGTGTAGTTACAAGTTTAGTTTTTTTTGTATTGATATTGGAAGCCGATAGCAATGACTCGCCTATTACACGGACGGTCGGTTTTTCCCCTCGATCAGTTGCTCAGGCGGTGAATGCCGCATTAGCGGTGGTGCAGCTGGCTCCACCCCAGATTTAGGCAGTAGCGTCAGTACCTGTACAACTTCCCACTACATGGGAGCAGGTTAGGGATGCCTTTCAGAAGGCGTATCCCCTGGAGTTCTCGAGTAGCTCGGACATAGTAGCCGTCAACCAATGGAATAAGGATATTCAGAGGCATCTGAGCATGTATGAGTGCACCGACGTGCAGAAACAGTTGTTGGATTCCTTCAAGCTAGTGGGGGATGCTTTGTAGTGGTGGGAGTCCACCACCACCTTGGATGAGAGGGACAACATCACGATTCAGTTATTTTGGGCACGGTTTGACCGAAAGTACTGACCATCCGCCGTATATACTGAGATGAGGCGGAGGTTACTGAATCTTAAGCATGAGAGTATGACCGTGTGACACCCCGACTAATTAAATACCGGGTAGCTACTCCTTTATTCAATTTAATACAAAATGTCAAGTTGGTTCAGTTCATAGATTCACTGTCGAAAAATATTTTTACAATTACTAGCCACCTAATATTTAAAAAGTGAGTTGTCAATCTTAACTGAATTAGATTAACATACAACCAAATTAATTTATGAAATATTGGTACCACAACCACAATACAGTCGCAATATAAAATAATATAATAAACTGAATCTGAAGGAATACTCCTCACAATAATCCGAATACTGACATAAACCAAATACAAAGCCTGAATCATTAATTAGTTACATCCAACCCTGAAATGAAACTGAATAAATAAGATGTCTCTAAAAGAAATGGGGTGACAAGCCCTACAGATGAGTAAATCTGAAGTAAAGTCAAGATAGGAAGTGGAGGCGTCTACTATCGAGGTCCAGTAACTTTCACAGCAGCTACAGCACGTCACCAGAATGGAACTCCTACGCTTGGTGTCCTTGTGGATGGGCACCTAAAAGGTTTTACAAGAAAATAGGTTTGAAAGCAAACGGGCCAGAGCCCGATTGTGAAAACAGTTTAAAATGCAGCAAGTGTTTAATATCGTTAAACAGTGAATATAAAATATATGATAGTCCGTGCGCTCACATTAGTTCCTCACCTCTTAACTAATTGTGCACACCTATCGTACCCGTACCCGTTCTAGTTATTCTACTATCAAACTAGTCCAATACATATTCTTACATTTCTTTACAATTCAAAGTTCGTTTCCCAATGTCTTAATATAAACTGGAGGTCTTACTGTTTTTACTCAAAATTAGTTATAATAAATTATAAGAATTTCTCCATTTTAACTCTACAAAAAATGTTACAATTATTCACACTTACACTTTAATAAATGATTCATCTCAATTATGAGTATATTAATCTCATCATAATCATACAATAATGACACCCCTAGAAAAATCTGCGGAGCACACATACTCTGCTATCAAATCCCGGTACATCACGTACATAAGGATCACGTATTCCGAATCTCTCAGGAACCGTTTCGACACGTAACAAACACACATAATGGAGGCGAACATAGTTCACATCACATGGGTCACGCACATACCTACGCTCCCATGATCAGCAGACTTATTAACTCCTCAATAAGTCATTCTCTGACCTATTTCCTCGAGGTACCAATCTAAATCCCCCCGTAGGCACACAAAGATTAGATGGCCCTGATCGTACACCAACCTACCGTTATAGCAAGTATGGTAGGTATGTTATACACAGATAACCACATATACTAAGCATTCACACATCTTAGATATCTTATAATATCAGTAGAGGTATATTTTACATTCCTATACCATCATTAAATGTTACACGTTTACAAATCCTCGAATAATATACATTAAAAGTCGTCAACCCTTCTCACGTCGTAATTTTAGGTACTTATTTCCTAACCCATAAATGTCATTCGGTTTACTACAAAATTCTAAGTTTTATTCCTCAAAGTACTCCAATCTCACAACTATACTCACTGGTCAACAAGTGAAGGTTAACACTCAATTAAATAAGTCTAGTGGAAGTTCTAAATGAAATCAGGCCTAAAAAGGCCATTCTGTCAACTCGTTAGAAATCTCGTTCGAACGAGGTTGTTCGAACGAGTGTCGTTCGAACGAAGTCTTCGAACGAACTCATTAGAAGGGATATTGTCATCTCATTAGAAGCTCATTCGAGTGAGGTCGTTCGAACGACCTGGGTAGGTCTTCTAACGAGATGGCAGAATATGCCCAGAGATTTTTTAACTCGTTTTTCTTCATTTTTCTCTTCTCTAAATCCATCCTAAGATCATCCCAATAGCGTTTTAATGTTTTTAAACTACTCTAAGTCCTCCTAGGTCGCTTCTTAACATATTATTGGGGTCAAATCCTCCTAATTAACATGCAATTATCTTAAATCCCCAAATTTTACCCGAAACCCTATGAACATGAACCTGGAATTTTATTGTACCTAAATACTCATCATTAATCCGTTTTTAAATCATCAAAGTTAGGTTTTTGGGCACCAATTTCGTCCATAATCATTCTACATGCAATCCCCAACCAAAATTAAGAGTTTCTACAACAATCTCATTGGGTTTTCATCAAAACTTTCAAAGCCTATAAGGTTTCTACACTAAACATGGAGGAAATATTCATTGCAATTAATGGCATCAAATCACTTGACTTAAATCCGATGTTATGGTTCGTTGTTGATGATCGAGGTTGTATCTCTCTCTTCTTTTCGATCACAAATCCTTTCAAATTTCTGGTGATGGGAGATGGTTTGGTTTGGAACCTCCTTTACCCTCTTTCTAACTTCTCTCAAAACCTCCGTAGCCCACTCTGTTATCTTTTGTTGGTAATGGCCTTAGTGGCCTCTAAATTAATATATAATTAACCTCTAAAATTCGTGGGTTTTAATTTCTCAATTTTTAAAATTACCAAAATACCCTTCTAGGTTGCCGGTTTGGCCTAAAAATGCCCCGGGACCCAAACTAAACCCCCGGCTAGTGTTTTCTGACTATTTCGACGCATCCGGACGCATTGGCGCACTCAAAATGATCATTCAGTTGATAAAATATAATTTACTTTTTAATTTAAATAAATTCAATCCTGACGCGACCGCACGCACATCCCAACTAAATTTCCCAAATTGTCGAATTTCTGCCTCGTTACAATTTTTAATATTTTCAGTATTCATATATTACCATATATTCTCAGTAATATTCAATTTTAAAATCATACTCAAATACCAACACACGTCTCTCTAGTATTTACATCCGGATTAATTCCCAATTAATTCTCATTTAATTCAATTAATCCTTTAAATAAAAATTAATAAAATTACGGGGTATTACATACTCCCCCCTTAATAACAGAATTTCGTCCCGAAATTCGGAACTAAAGAATACCTGGTAAAAATAGCTCTGGATAACATTCGCGCATCTCATCCTCGCGCTCCCATGTGGACTCCTCGACATTATGATGCCGCCACTTCACGCGTGCTAATGGTACTATTTTCAACCTCAGTTTCCTCTCGCTGTGGTCCAGAATAGCAATTAGCCCCTCCTCGTAGGAACTATCAGGCTGAAGATCGATGTCCTCTAAAGCAATGTGATTATGGGCCAAACAGTCCCTAAGATATTTCCTTAGCGAGGAAATATGGAACACATCATGAATCCTATGCAAGTGCTCTGGTAACCCAAGTCTATACGCAACTGGTCCAATCCGCTCGATGATAGGAAATGGCCCCACATATCTTGGTGCCAGTTTCCCCTTCTTTCCAAAACGCATAATCCCCTTCATAGGAGATACTCTGAGTAGCACCTGGTCCCCTACCTGGAATTCTCTGAAGAACCTCTTGGCATCATCATAGCTCTTCTATTGGTCATGAGCTACCCGAATACGGCTCCGTATCATTTCTATCCTTGTCGAAGTATCCTGAATCACTTTCGACCCAAGGAGTTTGTTATCCCCCACCTCTAACCAACATGCTGGGGAACAACAAGGTCTACCATACAACGCCTCGAATGGAGTCATGCCGATGGTGAACTGGTATGAGTTATTATAAGCAAACTGCACGAGTGGAAGGTACTGCTCCCAACCACCTCCAAAGTCTAGGATGAACATTCGCACCATGTCCTCTAACATCTTATTTGTACGCTCTATTTTCCCATCAGTCTGCGGGTGATACGCCGTACTCAGCCGCAAATCCGTATCCATGGCCTCCTGGAAACTTTCCTAAAATCGTGAGATAAATATCTTATCTCGATCAGACACGATATTTAGAGGCACCCCGTGAAGTCTCACTATCTTCGCAATGAAAATTTGGGCATACTGTCCCGTAGTGTAGTCTGTCCTCATGGGAAGAAAATGAGCAACTTTGGTCAACCTATCCACAATTACCCATATGGAGTCGTGACCCCTCTGTGACGTAGGTAACCCCGTGATAAAGTTCATGGATATGCTCTCCTATATCCACATCGGAACCTCTAATGGCTGTAGAAGTCCAGCCGGTTTCTGATGGTCCACCTTTACTATCTGACAAGTGGCGCATTTAGAAACGAACACGGCAATATCTCTCTTCATCCCACTCCACCAGTACTGTCGTCTCATGTCTTGGTACATCTTATCCCCACTAGGGTGTACCGCGAACTGTGAGCCATCCGACTCTGTCATTACCTCGTGTCGCAAGTCTTCCCCGTCCGGAACGACCAGCCTCCCATTAAAGCGTAATTCCCTGTCTGAACTAACGGTATAGGACTCGGCTCCCTCTGCTAGTAATCGAACTATCTGCGCTTAACAGAATGAGTCTTTTGCCCGGGCCTTTATCACTCTTGTAACAATCTGAGGTGTAACAGTCATCACAGACATGAATGATCGGGCCACTGCATCCTGGTGTCCCAACTCCTTCCACTTAGCTTTCCATACCTCGGCCACCTCATCTACTAGCCTATGTCTCAACGCGTCTACTACCACGTTAGCCTTCCCTGGGTGATATTGGATATCAAACTGATAATCCTTCACAAATTCAAGCCACCGTCGTTGACGCATATTCAGCTCCTTTTGCGTGAAGAGGTATTGTAGAGACTTGTGGTCTGTGAACAACCGAAATTTCTCCCCCAGGAGATAGTATCTCCAAATCCGAAGAGCGAATACGACTTGCGCTAACTCCAAGTCGTGGGTGGGGTAATTCTTCACGTGTGGTTTAAGTTTACGGGAAGCATAAGCTATGGCCTGACTCTCCTATTGCAGTACACTTCCAAGTCCTTATAAGGACGCATCGGTGTAGACTAGATACTCAACTCCCAGTCTGGGCAATGCTAGCACAAACGCTGAGGTCAACTTGTCCTTCAGCTCATCGAATGCCAACTGACAGGCATCACTCCAAATGAATGGTACACCTTTGCGGGTCAGATGTGTCAAAGGACCTGCTATATTTGAGAAACCCCGAATAAACCTCCTGTAGTATCCTGCTAAGCCCAAGAAACTACGGATCTCAGTCGGTGTCGTGGGCTGTCCCCACTCCCTCACCGCGGATACCTTCCCCGGATCAACAGATATCCCCCGGTCTGAAATGATATGCCCCAAAAACTGAACCTCCTTCAGCTAAAACCCACATTTTTTGTACTTTGCATATAGCTCGTTCTGACGTAGCGTCTGCAAAACCTGCCTCACGTGTTCAGCGTATTCCTCCTCTGTCTGGGAGTAAACTAGAATGTCATCAATGAAGACAATGATGAACTGGTCTAGGAACTCTCTGAATACCCTATTCATCAAATCCATAAACACGGCTGGGGCATTGGTCAAGCCAAAAGACATAACTCGAAACTCATAGGAACCATATCTCGTTAAGAAAGCAGTCTTCGAGACGTCTTGTTCCCTGATACGCAACTGATGGTATCCTGATCGCAAGTCAATATTTGAGAAGAAGGAAACTCCTCTCAACTGGTCGAATAAGTCATCGATTCGGGGCAACGGATACTTATTCCGTATCGTGACTTTATTCAACTCCCGATAATCTACACACAACCTCAACGATCCATCCCTCTTCTTTACGAACAACACAGGGGTACCCCATGGCGAAGTACTCCTTCGGATAAACCCCTGACCCAATAACTTCTCTATCTGATCCCTTAGCTCTCTCATCTCTGCTGGAGCCATACGGTAAGGTGCGCGGGTAATTGGCCGAGTGCCCGACATCAAATCGATAACAAAATCTATCTCTCTACTAGGAGGTAATCCAGGTATATACTGAAATACATCAGCAAACTCCCTAACAACTAGAATCGAGTCGAGTGGTAATACCACTTCCTTAGAGGTCTCCTCCTCTATATAGTACAAGTGAGTGGACGATCCTCCCTCAGGGTGAGGCATCGCCACTAAAAACATCTCCTGCCCGGGTGTAGCAAAAATGATACTCCTACCGAAACAATCAATCATGGCTCGGTACGCAATTAGCCAATCCATACCAATAATCGCATCGTACTCAGTCATCTTTAATACTAACATATCAACAGGTAAAGTAAATCTCCCGATCTCTATACCCACACCTCTACAAATAAGAGAAATCACAGAACCCCTACTTAACAGTGAATCTACGCAAGTAATTGTGCTCTCCACAGTGTTTAACAACCCCAAAATACGTGCAAATCTCGTGGCAATGAAATAGTGTGTGGCCCCCGTATCAAATAAAATACGCCCCATAGTCCCCTGAATAGAGAACATACCCTCAATAGTAGGTGGATCCTGTGGGACTGCGGCCTGCTGGAGTTGATAAACTCGCCCGTACTGAAGCTTTCCCTGCTGGACTGGGACTGCTGGGATGGGTGGCAAAGCTGGCATCTGTGGTGGTGCTGGGAGGGCAGCGGGAAATATAGGTCTCTGGGGCTCGTGTCGAGCACCCTGCTGCTGCTGTGGGGCCCTACCCCTATCAGGACACTCTTGGCGCTTGTGGCCAATTTTGCCATAAGTGAAACATTTCCTCAAAAAATCTCCCCCTCTCGGACCCTGCTGCCCACGGCCCTGGTGGCCGTTGCCATTCCTCCCCTGGTCGTGCTGGCCCTGATGAAACTGTTGTTGTTGGCCATGTTGGCTGTGCTGTCCCTGATGGCCGTGCTGACCCTGATGGCCCTGACGAAAACCTCCTGGACCATTTCTAAAACCCCAGATTTAAACCTCTTAAAATCCCCCTGCTGGGAACCCTGATCACCCTGCATATGCTGACCCTGAGCAGATTGTGCCCCGCTGGCACCATTCCCCCTGTCCTGCCCTAATGGCTGAAATCTCCTGGTCGCTTACCCTTTGACAAGTGAAAGCGGTGGTCCTGGCAGTGAAGCAGTGCTGCGTTAACCACATCAAAATAAGTGGCCAACGAGAGATTACCCAATAAGTGTTGATGGATCCTCCAAGTCAACCCATCCATGAACTTCTGTATCTTTTTCTCCTCTGTCGGAATCTCATCGGGAACGATGTTCAAGAGATTAGTGAACTCGACCTCATATTCTGCCACGGTCTTCCCCTCCTTCTTGAGGTTCATTAACTTCCTCCTCATTTCGGTGTGAACGGCTGATGGAAAATACTTGCGGTCGAACCGCACCCAGAACTCCTGAATAGAAAGGATGTCTCTCTCCTCCGTGGTGGTAATGGACTCCCACAACTGCAACGCTGATCCTACTAGATTAAAAGTAGCCAGTATCTATTTCTGTACATCCGTGCATTCGTACATCCTCAAGTGCCTTTAGATATCCTCCTTCCACTGACTGGACACAACGACGTCGGAGCTACCTGCAAACTCCGGAGGGTGTGATTTCTGAAAATCATCATGAACACGTTCCCAAGAAGACGGGAATGTATGAGCCTGTACTAGCGCTACTACCGGCGCCTGAGGCGGTGCTTGCTACACAGCTGCTAGAGCGACATTTATCGCTTGGGGTACAATAGCGACAACCTCTGCGGCATTCAAGGAGCCCTAGACTGGTGCAGGCTGTGGCTCGGGCTGGGCATCCCTGGGAACTTGTTGTGCACGTCGTGGAGGCAATTGAAATGAGAGGAAAGGCTTATAAGTTTGTAGTTATTATCTCAAAATAGCTGAAAAGCGAAACATACACAATAGAGTACAACAATCCTAAAATATAGAGCTCTATATCAAAGAAAGCTACGCGAAAACAAAACAAGCCGTATAAATCCTAAGGACACTAGAACCTGATGCTCTGATACCACCTGTGACACCCTGACTAATTAAATACCGGGTAGCTACTCCTTTATTCAATTTAATACAAAATGTCAAGTTGGTTCAGTTCATAGCATCATTGTCGAAAAATATTTTTACAATTACTAGCCACCTAATCTTTAAAAAGTGAGTTGTCAATTTTAACTGAATTAGATCAACATACAACCAAATTAATTTATGAAATATTGGTACCACAACCACAATACAGTCGCAATATAAAATAATATAATAAACCGAATTTGAAGGAATACTCCTCACAACAATCCGAATACTGACATAAACCAAATACAAAGCCTGAATCATTAATTAGTTACATCCAACCCTGAAATGAAACTGAATAAATAAGATGTCTCTAAAAGAAATGGGGTGACAAGACTTACAGATGAGTAAATCTGAAGTAGAGTCAAGATAGGAAGTGGAGACGTCTACTATCGAGGTCCTATAACTTCCACAACAGCTACAGCACGTCACCGGAATGAAACTCCTACGCTTGGTGTCCTTGTGGCTGGGCACCTAAAAGGTTTTACAAGAAAATAGGTTTGAAAGCAAACGGGTCAGAGCCCGATTGTGAAAACAGTTTAAAATACAATAAGTGTTTAATATCGTTAAATAGTGAATATTAAATACATGATAGTGCGTGCGCTCACATGAGTTCCTCACCTCTCAACTAATTGTGCACACCTATCGTACTCGTACCCGTTCTAGTTATTCTACTATCAAACTAGTCCAATTCGTATTCTGACATTTCTTTACAATTCAAAGTTCGTTTCCCAATGTATTAATATAAATTGGAGGTCTTACTGTTTTTACTCAGAATTAGTTATAATAAATTATAAGAATTTCTCCATTTTAACTCTACAAAAAATGTTACAATTATTCACACTTACACTTTAATAAACAATTCATCTCAATTATCAGTATATTAATCTCATCATAATCATACAATAATGGAACCCCTAGACTAAGCTGCGGTGCATACATACTCTGCTTTCAAATCCCGGTACATCACGTACATAAGGATCAGGTATTCCAAATCTCTCAGGAACCGTTTTGACAAGTAACAAACACACATAATGGAGGCGAACATAGTTCACATCACATGGGTCACGTACATACCTACGCTCCCATGATCAGCAGACTTATTAACTCCTCAATAAGTCATTCTCTGAACTATGTCCTTGAGGTACCAATCTAAATCCCCCCGTAGGCACACAAAGATTAGATGGCCATGATCGTACGCCAACCTACCGTGATAGCAAGTATGGTAGGTATGTTATACACAGATAACCACATATACTAAGCATTCACACATCTTAGATATCTTATAATATCAGTAGAGGTATATTTTACATTCCTATACCATCATTAAATGTTACACGTTTACAAATCCCAGAATAATATACATTAAAAGTCGCCAACCCTTCTCACGTCGTAATTTTAGGTACTTATTTCCTAACCCATAAATGTCATCCGATTTACTACAAAATTCTAAGTTTTATTCCTCAAAGTACTCCAATCTCACAACTATACTCACTGGTCAACAAGGGAAGGTTAACACTCAATTAAATAAATCTACTGGAAGTTCTAAATAAAATCAGGCCTAAAAAGGCCATTCTGTCAACTCGTTAGAAATATCGTTCGAACGAGGTTGTTCGAATGAGTGTCTTTCGAACGAAGGCTTCGAACGAAATCGTTAGAAGGGATACTGTCATCTCGTTAGAAGCTCGTTCAAACGAGGTCGTTCGAACGACCTGGGTAGGTCTTCTAACGAGATGGCAGAATACGCCCAGAAATTTTCCAACTCATTTTTCTTCATTTTTCTCTTCTCTAAATCCATCCTAAGATCATCCCAATAGCGTTTTAATGTTTTTAAACTACTCTAAGTCCTCTAGGTTGCTTCTTAACATATTATTTGGGTCAAATCCTCCTAATTAACATGCAATTATCATAAATCCCCAAATTTTACCCCAACCCCTATGAACATGAACCCAGAATTTTATTGTACCTAAATACTCATCATTAATCCGTTTTTAAATCATCAAAGTTAGGTTTTTGGGCACCAATTTCGTCCATAATCATTCTACATGCATTCCCTAACCAAAATTAAGAGTTTCTACAACAATCCCATTGGGTTTTCATCAAAACTTTCAAAGCATATAAGGTTTCCACACTAAACATGGAGGAAATATTCATTGCAATTAATGACATCAAATCACCTGCCTTAAATCCGATGTTCTGGTTCGTTGTTGATGATCAAGTTTGGCTCTCTCTCTTCTTTCCGGTCACAAATCCTTTCAAATTTCTGGTGCTGGGAGATGGTTTGGTTTGGAACCTCCTTTACCCTCTTTCTAACTTCTCTCAAAACCTTCGTAGCCCACTCTGTTATCTTTTGTTGGTAATGGCCTTAGTGGCCTCTCAATTAATATATAATTAACCTCTAAAATTCGTGGGTTTTATTTCCTCAATTTTTAAAATTACCAAAATACCCTTCTAGGTTGTCGGTTTGGCCTAAAAACCCCCCACGGGACCCAAACTAAACCCCCGGCTAGTGTTTTCTGACTATTTCGACCCTTCCGGATGCATTGGCGTACTCAAAATGATCATTCCGTTGATAAAAATATAATTTAATTTTTAATTTAAATAAATTCAATCCTAACGCGACCGACACGTGCGTCCTAACTAAATTTTCCAAATTATCGTATTTTTGCCCCGTGACAATTTATAATATTTTCAATATTCATATATTACCATATATTCTCTGTAATATTCAATTTTAACATCATACTCAAATACCAACACACGTCTCACTAGTATTTACATCTGGATTAATTCCCAATTAATTCTCATTTAATTCAATTAATCCCTTAAATAAAAATCAATAAATTACGGGGTATTACAGACCGTTGCTGAGTACGAGGAGGAGTTCACCAAACTTCTCACTATAGTGCCGTATGAGGCACCCACTGAGGAGAAGAAGATACTGCTATTTGTAGATGAATTGACCTGGAGGATCCGTCAATACCTCATAGGCAATCTATCATTGAGTACTTACACTGACGTACTCAACGCTGCTTTGTTGTACTATCAGGATCACCGCTTCCATTAGCTGGGGAGAAAACGAGCGGGGGAGTCCGTCCAGCAGGCAAGAACAAGGGGAAGTAGTACTGGTGGGGCATTAGCAGCCCAAGGATATACCCGTTAGAGTGAGCAGAGTTCTCATCAGGGGGACCCTGCCAAGCGATTCTGATCAGATGATTCTAGACAGGGACTTGGAGGATTTAGGCAGGGTCAGCAGGGCCAGTAGGGCCAACACCATCAGCAGCAGGGCTATCAGGGCCAACAACATTTTTAGTAGGGCCAGTGGCGGGGTGGTAACGGCCAACAGGGTTGTGGACAGCAGGGGCAGAGGGGAGGTAACTTCAGGGGAAGATGTTTCGGATGTGGCAAGAATGGCCATAGGTGCCAGGATTGCCCAGAGGGGGATAGGGCCCCACAGCAGAAAGGTGCCCATAATGAGCCGCGGAGACCACTCTTTCCAGTCGCTGTCCTAGCGCCAGCTCAGGTGCCAGCCCTACTAGCCATTCCAGCAGCTCCAGTTCAGCAGGGGCAATTGCAGTACGGACATGTCTATAACGTCCACCGGGAAGCAGCACCTCAGCACCACCCGCGATTGAGGGTACATTTCCTATCAATGGCACTATAGGTCAGGTTTTATTTGATACTGGGGCGTCTCACTATTTTATAGCTACTCATTTTTCACGGGCCTTAGGGTTATTAGACACGGCAGAAAGCACTGTGACATGCGTAGACTCACCACTGGGGAATGGGTCTTTGATTTTCTTTATATGCCAGGGTGTAGGGATAGAGATTGGTAGTTTGATTTTATCGACAGACATGCTAGTCTTAGAGATGCATGAGCACGATTTTATTATTGGCATGGATTGGCTCGCCGCGTACAGAGCCGTGATAGATTGTTTCAGTAGGAGTATTATTTTTGCCATTTCGGGGCAGGAGATGTTTTTGGTGGCGCTGCCTCGCCCAGAGGGAGGATCTTCCACCCATTTGTACTACATAGAGGAGGATACCTCAAAGGAGAATGTGATTCCCCTAGATTCGATTCCAATCGTTCGTGAGTTTTGGGATGTATTTCAGGAGATACCGGGCCTACCCCCCAATCGAGAGATAGATTTTGTCATATACTTAATGCTGGGCACTCGACCGATAGTACGTGCATCGTACCGTATGGCTCCAGTAGAGATGAGGGAGTTACGGGATTACACAGAGCAGTTGTTAGGTCAGGGCTTCATTCGTAGGAGCACTTCACCTTGGGGTGCTCCGGTGTTATTTGTGAAGAAAAGAGACGGTTGACTGAGGTTATACGTGGATTATCGGGAGCTAAATAAGGTCACGATACGAAATAAATATCTGTTGCCTTGAATCGATGACCTGTTCGACCAGCTGAGAGGAGCAACCTTCTTTTCGAAGATAGATTTGAGATCGGGATATCATCAGCTACGGATTAGGGAGCAGGATGTGTCGAAGACTGCTTTCTTGACGAGATATGGGTCCTATGAGTTTCGTGTCATGCCATTTGGACTGATAAATGCTCCAGCCATATTCATGGAGTTGATGAATTGAGTGTTCAGAGAGTTCGTGGATCAGTTTATCATTGTTGTTATATATGACATCATGATTTATTCATACACCGAGGAGGAGCATGCCGAGCACTTAAGACAAGTTCTTCAGACTCTACGAGAGCATCAGTTGTATGCTAAGTATGAGAAGTATGGATTTTGGTTACGGGAGGTATAATTTTTGGGGCATGTCATATCGGAATTGGGAATATCGGTTGACCCGAGTAAAGTGTCGGCAGTGAGGGAGTGGGGACAACCCACAACACCGACAGAGGTACATAGTTTCTTGGGGTTAGCCGGGTACTACATGAGGTTTATCTAAGGTTTTTTCGAAGATAGGACTCGCAAGGGAATTTCGTATGTTTGGGATGATGCTGGTCAATTGGCTTTTGATGAGCTGAAAGATAAGTTGACTTCAGCGCCAGTTCTTGCTTTGCCCAAGTCGGGAGTGTAGTATCTGGTGTACACTGACGCCTCTTTATGGGGACTCGGGGGTGTACTTCAGCAGGAGGATAAGGCTATAGCTTTTGCCTCCCGTAAGCTAAAGCCTCACGAGAGGAATTACCCCACCCACGACCTGGAGCTAGCAACGGTCATATTTGCACTACGGATTTGGAGACATTACTTGTTGGGGGAGAAGTTTCGCTTGTTCACAGACAATAAGTCACTGCAGTACTTGTTCACCCAACGAGAGTTGAACATGCGTCAGCGTAGATGGTTGGAGTTTGTGAAAGACTACCAGTTCGAGATACAGTATCATCTGGGGAAGGCTAATGTGGTAGTTGATGCGTTAAGTCGAAGACCGGTAGGGGACGTAGCGAACGTATGAAAAGCAAAGTGGAAAGAGTTGGGACACCAGGATGCGGTAGCCCATTCTTTTATATCTGTTATGTCAGTCAAACCGAGATTGTTACGAGGGTGATACAGGCACAAGTGATGGATACTTTTTGCCATGAGCAGATTGTATGGCTCTTAGCTGAGGGTCTTGAGTCCTATTCCGTGAGTTCTGATGGGGGTTTGAGATTTAATGGGAGATTAGTGGTCCCAAAGGGAGAAGACTTATATCATGCAGTTATGACACAGTCGTACAGATCTCGATTTATGGTACATCCCGAAGGGGATAAGATATACCAAGATATGAGGCGGCAGTACTGATGGAGTGGGATGAAGAAGGACATTGCAGAGTTTGTATCCAAATGTCCTACCTATCATATGGTAAAGGTGGACCACCAAAGACCGTCAGGACTACTTCAGCCGTCGGAGATACTCACGTGGAAATGGGAAAATATTTCCATGGACTTCATTACTAGGCTGCCTACATCATTGTGGGGTTACGATTCCATATGGGTGATTATGGATCGGTTGACCAAGGTAGCTCACTTTATACCAGTACGGACAAACTACACCACGGTCCAGTATGCACAGTTATTCATTGCCGAGATCGTTAGACTACAGGGGGTGCCTTTGGACATTGTGTCTGATAGAGACAAGATTTTTGTGTCACGCTTCTAGGAGAGCATTTAGGAGGCTATGGGTACAGAGTTGAGATTGAGTTCAGCTTATCACCCACAAAAAGATGGACAGATAGAGCGTACCAATCAGATGTTGAAGGATATGCTACGCATATGTGTCCTTGATTTTGGAGGAGGTTGGGAGCCGTATCTTCCACTGGTAAAGTTTGCTTATAATAACTCTTATCAGTTCACGATCGGCATGTCCCCATTTGAGGCATTGTATGGAAGACCTCGTTATTCTCCCGCTTGTTATCTAGAGGACAACAAGTTACTAGGACCAGGGGTGATTTAGGAGACTTCAGCTAGGATCGAGCTTATCAGGAGTCGCATTAGGGTAGCCCAAGACTGGCAGAAAAGCTATGCCGATGCAAAGCAGTTTTTCTGAGAGTTTAATATGGGGGACCAAGTATTACTGTGTGTGTCTCCTATGAGATGAGTGATGAGGTTTGAGAAGAAAGGGAAGTTGGCTTTGAGATACGTGGGACCATTTCCCATTATCGAGAGGATTGGGCCGGTGGCATACAGATTGGGGCTGCCAGAGCACTTGCATCGCATTCACGATGTATTCCACGTCTCATCGTTGAGACGATATATTCGGGATGATATGGCTCACACCCACATCGTGATAGAGGATATTGACTTACAACTCGATAGCTCTTACGAGGAGAGACCAGTAGCTATCCTAGACCATAGCGAGAGGAAATTGAGGTCGAAGGTAGTCCCACTTGTACGAGTCCAGTGGGAGCATCATAATGTGGAGTAATTCACTTGGGAGCGCGAGGCAGATATGCGCGAAAGATATCCAGATCTATTCTTACCAGGTATGCCTATTTTTTTGAATTTCGGGACAAAATTTCGTAATTAGGGGGGGAAGTATTTAATACCCCATATTTTTATGGCTTGTAATTTGGGAATTTATTATATTTAAATTGAGATATTAATTTAATATTTGTTAACGCAAAAATTCTCCATCTACGAGGACCAATCAGAAATGGACACATGTCATCCTAGGTGGCAATATTCAACACCCGAGGAGAGTTGGTCGGCATCCGAGGAGCGTTGGTCGGCATCCGAGGAGAGTTGGTCAGTACCCAAGGAGAGTTGGTCGGCACCCGAGGAGTATTAGTTGGCACCCGAGGAGAGTTGGTCGGCATACCAACCAGGAAGATCAAAGGATAACTACGCATTTAATGAGCATTAATGTACATTTATACTATAGATGACCACACATAGCATACCAAGCAATTCAACAATTAGATTCGTTGAATGTAGACATAATGTATAAATGTCTACTTACAATGAATCTCTTTATCTCCCATCACTATAAATATATGTATTCCCTTAGCCAAAAGGGAGAGATCTGTAAGAACGGAGAGACACCATACACAAGATCCACACCCTTTTTCTCCCTCTCTCTACCACATTGTGCTATTGTAAACCCCTGGGAATAAAATAACAGTGGACGTAGGCTTTTCCTTATAGCCGAACCACTTTAAAAATCTTTGTCTCTTATATGTTTGATGTGAATGTTTATCTTCATCTTCAATCTCATCCTCATCATTTATCTGCTATTGACGCCACTAAAATGGCAGTGGCCATTTTCTGCCTTCAAAAGATTGGCACCGTCTGTGGGAACGTGTTACAAGCATTGTTCTCCATCAAAAGCTACATTTTTATTTTCTCTACGTATAATCAATTATACATACATCTTTTGATTCAATCATTATTTTTATGTTTATATACATAAATTAATTGTCCAATTTTTATCTGAAAAATGTTGCATATCATGATTTTTAAATCACAACTATTAGATTAATTCTTATTTAGAAATCTAAAAAATAGTGGATTTCATAAATCATAACTTTTTGCTTGATTCTCAAGTTTCAATTTTATATCATGGAATAAATTTTTTAAATGATTACATATACCAATATATACGACTATGATAAGATTTGATAATTTTCATTATTGATTTAGAAATAATTTTTGAAAGATCTTTGATGTCTATTAAAATTCCCATCACAATTTTAATCAGAGAATGGGAAAAGGTTAAAGACAATAAAAAGTTTTCTCATGGAAATCCTGACCCAAATCTATTTTCTCTCTCTTCAAGTTTGAGTCTCTTTGCATTCATTTTTATGAACTATATACTTAATTTGGTTCATCTTCCATCTATGTCAATAAAGTCTCATTGATTGATTTTTTTTATATAAATTTGGTAATAACTTCTATCATTCAGCATATTTGTATCTCTCCAAATAGGGAATAGGAAGGGATCAATATAAAAAATAATAAATAATAATTTTCTCTCACCTGAAAAACCATTACCCACCTCTTGTAAAAAAAAAAATCATGACCATATCAAGACTCTGGGCACAAATTTTATATGTTGGCTCCTCGTTCATCACATCCCAAGGTTTCTTTGTCGAAATCACACGATCTAGTGGATTATATAATTATTCATTTAATTAACATTCTTAATGCTTAAATTTTACATCGAATGTTATTTTTCTGATCTAAGGATTCGAGATATTTTGGTCATCCATCCATATTGTTGGTCGGCATCATCTTGGGCCATCTTTTATTAAAGGGAAGCTTAACCAGACCATTTTTGTTTGTCGAAGAAAAGATATGAAGGTCCATCAGCAACGTTGAAATAATTTTATCCAACTACGAGGTATCTTATTGTTGGTCAGAGACTCTTATTGTAGCTCGATGGAACCAATTGCAGGTCGACGATCATTTACTTCTTGATCGGCGACATCTCAGTCTTGTTCGGAGGGTTCAATTTACTGGTCGACAACTATCCAACCATCCACTTTTTGGTCGGTGACATCTAATGTTGTTCGGTGCTGTCAATGCACCATTTTTGTTGATCGGCGAAATTGCTCAGCTGGTCGCGGACCATTTGCTTCTTGGTCGGCACCATATATTCTATAACTTGAGATATACTTAAATGTTGGTCAGCAACATCCATGTCGTTTGTCGCCAGCAGTAGAATCTTGGGGTATTAAAAAATGCGAAGCACCCCAGATATTTCTTTAAACACGAGTTCAGCTTGGGGACAAACAGGGGGATTAAGTCTTTTTTAACTTGTGATCACCCCAAAAATATTTTTAAAACCAAGTGATAAATAATTTTCAAACAGCAAACTATACCTGATTAGTTGTTGGAGATTAAATAACTTTACAAAAAACTCTACGTCTTATTTATGATGCATATCTGATAAAAATTTGTCCATCTCACACACATTTGGCACAAAAATATTATTTCATATTTTAAAAATTTTATTATTTTATGCTGATACATATCACATATTGTTTGGTTGAATAATTATTCTCATGACTAACTATTTGAACTAGTCTCAACAGGAGTTCGAGCAACTGATTAAAATTCCATAGGGACATGATTCAATCCCGACGAAAGCTCGATCGCAATCTTAAACTTATGGAAACTGTTATTGCTCGGCATCTGGCAATTTTGCCTCGACAAATCAACCGGACATATATTATTTCATATTTTGAAATTAATATTTTTATTTCTCAAGCATATACATATCATATATTCATTATATTGACTAGATTATTCTCATGATAACTAATCAATTCAGCTTACACATATGGTAGGGCAAGTTATTACTTTTTACAGGTACAATTTTCGGTCTCGACTAAGTATTCGTCCATGATTGCCTGGGAATCTTATTAATTCTCCGATATATATATTCGATCGAGCACAAATAGCTACTCATAAACAATCTTACTCTTCTGAAAAATATTATCACAGCTCGGTAGTATGAAATTTCACCTCTGCGAGGAACTATTGATTTTATTATTGCTATGATATCTGATCCAGCACAAATTATTCTATATATCCATTGGGATTCATATTCTATATTCATCTCATATTCAGCTCTGAGGAAAAGCTACAACAGTTATTATATTTCACCCCCAACGGATAGTTGGTCGGGGCAATTCTTATTTATATTCAGTCCCAGATATCGGCTCAAGCACAAATTATTCTATATATCCCTTGGGATTCATATTCTATATTCATCTCAACATGGAACTCGGCGAGATACTTATTATCATATTCAGCTCCGAGGAGAACTATAACATTTATTATATTTCACCCCCAACGGATAGTTGGTCGGGGTAATTCTTATTTATATGCATGCCCAACAAAGTTCTCGGCCATATTTTTATATTGAAAATATTATTCTTATTAGGCATTATGCAATTTTGCCTCGAACGATCAGCAAGACAGTTTATTATTATTTTAAATCATTCTTTATGTCTATGCATATTTTATATTTATCTCAGCATGGAGCTCGAAAATTTCTTCTCTATATATATTCAGCGCCGAGGAGGTCTCCAACATTTATATTATCTTATTCCCAACATCTGTTGAGGAGGTCTCCAGCATTTATTATATCTTATTCCCAACAATCTGTTGGTCAGCGCCGAGGAGGTCTCCAGCATTTATATTATCTTATTCCCAACAATCTGTTGAGGAGGTCTCCAACATTTATTATATCTTATTCCCAACAATCTGTTGGTCAGCTCCGAGGAAGTCTTCATCATTTATTATCAATTACCACCAACTCCGGTTGGTAGATAAAATCCAACTCCGGTTGGTAGATAAAATCCAACTCCGGTTGGTCGATAAATCTTATTCAAAGTTCACATTCCATAGTTGGGGGCTTCTATTACAGATATATTTGTTCATTTGGTGGCACATTCTTATAACATCATGCAGTCGAGCATCAAATTCAACTCCACAAACTCACACGGTCGGGGCCCCGACCAATCATCATTCAGGAGTTGTTTTTCTTGCTCAGGAATTACTTTTGATATTGAAGTTCAGGAGGTATATTGAAGTTCAGGATGAATATTGAAGTTCAGGAGGTATATTGAAATTCAGGAGGTCTATTCAGAAGTTCAGGAGGTTCATTCAGAAGTTTAGGAGGCATATTCAGGAGTTATTATGCACATGCTATTGAAGTTCAGAAGTCAAATTCAGCATCTACAGCACTGAGATCTTTGCTACTACTGTCTCGACCAACATTGAAGAAGAAGTTGTATGAAAATGTTTCGAAGTCCACCGTAAACTGTGTACTAATCATATTGAAGGTTGGGTTCAAAAGCTAGTATGTTACTCGATAAAGTATTCAGAGGGGCATAAATCAGAAGAATCAAGCACGTGAAGTTAGCACTCAGTAGCTCGGCACATGAGGCAGTTGGTCGGCTAGCAAACCAATCAACATACTTGAAGATTATGGCAAGCTACAAGCTGCATACTACAGCATGGCTGCATCCAAATTCCCAGGGGTTATACATAGCACACAGAGTTCCTCAAAAGAAAGATTAGCAACCATCGATTATCCTGCATCATATGTCGTCCAGGAAATAATGCACTTTATGTTGAACAAATCAAGAAGGTAGATCAAGAATTTCACGAGCACCGAGCAACACTGCAGAATAAATACTCCATCCTTTCAAGTAAACCATCAAGCATGGAGCATTGGGGGCTTCTGTTAACGCAAAAATTCTCCATCTACGAGGACCAATCATAAAAGGACACATGTCATCCTAGGTGGAAATATTCAACACCCGAGGAGAGTTGGTCGGCTTCCGAGGAGAGTTGGTCGGCACCCGAGGAGCGTTGGTCGGCACCCAAGGAGTGTTAGTTGGCATCCGAGGAGAGTTGGTCAGTACCCAAGGAGAGTTGGTCGGCACCCGAGGAGTATTAGTTCGCACCCGAGGAGAGTTGGTCGGCATACCAACCAGGAAGATCAAAGGATAACTACGCATTTAATGAGCATTAATGTACATTTATACTGTAGATGACAACACATATCATACCAAGCAATTCAACAATTAGATTCGTTGAATGTAGACATAATGTATAAATGTCTACATACAATGAATCTCTTTATCTCCCATCACTATAAATATATGTATTCCCTTAGCCAAAAGGGAGAGATCCGGAAGAACCGAGAGACACCATACACAAGATCCACACCCTTTTTCTCCCTCTCTCTACCACATTGTGCTATTGTAAACCCCTGGGAATAAAATAACAGTGGACGTGGGCTTTTCCTTATAGCCGAACCACTTTAAAAATCTTTGTCTCTTATATGTTTGATGTGAATGTTTATCTTCATCTTCAATCTCATCCTCGTCATTTTAATCCGAAAATTATTTTAAATATTTACTAGCGTGACGAGAGTTAGTAATTATTGAGAATTTATTGAATATTACTAGATGAGTAAGGTAATATATAAGATTGATTTGATCAAAATTGTCACGAGTGAATAAAATGACAATTATGAAAATTTAAGTCGGGACGCGCCTGTGTCGTGTCGGGATTAAATTATTATTATTAAAAGTGAATAAATTATAAGTCACACGTATGGTCATTTTGAGTGCGCCAACGTGTCTGGAAGGGTCGATATAGTCAGAAAAAAATTACCCGGGGGTTTAGTTTGGGCCTCGGGGCGTTTTTAGGCCTAATTGGCATCTAGACATTTTGTATTTTTGGGTAATTAAACCCTCGAATTTCCCTACGGTATATCAACCATTTGAGTTAGGCTTTTAGGGTTAACAATCACAAAAGTTAAGAACAGACATTCGAGAAGAAGGTAGGAAGCTTTTCAAACAATCCAATGCCAAGAACTCATCCGTTTGCACCGCCACTACCACCAAAACGTATATTGCACGAAGAGGAACGCAACCATACCTTTTTTATCCACAAACCAGACCCTTGAATTTCCAGGCAAGTATCTAACTTGTTTCTCTTTTAGTTATTGTTTCATCTATGTTAGATTATGATTTTTACACACATGTTTCATAAATGAATTTGAGGAATTTGAGGATTTAATCACATGTCTTGATGGAAATAAATATATTCTGGACATCCCAATCATAGGTAGAGAATAACCCACGAATTTGTATGAGTATAGAAGCAAGAAATCTGGAAAAGAATTAAAAGAATGCAGGTTTATGAAAAATTAGGGTTCTTGTTAAACATGATGATTTATCCCATAAATTGAATACCTTTGATGAATTTGGACATATTTCACGTAGGAGACCATATATATATATGTATATATAACTAGTAGTATTGTTGTTTGGGTATTTGGAAATCGTTAATGGCATTTTAGAGTAATTTGGTGGGTGAAACCCGTAGGTTGAAAACGTAGTTTCTGGGCAAGAACTGCTTGATCGATCGATCAGCCCAAGAACATCAATCGATCGACCCCTTTCCTCGATCGATCGACCCCTCCTGGAAAACTGCGTATATTTCCCCTTTTTGTTTAATCCGGTTTAAACACATAGGAACCCTTGATTATTATTTATAGAGTATAATGGGTCGTAAGGAGGATCAGTAGGGTCTAAATAGACTCCGTTGAATGAAATTTAATATGGGATGAAATTGCGGGTTAACGGGGAATTTCGGTACACATGAGAGATTATGCGTAAGTTCGTGAATGAATTGAGGGACTCGTGAAAGACTTAGACCAGAAGGTTAGAGAGTGTATACCTACTGAAATTGTATTTAGTAAGAGAGAATACTTCGAGAGATAAGAAGCAAGTATGAAATAAATTATAAGTGGGAATAAAAGAGATGAATCCCTTATACGAGATAATTGGGTAAAATTGTACTAAATACGGTTAATAATAATGATGGGTCGTGGGCGAACCTTATTGGAAATTGTGTATCTATATATGGTTGTGTGACTATGTACATAAATTAAATACTTTAATGGTGAATAATCATACCTGCGCTACTTGCTATCATGGGGGTTGCCACGCCGGGACAGTCTTATCTCGATGGGACCTTTATGGGGGATATTGACTTGTACCATAGAACATAGAATTCCTTGGTATAGGCTATATGAGAATGATAATCAGACGGTCCTAAGAGACGTGAGGGGTATGTGTTGACCTCTTTGTGACTTGGAACTATGCTTCGCCTCCATTTTTTGTGTATTGTGTTAATACATTTCGAGAGTGATTCCGAACTAGTATTTCCCTTAGTACGAGTAATACGGGGACTTGATAGCAGAGTATGTCAGCACCATAGAATTATGTGGGGTGCCAATAGTATATATAATATATGAGGGACTGATATATATATATATATATACTTATATGGGAACTTTCTACTGTGCGTATAAGCAGTTAAGTAATGAATAAATGCTCCAACTTTATAATAAGTGTTCAGGAACCTTGTAACGGTATGGTGTTGATTTAAGCAACATAATATATCTTGAAGAAATTGATTTTGTTTAAACTAAATATCATAACCCTTCTACTTCTCGGAATATAACTTTATGAAAAAATAAGTTAGATAAACTTATGAGTTTAGTAGTACGGTAGACGTGCACACTAGATGAGAGGTGAGAATTCTCAAGAGAGTGTCGCATACTAACATGGTTGTTACATTAGCCGGCAAGCAATTTAAATACTTGCTAAACTATTTTAAACTGTTTTACACTCGGGCTCTAACCCGTTTTTGTCATTTCTCTCACTTGTATATATATATATATATATATATATATGTATGTATTACAGGTGCCCAGCCACATGGGGGTCATGCATAGGTTCTTTGGATTTGTCGTGCTGCAACTTATGTGGGAGTTGCAGGCCCTTGCTTTAGATGACCTCTTCGTTGATTATGATCTTATTTTAGTTCTGTTTAGTTAGGGCATGTGTTGCCCGTTTTCCTATTCAGTTTGGATTTGTCAGAGATTTGTGTTTATGTTATTTCCAGTATTTGGTACTCTTTGGGAGTTAACTCTTGTCAGGATGATTTCATTTGTAGTTTTAAACTTGGTGTGGTTTATCTAGGTGGTTTAATTATTGTTTGTTAATTTTCATCCTTCGTATTTATGTGATTCTTAAACTGTTGGCTATTAAAAAGGTTTTCATATTGGAATTTAATAAAATGGAGATAAGGTTTTAAAGTGGTTTTGACACTTAACTTAATTATTTGGGGTGTTTAAATTGGAAATTTTATTTTGCGACAGTGATGCTAAGAATGAACCAACAGTTCACCTTGATTTTAATTTAATAAAAGACTTATCACCCGATATTTAATTAGGCGGGGTGTCACGGGAATGTCAGAGTACTCACCTAAAACAGGAGTTTGAGTTATAGAAATAGAGTCTTGGATCGCTCGTTAATCTTGTGACAAAGCCTCTTCTTAAACTTTCCCCGCACTTTCTCTCACTTTTTCTTTGTAAGCTTTTGGTATAATTTCGTGTAATGGCTGATACAAGGGCTTTATTTATAGTTTTTCAAAGGTATGTGTCTAGCTGACCAAGCTTTCATTTTGGTGAGTCGGCGTTCACGTGTCGCGTAACGGAGCAGCCTTGCAGTATTAATTCACTGAACTGCGACACGTGTTTTAGCTTTTCCATATGCATGACATGTGTTTTAAGATTTATTTCTATGGACGACACGTGTACGGTGGAGGTGTCCAAAAGCAAGCACGAGGTGGAAAGTTATTAAGGGTATAAGGGTCATTTTGCACATGAAGGGCATTTTAGAAATTTTACACCATACATTTTCAATATTTCTTAGAGGTCCTTGAAAATATTTTATTTACAAAATTGTCCTTTATATATTTTCATTTTAGTCCTTGAAACTTTCTTTATTTAAAATTAAGTCCCTAAAGTTTTATAAAATTATATTTTCTACCTCAAAACTTATCTTTTAACTCGGGATATGATATTAGACTTTGATTTAATCCATTTTGATGAATAAGGAGGTTATTTCAAAGTGTTTAAGTCGTCCTAAGGCACCTCCCCTTGGTCAATCAAAGTATGACACGTGGTAACTATGTATGACAAAATATTGTTTAAGGGTAAATGACTACTTACCCCTTGTTTATAAAAAGACGATATCTTCTCACTCGAATGTCCGTTTGATGCAACGTTTGTTGTGTTACAAACCTAATTCATATACCTACAACTATCTAATGTATACCTCAAGTCAATTGTTACATTACAATGGTCAAAACTAGGCTTCAACATGAACATTTTTACCAAAAACTTCAAAATCTTATGTTTGTAACTAAATTGACATTTCATGATTTATGAAGGGGCGATTAGACTAAAAATAATAAATTAACATTATCCATAATAACACATTGTCCATATCTCATATGTAATAATATAAGATTTAAAACAAACTATATATGAACAAATAAAACTGGGGTCATTACAACGCGATTTCGTCTTGGAGCAGTTGATGGGGCAACACAAGACGTAGAAGAAAAATTTGCGAAACCGGTACTTTGGGAAAACCCGAGACTTCGTTATCCGAATGCTTGACTCCGTCCCACCGAAGGAACCGATCTAATAGGCACAATGGCAAAATTTCATTGACAATGAGATCGGGGAGCGACAATTGGCATCTCGCCAATCGGGGAGGGAAAATCGGGCGAAAAAGACGGATGTGCATTACTCCGGTCGGATGTCTTACGCCAAGGTGGAGCATAAGATGATGGTAAGATTTTATGTTTCTATAATTACAGAAATATATTATTCTGCATTATTTTACTTTGCGGGGCCAATACTAATTTTGCATTATTTTATTTCAGGGAAGGGGGAGTGGCCCTGAGGATAGGCCACATAGGCTCCATGCTTATGTGGTTATTCGGACAAATGAGGGAAGGATAATGGGGTGTCCCCGATTGTCGCGTCCACGATTATAAGTAATCCGACAGTTTAGTTTTTGTTAATTATGTTATAATTTTTTTATTTACTTATTTAACTAATCATGTGCTTTTTGTCGTTTCAGGTAAAGCTTAAGGAAGTGCATGAGTCGCACTCTGATGCCGACAAGGCATTTTTGTCCACGGACGCACTCGGCCAAGTGCTTGTCATTGATCGTAAGGGGAGAACAAGGGGGTGAGCTCGCGGGTGGCCAAATCTAGGATCATCAAATTGGAGACGAGCAACACTGGGTTGGCTTGAACGGTGAACTCGCATGATGCAAAGTTGTCCCGTTTGGAGGCGACGGTCAAAGATATGTTCTCATTCATGAAGCGTTCGTTGGGTGGAAAGCGTAAGGGGAAATGGAAGGAGAAGGTGGAGGAGGAAGAGGACGTCGCTGCTTCATCACCGATACGTGTGGATTCTGATGATCCAATCCCCTATTTGGCTCCCTTTAACCGACCTATGACGACACTTGGTTGGTCGAGCGTGTTTATACAGAACATATTTGATGGTGGGCGGATATGGAGGCGGTTGAGGGACCCGAATACCATCTAGGGTATGCTAGTTCATGGACGTGCATTTCAAGACATTGAGGCCAAGGTGCTCGTCACGCATGTGGAACTCGGGAAGGAGAACTTTCCATTGTGGTTGCGCGAACAATGCAGCACGATGCATATTCAAGGGTGTATCAATTCGTATATCGTGTGGCCTATCCACCTCCTCAAACCTACCTCAGACATGTAGTGAAATTATTTGAATTGCATTGTTTTAAGTTGTTACATTTGAATTGTATTTGAATTATATCGTGATAAATATTATTTTGAATGTATATTTGCACTATCTCTATTTTATTTGGATATATGATGTTTGAACAAGTACAACGTTGCTATAAAAGGTACAAATATAATGCTCGACAACGGTAGTGGCCAAATTGTCGATATTTTTTTTTTTCAATTCTGCCCAAAATTGTCACAGTCATTGACCGTGATAATTTTTTTAAAAATGCCACGAACTTGTCACGGTCTTTGACCGTGACAAATATTGTCAAGGTCAAAGCCCGTGACATGACCGTGACAAGTCTAATGAACTTGTCTCAGTCAAAGACCATGACAAGTCCGTGATAATAAATATTGTCACCCCCGAACTTGTCACGGTCTATGACCGTGACAATCCGACAGATTTGGTGTGGTGTTAAAAGTGTAACTAATAAATTCTTAAACGCCTTTAGCATAGCTATTAACTATTGGATTAGTCTCCCCCATCCACTATTTGTATTGTGGAAATTTTATTTAATAATCTTCAAATTGCAGTCCTGTGTTAACATGAGAAAATAACTATCATTTTGCATAGTAAAACATTAATATAGTGTCAAAGGAAAGCACTAATATAGTGTCAACAATGCACCGATTAATCAAACTATGCAATAACTTAAATACAAGAATGCACCAATCAACGATACTACACAACCACTTAAATTCAATTTAAATAAATTTGTCTAGTGATATTATTACAACATAAGAAAAATATTACTACATCTTCATCAAACGATAAACTAGCCAAGTGGTGAAAGAGTTTAAATAATTTTTCAACAAATTCCCTTATCCACTGTCGACGTGCACTGGAGCATCTTCGCAACCGACATAGCTAATTATCATGCAAAAACGTGACCATTATGTTCACACCATAAATGGGCATGCATTTATCTATTTTCAAGGTTAATAAATGGGGGATGAATCTAGTCTTGTCTGGTTATCTTTAAATACATTGAACTTAATCATTTAGTCATATTTTGTTATTTTTCACGTCCAAATGGCCTAAAAAACGTGAGAACTTATTTACTTTGACTATTGTGTTGTTTAATGTTGTATTTATTTCATTTCCTATTCTTGGAGGGTTGTTCCAAGTATAAAGGGGAGCTACGAATTTTGTAAGCACTTTTGGATATAAACTAATATTATTGTGAGGTGTTTTTGTTCCTCTTGGTTCTTAAGAAAACTTTCTGAACTTATCAAGTTAATCTTGTGGTGTTCAAACAACCAAACTTATCACCTTGATTCGTGAGAGATTATTGGATTTCTTGGTGTGGCGTTTTAATCCTGTTTAGTATTGGTTCTTATCTTACTAGGTAACGGGTCAAGGCTCAACAAACTTTGTTTATACGATCTAGGGTTCTTTAACTATCATTGTTATTGGGTTTCATCACAATTGTTGGTGAGATTCATATCATTTGGTATCAGAGCCTATTTTTAAGGCAAGTTTGACTATCCTTTTTCCCCCTTGTTTCCACCTTTAAGAAAAAAAATATTTTAGGAGGTGAGAAACAAGATTTAAACACACAAAAAATTGTATGCGTTCTTTTTTTTCGTATTGTTGAAATCTTAGAAACTGTCCGATTCATTCATTTTTTTTTCTCCCGCAATCAAATTCCTTACATTGTGATGAGTTTTGGTTGCTCCTCAATCTGAATTACTGGTGGTTAATTTGAATTTGTTTATTGAGTTCGATTAAGAACTAAAGAGGACACAAAATAGTGGAAAAAGGTAAGAGAGTGTGAGATCATAAGACGGTAAAAGCCATTTTGAGTGAAAACACGAGCGTGAGTGAAACACGCGAGGGAGTGCTTGTGAGGTTTTTAATTTTTTTACAGATTCTAGGCATGTCCAATATTCAAGAAGAAGACACAACCAAAGAAGTTCAACAACCAACCGTTCCAAACCTTCAAATGCAACATTGATAGGGGAGATGAGGCGTATGTTGAGGGCTAAATTTGAACCTATTTAAGAGAGGTTGGATAGGGTAGAAGCAGAAATGCCTAGGGGCAACAACAAGACATTCCTAATAGACGACAAGGCGGGCGTGTTCCATGGGGACATATTGAGGAAGAAGTAGAGTTGGAGGAGTTTGATGGGCAAATGTGAATCGAGGCAAGTTTGGGCGTGGAGATGTTAGGATGGCTAGACCTAGGAGGGATAATGATTTAGGAAACATAAAGATTAAAATCCCATCTTTCCAAGGTAAAAATGATCATGAAGCTTATTTGGAGTGGGAAACTAAAATGGAGATGGTGTTTGATTGTCACAAATATTCAGATATGAAGAAGGTTAAGTTGGTTGTAATTGAATTCACCGATTATGCCATTATTTGGTGGGATCAATTACTGATTAATAGGAGGAGGAATAGAGAGCCACCCATTGACACTTGGGAGGAGATGGAAATGCTTATGAGGAGGTGATTTGTACCCAACCACTACTATAGGGGTTTGTTTCAAAAATTGCATAGATTAACTCAAGGTTCCAAGTGTGTGGATAAGTATTACAATGAGATGGAGGTAGATATGATGCGAGCTAGTGTGGAAGAGGATCGGGAAGCAACCATGGCTAGGTTTTTACAGGGTTTAAACCATGAGATTGCTGATATAGTCGAGTTGTAGCACTATGTTGAGTTGTTGGATATGGTGCATCAAGCCACAAAGGTGGAGGAACAACTCAAGCAAAAGGGGTTAACAAGGAAGGGATAATTTGTGCCTACCAACAACACATGGAAGATAGCCCCTAAAAGAGATGAGAATGTATAAAATAAGCCAAAATTTGAACCCTTTAAGAATGCTAAGTCAGCGACAACCATAACTTCAGGTAACACGAATTCTTGTACTTCTAAAACACGTGATATTAAGTGTTTCAAATGTCAGGGACGAGGTCACATAGCCAACTAATGTGTAAACAAAAGGGCAATGGTGATTAATGCGCAAGGAGAGCTTGAGTCGAAGAATGAAGAAGAAGAAGTAGATGATGATATGCCCATTTGGAAGACATTGATGATGAGCAAAACGTTGTTATTGAAGATTTATTAGTAGCAAGGCGAGTTCTCAATGTGCAGGTTAAGGTGGAAGAATGTAACCAAAGGGATAACTTGTTCTATACTAGGTTCTTTATAAATAACAATGTTTGCAGCGTTATTATTGATGGGGGGGGGGGGGGGGGGGTTGCAAAAATGTGGCCACCACTGATTTGGTGGAGAAATTGGCATTAACAACCTTGAAACATCCCCATCCTTACCGACTTCAGTGGCTGAATGAATATAGTGAAATCAAGGTGACGAGGCAAGTGCTGGTGGCATTATCCATTGGCAAATATGAGGATGAGCTTCTTTGTGATGTGGTTCCTATGCACGCATGCCATTTATTATTGGGGAGGCCATGGAAGTTTGACCGAAAGTAACGCATAATGGGTTCACAAATAAGTATTCTTTTACTCTTAAAAATCAACATATCACTCTTGTGCCATTAATACCAAAAGAGGTTATGGAGGACCAACTGAAGTTGCAAAGGCCAAATGAAAAAAATAGAGAAAAAGAAAGGAAGTCCGAAGTTGAGAAAAAAGAAAATGAGAGAAAAGAAGTTGAGAAAAAAAAATGAGAGAAACAAAGTTGAAAAAAAGAAATCAAGAGAAAAGAAGTTGAGAAAAAAGAATATGAAAATAAAGAAAAAGGGAATAAATTTAATTACATTGCAAAAAAAGTGAGATCAAGAGAGCATTATTTTCACATCAACCTTTTATCGTACTCATGTATAATGAGGATTTTTTATGTACTAATGATTTGGCCGGTTCGTTACCGAGCAATATTGTTTCTCTTTTGCAGGAGTTTGAAGATGTCTTTCTCGAAGAGGTACCTCATGGCTTGCCTCCAATTAGAGGAATTGGACATCAAATTGATTTCATACCTGGTGCATCACTTCTAAATCGGCCTGCCTATAGGACCAATCTAAAAGAAATAAAGGAGCTTCAAAGGCAAGTAAGTGAATTAATGGAGAAAGGGTATGTATGGGAAAGCATGAGTCCTTGTGCGGTTCCGGTGCTGCTAGTTCCTAAAAAGGATGGGACATGGAGGATGTGTGTTGATTGCCTAGCCATCAACAACATAACGATAAAGTATCGTCATCCCATTCCTAGATTTAATGATATGCTGGATGAATTGCATGCTCTTGTGTTTTTACAAAAATTGATCTTAAGAGTGGATATCATCAGATTAGGATGAAAGAAGGTGATGAATGGAAAAATGCCTTTAAAACTAAATATGGCTTGTATGAGTAGTTCTAATACTCCCAGTACTTTTATGCGTTTGATGAACCATATTTTCCGTGCATTTATTGGCAGATTTCTAGTTGTATATTTTGATGATATCCTAATTTATAACAAACGCTTGGAAGAACATATAGTACATTTGAAATCTGTTTTAGACGTGCTAAGGAAAGAAAAGTTATTTGCTAACCTCAAAAAGTGCACCTTTTGCACGGATAAGCTTGTATTTCTTGGCTTTGTTGTTAGTGCTAAAGGAATTGAAGTGGATGATGAAAATGTGAAAGCAATCTAAGAGTGGCCAACACTTATAACAATCAATCAAGTGAGGAGTTTCCACGGCCTAGCTAGCTTTTATAGACGGTTTGTGCGTGATTTTAGTAGCTTGGTCTCCCCTCTCACTGAAGTCATTAAGAAAAATATGTCGTTTAAGTGGGGAAAGGAGCAAGAAAAGGCATTTAATCTGATAAAAGAGAAGTTAACTAATGCACCTTTGCTTGTTTTACCTAACTTTATTAAAACGTTTGAAATTGAGTGTGATGCTTCAGGAATAGGTATTGGAGCTATTTTGATGCAAGAAGGTCATTCAGTCGCCTATTTTAGTGAAAAGTTGAGTGGCGCAGCCCTAAACTATCCCACTTATGATAAGGAGATGTATGCTTTGGTGAGGGCTTTGGAAAATTGGCAGCACTATCTATGGCCAAAGGAATTTGTGATTCACACAGATCATGAATCCTTGAAGCATTTGAAGGGAAAATAAAAGTTGAACAAACGTCATGCCAAGTGGGTGAAATTCATTGAAACATTTCCTCATGTGATCAAATACAAGCAAGGTAAGGAAAATGTGGTGCATGATGTATTATCCAGAAGGTATGCTTTACTTTCCATTTTAGACACAAAATTATTTGGTTTTGAATACATTAAGGATTTGTATGAGCAATATTCTGATTTTTGTGATGTGTTCAATGCATGTGAAAAGTGGCATTTGAAAAGTTTTACAGGCATGATGGATTTTTATTTCGAGAAAATAAATTATGCGTGCCTATGTGTTCATTGCGTGAATTGCTTATGAGAGAAGCTCATGGTGGTGGTTTAATGGGATATTTTGGTGTAGCTAAGTAATAAGCACCCAAAAGTGTATATTTTATGCCCCGAATAGATGCATTTTAGTCACTCATTTTAATTAAAATTGGCCTTATGTCGTATTTTATCATTTTGCAGGTCAATACGCAGTTGCGCTACAAATAATGCTAAATCAGTGTAATTGCAATTCAATAGCGGTCAAAAGCATGTATCGAAGAAATCAAGGAGATCACAAAGTCCGAGTCTATATTTGAGCGTGCCGAGATGTGTTTCGATGCCCCGAACCAGTCCCGTAACCTTAACCTAGCCCAGATCGAGCCCAGTCCATCACCCGAGCCTGTGTGTGTTGAGTTTGTACCTTTTTATATTTTCTTAGATTTTTATTTTTAGTCATTTTATTTTTAGGATTTATTTTAAATTTATTTAGATTTTTTTAGGATTTAATTTCTATTTTTTTTATTTCTTTATTTTTATTTTGATTTTCATTTTTATTAGTATTTAATTTTTAGTCTTTATTTTATTAGGATTAGTTTAGGTGTTCGTTTTTAATTTTTATTAGATTTTATAATTTTTTTTTAGGTCTTTAGTTTTTATTTTTATCTTTTAGTTTTTATTTTATTTTATTTCTTTTGTTTTATTTTATAGATTAGAATTTTTATTTTACTTTAATTTTAGTTTTTAATGATTTATATTTTTAGAATTTTAGGTATTTTAATTTTCAATTTTTTTTATGTATAAACACTCACTCACACACAACCTAGCTTACACATAACACACACCCAAACACTCCCTAAGACTCACACACTAACCTCCCTACACCTTCACCACACTTTAACCTACCCAACTTCATCTTCCCCAAACAACTACGATTCTCTCTCCTAACTCAACCTCTCTTTCCCCATTAACAACACCAACCAAACCCTTATTTCTCAACCAAATCAACATTAAAACCCATGCACCCATTAATATCATCCAAGCGCCCATTTCCCTACAACCTTTTGAACCAAAACATCCACGCTTATCCCTTGACCAACCTCTACTCCCTTCCGGCGACCACACCGTCATACCCTGTCCGGTCAGCTCCACCCCCGAACCACCTTATACTCCTGGCCGGAGCCAGACCTCATCCCCTCCGCCGACGCAGCGGCTATCTCCGCCGCTACCCCGACCTCCTCATCTCCGGGTTCAACCCGACTGAACCTCCAACCGATAGGAACCCAAAAACCCATTTTCAATTTGAGTCAAACACCAATCTTTAAATCCCAAGAAAATCTCCCCAACAAACACCAACATCATGGATCTTAAAAAGAAGGAAAAGGAGCTTATAAGAGTACTCTCACAGGAAAGAAAAAAAGGGTTACGTAGATAGAGAAAAAGAGGGTGTATATTATGTACATATTAGGTTCATAAAAAAATTCCAAAAAAATATAAAAAATTAGTTTTTGTTTTAGAATAAATTTTTAGGTTTGTTTTTTATTCTTTTTGATGTAATCAAGTGCTGGAAATTGTGACGAAGTTGGACGCGTCTCAAGGCGCTTTTCAAGACAAATTTGGAAAAAAAAATTGCTTATTGTATTTCTACCTTCTCTTTTCAATTTATTTCCTTCTTGACATATTATCTATTGTTGTTTATGCACACATGAGAATGTTTGGCTAAACACCCCGTTCAAGGGGTGGGATGCACTGCGCATGATGTTAATTTAATTAATTGGTTTCATTAATTTTATATTTCTAGGTAAATTAATTTTTAAAGTGTCACCAATTAATTTATGTAACGAGAGTTAGTAAATTAATTGAACGAATTAATTTTTGAATTTAGGAATCGAACTAGAGATAGGTTTTTTTCGAAATTTGAATATTAATTCGGTATTGAAATTTGATGATTGCTATTGTTTTCCTTAAATTGACCCTAGCGGGTAATTTTCTGAAAATAGTGTAGTCCTTATTTTTCATCGAGTGACATTTTTAAATTAATTTTCTGAAAAAGATATTATTAAATTTATAATTTTGACGAGAGTTAGATTATCGATTTAATATTATCTCGAAATATTTTAAATTAATAAATTGAGCAATTAAAATAATTGAAAATGCGGTGTAATCCCATCTCTTGACCTTCTCACATTATTTGACACTCGGTTGCACATTTTTCTCATTATTTAGTAAATTTTATAATTTTTAGCATTTGTTAGTTAATTTTTCCCTTGAAATTGTTTTTAAAAATAAAAAAAAAAATGAAAAAACATTTTCATATAAAAATTTGAATTGCACGTTTTCACATTAATTGTTTCACCTTGAAAGTTGGATTGATACCCGTACTTACCGCAATACGAGTTATTTTTAGACAAGTTTTGTAGGTACTCAAGGGAATTTTGAGAGTGGCTTTTGCAATACAACGATACATAAGCAGAAAGCTTCTTATCACTAAGACTTTAGGAATTTTACATGATCATTTTTTTTGCCTCATATGAAACGTGATTGGAAAGAATTTGTGAGAAATGTATCACTTGTAAACACGCCAGGTCAAAGTTGAAACCCCGTGGTTTGTACACCCCTTTGCCTATACCTAATACCTAATACCTAATGAACCTTGGACTGATATTTCTATGGATTTTATTTTGGGTTTACCTAGGACTAAGAGGGGAAGAGATTCAGTTTTTGTGGTGGTAGATAGGTTCTCTAAGATGGCACACTTCATTTGATGTCATAAAATCGATGACGCATCGTATATAACTGATTTATTTTTCAAATAAATTATTAAGTTACATGGCATGCCTAGGACCATTGTTTCTGATAGGGATACAAAGTTTTTGAGTTACTTTTGGAAGACTTTATGTTGGGAACCAAGTTGTTGTTTTCTACTACTTACCATTCACAAACTGATGGCCAAACTGAAGTAGTGAATAGAACTTTGTCTTCTTTTTTGCATGCTATCATTAAGAAAAATTTAAAAGCATGGGAGGATTATTTGCCACATGTTGAATTTACTTACAATAGAAGGATATATTATGCAACTAAGTTTTCACCATTTGAAATTGTGTATGGGTTTAATCCATTATCACCTTTGGATTTAATTTCTCTACCTTTGAGTGAACAGGTAAACTTAGATGGCAAAAAGAAAGTTGAATTTGTAAAGAAAATTCATGAAAAGGCTCGAATGAACATTGAAAGGAGGACTGAACAATATGTTCATCAATCCAACAAGGGACACAAGAAGGTAGTGTTTAAACCAGGAGATTGGGTTTGGTTGCACTTAAGGAAGGAACGTTTTTCAAGTAAATGGCGTTCTAAACTCCTACCTCGAGGTGATGGACCATTTCAAGTCTTGGAACGCATCAATGACAATGCATATAGGCTTGACTTACCAGGTGAGTACAGTGTTAGTACAAGCTTTAATGTTGCTGATTTATCTCCTTTTGATGCAGGTGATGATTTGAGGAAAAATCCTTCTCAAGAGGGGGAGAATGATGCAATTCAAGGAGCTGAATATGTTGAAGATGAACGTGGGCCTGATCATACACATGGGAGTGGAGATAAATTTGCACAAGACCATTTGTCACTTTCTAATGGTCCAATTATAAGACTTAGAGACAAGCATTTTAAGGAATCACTTATTGGGTAGATCCAAGAGAAGTGGGTTGATTCTTAAAAGATGGAGACCAAGATGGGCCCAAATGATAATCAAAGCTTAGTCCATGTCATTAAAGCAATTTGGGGAGCTAATTATCATGCAAAAACGTGACCATCATGTTCACACCATAAATGGGCATGCATTTATCTATTTTCAAGGTTAAGAAATGGGGGATGAATCTAGTCTTGACTGGTTATCTTTAAATACATTGAACTTAGTCATTTAGTCATATTTTGTTATTTTCCAAGTCCAAGTGGCCTAAAAAACGTGGGAACTTGTTTACTTTGACTATTGTGTTGTTTAATGTTGTATTTATTTCAGTTTATATTCTTGGAGGGTTGTTCCAAGTATAAATGAGGGGAGCTACGAATTTTGTAAGCACTTTTGGATATAAACTAATATTATTGTGAGGTATTTTTGTTCCTCTTGGTTCATAAGAAAACTTTCTGAACTTATAAAGTTAATCTTGTGGCGTTCAAACAACCAAACTTATCACCTTGATTCGTGAGAGATTCTTGGGTTTCTTGGTGTGGCGTTTCAATCATTTGTAGTCTTGGTTCTTATCTTACTAGGTAATGGGTCAAGGCTCAACAAGCTTTATTTATACCATCTTGGGTTCTTTAACCATCATTGTTATTGGGTTTCATCACAATTGTTGGTGAGATTCATATCACCTTGTCTACTGCAACTCGGAGTAGGGAATGAACCGTAGGCGGAGTTGAGTATTGCTCACCAATTAGTGATGATAATTCTCCTTGTTCTTGTGTCACGTCCTTGGTTGGAGCGTTGTTTCCATTACCGCCTGACATTATCTACAAAAATAATAAAGGTTCAATATGTATCTATAATAATAGATGCATAATTTCAAAGTTCAATATGAAATTATAACTAACAAAATAATTTTTGTGACCATATATTATAATCTACCTTTTCATGGTAAGACTTAAAGACTTTAATAAAAGTTCAATGTGTCTTATCTTTATCCAGTCGAGATTTGTTTTTAAAAACCTATGAATTTTTTCCTGTGGCCAATTAGGAGGAAGCGTATCTATAATGGATGCATAGATGTTAGCGACATGAACTCGAAATCTCATTCTCAGTCTATTGGCAAGATTGAGTTTGACATGGATGTGTCGCAAGACATCACAGTCTTCGGCAATGCTCTTTGTACGTAATTCTATCCATAATATGTGATTTTTTTGTCTACCTTCTCTAACAGTGTAAGCAATGTCAGTACTGTATCGGGATTATGTACGCGAAGTATATATTGTACAACTTCATTCCAACATTCTGGTAGGGAAAACGGAATACGATTGAACAAGTACTCTTACTGGAGATGAACTCCACGATTTATAATGTAGTTAAATTGTTCGATCTTCCTGTTACTATACTAATAAATCGGAGTACCCTCTGAATGAGGCTCATTTTTTAAAGAGGTGCGAGTGCGGTCCAATTGTAACCTTTCACACTCTTGTTGCCATTTATTATCACCGTGACTCATTTTTCCTGAGAAAAATGAACGATGGCGTGAATATTATTCTTATAAATAATGGCTCTAATGAATCATTAACTAGTTATTATGTACGAGGGCGTGAATCTCGTGCACACATACACACAAAAATACATAAATACACACAGACCGAGGGACCCGTGACTACGCGGTCGACTCATGCGGGTTACATTGGCTATTTTGTGGCTGTTATACTTAAAGATATATAAATGCGACTGTGGAGTCACTTCGAGGCGAATACTCCCAAAATAGACCTCACTTTTTTAGGCCTTATAATTCCTCAACGGATATAGCTTGTAATTGCAGCAGAGAACGGTACGACCCAGGTTGCGAAAATCTTTGTAACCGACCTTTGATTTTCTTCACACAACGGTTACTTTCTCTCTCACATTAAGTCTTCGCTTTACAATGGAAATTCCCACCAATAATATGACATTTGAGAAGGAGAGTGTGGAATCAAACTATAGTTGCATAACAAGCCTTACTTCGCCTCACTCTCCTCAACAAAATCGAACTCCACCATCTAAAATCAGTAACGGGAACACTTGCTATAGTTTTAAAAAGTCAGGGAACTAGTCCAAAGACTGTCCAGAAAAAACTCCAAAGAAACCAGCGGAGCCACGTAGTCTCCCGCGAGTGAATCCCGTGTATGTGTGTGTATCTCACCGTTAATTTATTAGGTTTTTGAATACCTACTTTTATCATTTATGCCAACAATCCCTAAAATCAATCCTAACATCAACTCTAACATTAACCCTTACAAACATTAGTCATAAAATTAACCCTTACAAACATTACCCCTAAAATTAATCCTGAATTTAACATCAACATTAAAAGAGAGGTATTTTATTTATATTTCTGCCCCAAACATAAACCAACATTAGTCATATATTTGTTTTTTTTAGAACACACACACATAAACATTATACATATACAATATATACATATACATATACGGTATACACACATACATACACAATACACACATATACATACACATGCACACATAAATACACAGACACAGAAATACACACACACACATAAAAATACACACATACATACAAACACAAAAATACAAATGCACAAGATATTACCTTTGAGATTGAGAGAGAGCTGAAATCGCAGGAGAAGAGCCGAAATCGCTGGAGAGAGGGAAAGTTGTGAGGGTTTAGAAAATTTCGAGGGAACTGAAAAGTTCGCATAGGAATTAAGTATAAAGACACTAGTCACGACCCTAAGCCGTGACCCCTTTAATTTTTAGCACGTCAACGTGTAAATAATACATTGGTTACGGTCCAAAGCTGTGACGATTCCCAGGATGGTCACTGTCTTCAACCGTAACTATCTCATTATGGTCATGGCCTTAGACCGTGACACCATTTGAGACCCCATTTGGAGGGAAACTTGACGCCATAATGCTTCCGTGACCCATATGAGTCATGGGTCCATGACCACATGCAAGACGATCCATAACCACACCGAGTCATTAACTTGGTCACGCCCACTTTGGATATGGTCACGGCTATGGGTCGTGACCCCAAACCCGTGACTATTCGCAGAATTTGGTGTAGTGTAATAGACCAATCTCCCTCCCTTTCCCGAGAACACAAGTAGATCTATTTGTTGAACCACTTACATCTCTTGTTCACTCTTTTTTCGTACATTCGTAATTATTTAGGGGACAATCTGTAATTAGTACTTTTATCGTGGGTTAATATTCCCTATAATTACTTCTTTAAAAAACTGTTATTTTTTTTTTGTAAAAAACTAAGTTTTGTCATTTTTTTAAGATAACCCTGAACCTCCACACGAACGAGTCCTTTGGACTCCCCCATGCGAGCTAAATAGGAGGAACGCTGTACTAGAGTCACCCTAACATACACCCTGCTTAAAGTTTGGTATCATTTGGGGGGTTCCTAACTCGAAAGTTATGGTCTTTTTCTGTTCGCCCGTTACTGCTGGACTAACCAGGATGAATGTTACGATTTTAATACATTAGTAAAATTTTATTTTAGATTTACCACATCATTTTCATTTTTCACTTTAATATATCATTTTTATTTTTCAAAAGTTAATTTTTTTATAAAAACTAAAAGTTTTTTTTTAAAAGTTATATTTTATAAAAAATTGTAAAACATAAAGTTTTTTAAAAAATATGGTTTATAATAAAAATTTCGTCCAATTTTTCTTAAAAAATAAAGTCTAGTTTTTTTGTTTAATATAATAAACGTCATTTTTTGAATAAAACGAACGCCAATTTTTTAATAAATAACGAAACAATTTTTTTTATATCAACGTCCATTTTAATAAAAAAATTAATAAGTTTTTTTATAAATAACATATTGCATTTTTAAATACGAAACTAACTTTTTATGATTTTTATATTTTCAAATTTCTAGAATATTATTATTTATTATATTTAAAATATTATGTTTTTTATGTTCATTTTTAGAATGTTAGGTTTTTAAAAATAAATAATAGATTGTTGGCCAAAATATTATGTTTTCTCAAAAATCATATTTGGATGGAGAGTGGGGGCGAAAGTGCTCCCCAAACTAAACCTAATTTCATAATCTCATTTCCGTAGTCACTTCATTTGGTTAGGGATGACAATTTTTTCCGAAATTTCGGATCCCCGTGGTTACCCGAAATAAAATTGTCAAAAATTCGGGGAGCAAAAAAGATCCCCGAAAAATTTCGGATCGATTTCGGGTATACCCTCAGGCTCCCGGGATACTCGATTTATTAATACATAACAAAATATAAGCATCTAAAAAAAGAAACCCTAAAACTCTTTGCTCTCACTCTCTTTTACACTCACGATCTGAGATCACACCCTCACGTCTCTCACTGTCTCAGACCCTCACGATCTGAGATCTCATCCTCTCCTCTCTCTCTCTCTCTCTCTCTCTCTCTCACGCCGTCACGCTAACGCCGTAACGCCTGCCCCTGCCTCACGCCGACGCCGTCACGCCTGCCCGTGCCCCTGCCTCATTCCGGCCGGCGCCTGCCGCTCAGCCTCCATCACGCCGGTAACCTCATCTGTTTTCATGTTTTCTTTACATCCGAATTAAACTAATGAATAAATATGTATTGTATTGTTTTTTTTAAAGCAAAGAGCAAAAATTATTTTTCTAACAAACAAATTTATTTCAAGTTATCATAAAATTATACTTAATCACAATGAATTCAACACGAAATTTGGCTGTTTAACCTTCAAACAAATTTATTACTGATACATGTTTAAAATTAAATAGCATTGTTATTAACAAAGGAAAAAATTTCAGTGTATGTATTAGAGTTTGAACTCCCAAATTTAAATTAATAATTACTTAGGTGCTTAAAAAAAAAAATCAAAACGGGTTCCCCGCGGGGAACCTGATACTCGTTTTAAACGGGTACGGGGATCCCCGAACCCGTTATAATGGGGAACGGGGTGGGGACGGGGAATGCTTTTTCTAATGGGGACGGGGAGTTAAAACCCGACGCCGAACAGTCCCGTTGCCATCCCTACATTTGGTTGCTCAAAGCCTCAAACCATCTCTCCATTTCTCACTTCGTCGTTGTCTTCTCTCACCATCACCAAGTCAGTTTAAAATTATTTGAGCAAATTTGAAATTTCTTGTTTTTTTAAATCTATTTGTTGATAGTATATTTAACAAATAGTTGTTAATAATATATCATTAACAACTATTTGTGATCTATCATGAGCCTAAACTATAGCAATTACAGAAAATATGCCCTGAATTTCCCATTGTTGATCCGTGAACTTTGATAGTTTGATATGCTCGAGTTGTTGGCCACCTTTTGAATTAATTTTCTAGTGTGCTGTATAACTGCAGTAGTAGTAGTAATCTATTATCAAAGGTTGAGTTAGCTACCTTGTAATATAAATTGTAAAATATCAATGCGAAAAGTGCAATATATTTGAATAGTGAATTACAGGTAATAAATTAATTCAGATATCTGCCTCAGCCAAGGGGGAGAAAGAAAGATGCCTCTTTACGATTGTATGCTTTTGCTGAAACCCCATATAAAGAAGGAGGCGTTAATGGATTTGGTGGCTCGGGTAGGGAAACATGTCTACAGAAGAAATGGTGTTCTTACTGAGATAAAATCCTTTGGAATTGTTCAATTGGGTTATGGTATTAAGAAGCTTGACGGGAGATACTATCAGGTGAATTTAGCTCTATTGCATAGTTGAATAGCTGTGGTATGTGTCATTACCTCTTTTTTTTCTTTCTCGTGTGTGTGCATGCATTTCGTATCTACTTTATGGTTGTTACGCATTATATATTCGTCTTTTGGAAGTCGGGATTCATTGCATCGCAGACATGTTTTATGTGACGAGCTACTTTATTATACGTTCATAAGAATATGATAACTGTTCTACACGTCAAACCGTTAGAAATCGGCATATTATCAACTCCCAGAATTTCCTTGAGTGAATTGCCAATAGTTTATTGAAATGGCTCAACTGTCATTTAACGTTGTATAAAATGGAATAAACTGATGAAAACAGTGAGCATGCAGTAAATTCTTTTACGAACATGAAGATGGATGTTCTTTAAGCTTTGTGAAAATAGTTTTTTCATTCTTTTTGCTCCCTTTTCTACTGAAGGAAAGCAGAGAGAGGGATCCACTCTTTCTCATGGCATAAAGAGGGCATGTATTCATTGAGGACGAGGGAGAAAAAATCTACACTAATTTTCAAATAAAATTTGGGAGTTTTTAATGTAGACTTTCCTCCCTATGAATAAAATTGTGTTTGAATTGATGTTGGAGTCTTAAGGATGATGAATTGAGACAATGACACATTTGATTACTTCCAAGATGAATTATGCTTTGGTTGAAATGTCCTTCAAATTTTGACAAATTCTCTATCACAAACCACATCCATAAGGAACCTTTGCGATGCCTCTCTTTCTCTCTCCCTCTCTTGCCGGTGTAGGTGATTTTGACTCTGAGGTTACAAATCCTTGGCTTTAATGGCTATTGGGGGTTGTGAAAAATATTATTCTCTTAAGTTCGAGATTTTGAGATGTTGGAGTTTTTACCCTTAGTTTTGATATGGGGTTAATTTGTGCGTACGTTTGGTTAGCAGATCGGTCATAAGAATGGACTACAAACACTTTTTCTAATGAAGGTCCCCCCTTTGTTGGTTTATTTGTATTTATTGGAAAAAAAACGGACACTACAAATTTGGTTTCTTGCGATGGTGATAAAGGTGCTCACTTTGTTGGAATCTTTGTTCATATTCAAGTTCGTGTTGCAAGTGAACGCCAATGAAATCCTGTGGGAATTTATAAAGTTGGAAGGAGGATTCGTTACTTTTGATATATTCTTGGTGCTTCATAGTTGGATTGTCAGCAATTTATAATAATAAGGGTAAATTACACTAACCCCCAGAACTATATTGGATTTACAGGTCACCCCTTTCATCCCTTTCATCGAAAAATCCTGACAAACACCCCTCCTAAACTTATGACCCCATACAATTAACCCCAAAATTGTGTCTTTGCTAAATTTCAAAATAAATTGACTCAGATCCTCAACCCATTTCTAATGCTTATATAAATGACTAAAACAACCCTAAACAACTCAAATTTAAAATCTAACACCCATACACAATCAAAACGCACACTCATACGCATCTTAAGAACACCCCCAGTCCATTTTCTATTATTCCAAACACCATAAAAAACCACCATGAAAAACACTTGCATGTATTAACATAAAAAGCCACCCTCTCTGACCCGAAATCGATTTCAAAAACACCCAAAATCGATGGAGACGCCCCAAATAAAGAACCTCTCTCTCCCCCCTCTTTCTCTCTCCCCCTCTCTCCTTCTCTCTCTCTTTTTCCATTTTCCATTTCTTCCAAACACCATCAAAAACACAAACTTGATCTCTAAAACGGTTTACTCCTCAAAATTGTTTTGAAACCCTAAATCCGATTCAAACCCTAAAATCATATGCCCCCTAAAATCGATTTCGAGCCCAAATCAAACCCCAAAATCAATTCACCCCCTAAATTGATTACAAATCCTAAATTCAATTCAAACCCCCTTCAAATTTCCTTTTGATTCACCCCCAAAATTGAATCAAACCCCACAATCGATTTCAGATCGATATCTAGACGTTGAAAACACACTTTCATCACTGGAATATTGATGATGGGGTTCGTTCGTGTGTGTGTGTGGATTCGCTGGTTGGAGAGAGAGAGAGGTTGTTCAAAGAGTTTTGAAATGTGTCCGTGGGTGGTGTTTGATGTGTGTTCTCTCAGTCTATATGGTGTGTGTTGATTTTATATTCCGTATTCATGTTCAGAAATGAATTAGGTTTAGGTGGCGTGTTTGATTACTTATATTTCCTTTTGTAGAGATAATACATGTTTGATCATAATTTTTTATGTTAGGTGTAGGCCTGTCAATGGGTGGGGTCCGGACCCGACCCGGACCCGATCTGTAGAATAGGGGTTGAACATATTTTTTTGGACCCGAGACCCGAAGACCCGTTTATTAAACGGGTAGGGTCTGGATCTTATACAAGACCCGGACCCGAAGACCCGACCCGGATTGTACATTGTTATTTTTTTAAATATATATACATGTACTAGAAATTTATATATATTTATAAATATATCTTATCAATATAACATGTAAGTAATATATATAAAAATATATATTTATGTAAATAATAAATATAAATAATATATGTTTTATTTATACTAATAATATTCTATAATACATTACCAAATATTTTAATTTAAGATTAAAAAATAAAGAAGGGGGATAATATAAAATAAATATATAATAAATGTATATATTTGGCCAGACCCGGACCCGAACCCAAGACCCGAACGGATCCTGGTTTGGATCCAATATTGTAGACTCGATGAAGACTCGGACCCGATGAAGACCCGATTACACGGATCTGGATCTCCCTAAACCCGACCCGGCTCCGACCCGTTGACAGGCCTAGTTAGGTGGTTTTACTAGGGGGTATTTTTGTTATTGATCAAAAGTATAGGGGGTGTTTGTCTGGGCTTTTAGATTGAAGGGGGGTGGGGAGAGGCCATGGTTCAAAGTATCGGCCGAGTTGACTCGGTATCGGCCGAGTCAACTCGGAATCGGAGGGCACCGATCCGATACCGAGAGACGTTTCAAAAAAAATACTGAATCGGCCGAGACAGCCGAGATATCACCCGAGACAACCGATTCCGAGACGCCTCGCCGCGATATCGGCCGAGACAACCGATTCAAACGATATTGTCAAATTTTGTTTTATTTTTTGATAAAACTTTTATCTTTTACCATATTTCTTCGTTGTTGAAAATATATTGTAACATTTAAAAAATGGTATTACTTTTTCAAAAGTATTAACATTAATTTTTTAAAACATAAAACTCTTTTTTTTTTTTTAAAATGACTCTACTAAAAAAAATATATAAATCTTTGAAAAAGTAGTACTCTTTTTTTAAAAAAAATGACTACTAAAACTCTTTTTTCAAAGAAATGTTATTTTTTTACAAAAAATATTCAAATCTTTTACAAAAAATATATAATGTACATTTATGTTTGTAAAAAATGTACATTTCTGTACAAATATTTGTACGTTTTTTGTAAAAATGTAAAAAAATGTACATTTTTGTTATAAAAAAAATGTACATATTTGTAAAAAAATATATATTTGTACATATTTGTAAAAAAAGTGTACATATTTGTAAAAAATATATATTTTTGTAAAAAAATATATATTTTTGTTAAAAAAAAATGTACATTTTTGTAAAAATGTCCTTTTGTACGTTTTTGTAAAAATGTACATTTTTGAAATTTTTTGTAAAAAATGTTCTTTTGTACGTTTTTATAAAAATGCAAAAAAAAATATACATATTTGTTAAAAAAATGTACATTTTTGTAAAAATGTTCTTTTGTACGTTTTTGTAAAAATGTAAAAAAATGTACATTGTTGTTAAAAAATGTACATTGTTGTTAAAAAATGTACATTTTTGTAAAAATGTTCTTTTGTACGTTTTTGTAAAAATGTAAAAAAATGTACATTGTTGTTAAAAAATGTACATTTTTGTAGCAATGTTCTTTTGTACGTTTTTGTAAAAATGTAAAAAAATATACATTGTTGTTAAAACAAAATGTATATTTTTGTTTTTAGATATTATTATTGGTTTACTATGCAATATTGAATCTGACAACTCTGCCGCGCTTCAGTATAACCAATTCTACAATGCAATGCATATTGAATGATGGGTTTGAATGTATCTCATTGGTCCACATTGTTAATCTTATTTTTTTAAAATTTTCTATATTTTTTCCGGAATTTTTTGCGCTCTCTAAATAGCGTATCTTTGCGTATCGCCCGATACCGCGACCGATACCGCGACCGAGTTGAAAATCGGGTGTTCGATACCGGGACCGATACCGAGACTTTGAACCATGGGAGAGGCGAGGGTGACCCATAAACATGAAATAGATTAGGCGATTTAGCATTATCAACAACAACAACAAAACTAATGGAAAAGTGAAAGAGGCCTTCTAGTTATGGGTCTGCCTCGTCAGCTTATAAAGATTTGACTGAAACTGAGAAGATTGGTATGATGAGTTGAGTTAGTCTTGGCACCCCCAAGTTCCAAACAACTATGCGACTGAGAGGAGTTTTTATTTATTTATTTTATTTTTTATAAGCCGCTCTCCCTTAATTTATAGTAAAAATATGTATTGCTTAGTCTAAGTCAAAATTTTATGCTTGTATCATTGTAAAGAGGCATTTTTTTTATTCAATTAGGTTTCTGAGATTTTGACATGTAAAATTCGTATAAATATTGACAAATTTGACACGCTAGAGAAATAATTTTTGCAAACCCCTTTACGGACGGACTATTTTTGGTAAATTATTGCAAGTATTCTGCTTAGTCAGTCACGGACTGACTATTTTTGTTAAATAGCGCACGTTTTTGGAAGGAAAATCAAGCCTTTCCTAATTCAATGAGAGGCAACATGTTCCTATAGAATAAAAACTTGTCTCCCGTTCCCCCAAAATGTAATATAAAGGATACTTATTAAATTCAAAAGAAATTTAAAGAAACATTATATTTGTTGCCCTAGGAAATGTAATTAAATTTATTAAGAGAGCTATACAGCCTTAGCATATGCGGCACAGGGGAAAGTGGTATTGAAATGAGTTTATGTAGAAAAGGTCGTTTCTTACTTAACCAAAGAAATGAGTACTTGAGGAGATGGTTGGTGGTTAGGGTAGGGGGCGTGGAGGAGAAGGTGCCATGCTAATTAATTGAGGTTATGTCATGGATTAAGAACCGGTGGAAATCGCCAAGGTGCGGGGAGCTCGTTGGGTCAAGGTTCCTCTTCATATTTCCTCCAGAAGCAGAGGCGAGAAGATGTAAGGATTCTAAGAACATGTCCTTCAATGCAGTAAGTACCACCAGTTTTTTAAGACTTTTGGCATCCTCTAGAGACTTGTAACAAGAACGAGAGAAAACTTGAGGTAATGTGAATCAGAGCAGTGGGCTTGACGTTGCACGTGTGGGGCTTGTTGGGCAGTACGTGGAGACGTGAGGAGAAAATAGGTGGAAGAAGATAAGTTGGAGAAAGCTTCAGTGGAATACAACTGGCAAAATGGAAATAGTGAGGGAAAGCGTTTAAGCAGGGGCCATGATTGTTGCAGGTGGGCGCGCGGCAGGGCTAGAAGGGATGGAAAAGATCTTGAGAAGGTGGGCAATGACAGCCTAACATTAGACGTTCAAGGTGTGTTTGCGCCCGCCTGGCCTACTTCTGCGCAGGGTAAAGGTAAGGAGGTGAGGGGTAACGAAACGAATTAATGGACTAGTTTGTTAAGGAACAAAAGCTTACTTATTTAAAGGGGTTTAGGAGGGCTGGTGAGGTTGTTCTGTGGCATTCGTATAAAGGGCTTTTACAATTTAAAAAACCCCTTAAAAATATAGCATTACCAGAGATAGACCTTGACAGTTTTTGGGCCTAAAAACAAGCAATCAGACTTCTCGTTTGGAGAATACATCTGGGTTATGTGGGAGGACAGCTCACGCTGATTTAGCAACGAAGAAGCAGACGTGTCCTCTGAGATCTGTGGAGCCTGTCATAAACAGTTCTATATCTTTGTGGATCGGCGTTTGAGAATGGTTTATTGAGTTGGACAGGTGTGGGGGAGCAATTAACCTTTAGATGTGGCGAGGCTCTTGGCAGGGCGGATTGGTGTTGGTGTTTGGGAAATGGCCCGCTTGCTTTCCGGGAGCCGGTGGTATTGATGGGCAAAGTGTTTTTTCGTTTTGGGAGAAGGTGGAAAGGTTGATGGGAGAACTGTGATTTTCTTATGAGTGTGGAAGCTGTAGAGATACTAAGGTGAAAGGGAGTGAGGCAACGGGGAGATTTTTGACACATGAGGCTCTTGTTTGATGGAGTGGTCCTACTCCCCCTCCTTTTCCCTCCTTTGACTGTGTTGGACCCTTACGCTTTAGAGATGGGGGAGGAAGAGGGTGTGTGTGGGTAGAAGTGATGATGATATGGAAAGTTGGGTAACAGAAACTCTTGGAGGGTTCAGTAAATTTTTGGGAGTGTTGTATGAGGGAGGAGATAGTGATACCTTGTTGCACAAATTTGCATTGTGAGGGTGTCTAAGAAGTCTTTGGGATGATAAATATGGCTGAGTCGTGTTGGGGGTGTTGGCAGCATGGAGAGTGGGGCAGTGGCGGATGTGTCTTTGTTGTGTATATTTGGGACAGAACAAAAGGTGCTTTAATGGCGTGGAGAGAGATCCACGAAAGCTGTTTTATATCTTATTGAGCTCCTTGCATTTGTGGCTCGAAGAGGAGATTAATGGATCTATTGTGTTGATTTTTGGGAAAGTTTGGATCGAGTTAGGGGCATGATATGTTTTGGGGAGGGAAATTTTGTTTTGATGTATTCACACAGGTGGATCTTTTAGTATATTCTTTACCTTCAGAAAAAAAACATTGTTGAAATAATCCGCGATAGTTGGGGCAGTCAAACCTACTCTTATATGAGCTCCCGATGATTTATTCATTTGACCTTAAGCTAGAGCCACTTTTATTTTGCAATATTTTGTTTATTAATAACTCTAGATTCTTTCATTACCATGTAAAAAGCATTTCTTTCATGAGATTAAGAATCTAAGAGCTATTAGTTTGGTGACAAGTGTGCTGGGGCCAAAATTTTGTTAAGAGACTGCACACTATAGATTTTTTGTCACACAGTGCTGGAGGCAAATCTTGGATACTGTTTTAGCGGCAAATGAGGTTTTAGAACATGTCAAGAGATGGGAGAAGAAAGTCTTTAGTATCAAATAGTATTTTGAAGAATCTTGATGGTTTCTAGATTGCCTTGCCTTTTGTACCATCTCTCATGATCATGCTTTTTCGTTCTTTGCTGAGATATATGGTGGGTGATGGTTCTCAAACCTCTCATGTCGACGTTATCTGGGCATATTTCAAGGACATCTTCATTATGTTAAATTGAGTACATGGCTACAACACATAGTCAATGTCAATCTTCACTTATGTCTGGCCACGACATAAGAACAAACATAAACAGTTTGTTCATCATATAACAATTCATGAAGAACATGAAACTGTTTGAGAAAATGTTCATTGAGCTTCTTAGAAAGAAAGACATTTGCAATACTGGTATTATTTAAGATAGGTAACTAGCGCGTTAGATCGTGGTGGAATAGGTGAATAGAGAAGGAATCGGCCATCAATTGGTTGCATAACCACAAGGACTTACCATAGCAGCTCTACGTAGGTAGTTTTGTGTATCCATTGGTTGTTTCTGCAGCTCAGATCCTTTAAAAAGCCCTATCATATTCGGTTTTCTCATGAGATGAGAAATCACAACTCCTCAGCTTATGTAAAACCGCTCTTCTATTTTATAGCCATGAGAAAAGAAAAATTGCATGCAATCTAGTATTTAGTAATAATTTTTTTTTGCATCAGTTACCTAATGTTGCCCCCACTAAGTCTTCATATCTTTTACCTTAAAATTGTGGCCTTTTTTCAGTTAGATGGAAACTGTCTCATGACAGTTCCACGCGCAATGATTGGTCAAATTGTTGACTTTTACCCAGTGGCCAAATTTTGAAGTTCGGTGAGTCAAGAGAGCAAAGCTTATTAAAATTTAGATACAAGTATAAGAGTATGTAAAGGATTTTAGAGCTTCAACACACCAAGATGACCTTTTTATTTGTCGTTTCTTAGGAGCTATTAACCAAACATTAAAGTTAGAAAAGAAAACCAAGTTGATTCACATATGTTAAATCTCACAGTATGATGATAGGTAGGATGATTATCCATCCTTAATGATTCTGGTTTAGTCAAGTTTCAGAACGAATCTCTTTTAAAGTAATGCAAGTGTCCAAGTAAAGTTAGTTCAATTTTATATATGGCAATCAAAGATTGGAGAACGGATGAGAAAATATATAAGATGTGAGCTACATTCTGCCCATCAATTTGTGTTATTCCTTTTGTAAAAGTAGCATTTTTGTTTCTTTCAATTACTAATGTGAAATTGAATATGTATTAACCGAAGTAGTTAATATCATTGAATCTAGGATGATTGTTTTTGACTTCTTCTGTATCCGATTTCACTATGAAATTAAAAACTTTGCACTTTCCATGACTTCAATTTATTAATTAGCATGTGGTTGAGACTTCATAATTCTTACGAACATAGTATGTAATGATATCACAAAGACTAGGTTTATAATTGTCGCACCCCTATCCCAGCCCGATTGACAGTAGTCTAGGCTCACACATACATGGATATAGATGCGGGACAGCATTAGCTACTAAGACCTGAACATACTTCTCAATCATCGCATAAGTAATATATGACTCTTACTCATATACGATATATAATGCAAGTAAAGGAAGATTGATGCAAGAGCATGAGACCAGCAAGTGTGTTTCGTTCTCATGCATTTTTATTCAGAGTGATGATGCATTCACTAAATTCTTCCTTTAGAATATTCTAGTGTATCTATTTTTTGTCATTTTACTTTTTAGCGTTATAGGCTAGGTTATCTTGGCTAGCAAGATAACCTAGCCTATTAATAAGGCATTGGGGCCCCTTTGCATTAATAATTATTACTTTTGATATGAATGAGAATTAGAGAGAGATATTAGGTATTTTGCCTCCAAATCAATGTTGTGTAGTGTAGATTAGATTGCTTCTGCTCCCAAACATCAAAATGTATTTTTCATCATTCAGTAATCAATATTAATAATCATTTAATTATCAATAATCAATAATCAATACAAAATGATTCAATATAAGCAATGTAATTTTCACCTTTCATGTTAGTTTTTTTTGGACGAGAGGCAGTTATGTATGCTGTTGGTCTTTTGATTGTTTTGGACGAGATATTGGTCCGGTTTGTAAAAAAAACCCTTTAAAAGGCGATATTGTTTCACTGAAGAGTTATTTTTTTTTAAAAAAAAGTGCGCATTAAGCTTTTTACCAAGAATAAGGTGTAGGCGAGATGTTTCTCCCTTGCCTCAAGCCCTCCTAGGCGCTCCTTTTAGAACACTAGTTTGATACCAAATATTGTTTGACATCCACACTATAATAAGTAGGGAAATCCACCCCTCAGACAATACCACTTGTTACCAAAGCTTCGGAGGGATAAAAGAAGGGAAACTTCAACACTTGTATTGGCTCATGGTGGAGATACTGACTAGATCTGGCAGACTGGTGTATAGATATTTTTCTCTCTTCAAAATAGTTCACGGGCCAGCATGCAAAGACGTCATGGTTTACATTTTATTTTTTATTTTGATTCCTTCACTTCCCTTATTCTAATTGTATGAGTTTGTATTTGTCATACACCCGCTTTGCTAGTCTAATATTATATTTTTATTTTACATTTTTGCTTTTTAACACACTCTTTCTCTTCCCCACTAAATATAAAGTTCTGTGCACTAATGCCCAAGAATTTTGATTTCTGCACTGTTTTCCATATATTCTGGAACTTGTTACATCTATTTTCTATATCCTTTTTCTAAAAAAGATCAAAACTTTTTATTGCAATATTGTCAGTCTCTGAAAGTTTTGGGCATGGTGTAGGGCCAACTGATGCAGATGACGATGATGTCACCGCCAAATATCAACGAAGAGCTGCACTATTTAAACAAAGAAGACCGGTTGCTGCGTTGGCTTTTGGTCAAACACCGAAACATCAAATATGGGTTGGAATTCCTAAGCGAAGATGATGGGAGAAGTGAGCTAAACAAATTACGAAGCAACCTGTATGATGACGAAGACACTGATGAGGACGAGGATGACGATGATGAATATGAGGTGGTGGACCAAGAGGATTCTAATGAAACTCATCATATTAGTTAGGGTAAATTGCAAAAACTCCCGTAACTAGCTCACCAGTTGCAATACCTCCCTAAACTATAAATTTTGCAAAAAACTCGGAACTATCTGTATCGCATACAATTTCTGTTTTTAGCAACACAGGTGATTTGCAGTTTTTTTCATAGTTTTAAGGGTTACTTGCAATCCTATAGATTAGGGGTTTCTCGATATCGCTCTTTTGTTGTGTTATTCCAGATTCGGGAATTTTTAGCACTGAATGAAATTTTAGAAACTGTAGGTGGACCGCCCGCTTTAAATACTTTCGTCAATTATGGCCTGAAGAGAACTGCTTAGCTGGACTATAATGCGGGGACTGATAAATCAGTCCAGAATAAAAATGAAACATCGTTGCAAATTAATGTTTTCTTGTTGAGAATTATGATAATCCTTTAAAAAAAATTTCTATGTTCCCTACATGTTTCCACACTTCATCACGTAATGTTCCCCTCTCATCATGTGTTGGGAGGTATATTAGAGAACCTCACTGTTTATATATATATATATATATATATATATATATATATATATATATACATACATACACACACACACACACACACAGTGAGACTTTTGTGCAAACCAACTATGCAGAGCAAAATTTTAAAATAGTAAAATTTATTTTTGAGTTGAATTTTTTTTTTTGTTTATGGTATTTAATCATTTTGATTTTTTTAAAATATCAAAAGAATAAATTTTTAGCTGATTTTTTTGGGATTTCTTGACATGTTAAAATACCAAAAAAAATTCAAAAATAATTATTTTACTATTTTAAAAAATTAGGCCTCATAGTTGGTCCTCATTTGTAATGGTGGCTGTCAATTTTTTTTGTTTTTGTAACACATTTCACAGCATATATTATGCATTAGTGTAACTATAAAATGTACCATATGTTTATGACATGGTATAAATTGGACTGTTCGGGATTTGTATTTTCAGGCTTTGGTGTAGTTTTGAATTTGTATAGACTGTACCTTTATCCTTGTTGAATGGTTAAAAGTTTCTCCACTCAAGATGACGTTGAGCAACGAAAAAGTACTAATTAATATCTAGCTTAGGGTTAATACAATATTTATAGTGTACCTGATTGATTTGTGAGTATTGTATATATTATCTATACATTAAAGTACATCTGTGGTCTGAATATGATCATTCTTCCAGGAATAATGATAGACAACCTGGGTGTTAACCCCGGTTAGTACAGAGCCCCCACCCCTTCCCCCCTTTTTTAATTGGTTTGGTTTATCATGTGAAAGGAATTAAAAAAAATAATTTCTTAAACATATTTTTATAACTCATTTAGTCCCTCAAACATTCATTTATTCAATATTGTCTTATTTTTAAAGGTACGCGTTAGCGGCACTTCTTATTTTTAAACTTATATTTTTCTAGTTTTATAACATTTAAAACAATTTTTGTATTTTTTAAAACCGTTTAAAATTGTAAAAAAAAAGTTCTTTTTATTTGAATTAAACTAACTTTTATTTTTTAAAACAATATTTAAAAAAAATATATTTTTTTATAATAAAATAAATTTCTTTAAATAGTTTTCACATGAGAAACCAATGAAAAAAAAACAGCCTCCTATACTAACTCGGGGTTAAGATCCGATAAGAGTATCACTACTCATATTAATATACGAATAATGATAGACAACCTGGGAGTGTTAACCCCAGCAGGGACCCCTCCTTTTTTTTTTTCCATTGGTTTATCATGTGAAAGGAGTTAAAATAATTTTAAAAAAAATTCCTTATTAAAATATTTTTTTTACTTTTTTAAAATTATTTTAACTCACTTAATCCCTCAAACACCCATTTATTCAATATCGTTTTATTTTTAAAGATTCGTCCCAGCGTCACCCCTTGGTTTTAAACTTAATTTTTATTTTAATTTTACAACATTTAAAACAATTTTTGTAGTTATTTTTTTTTAACTCATTTAGTCCTTCAAACATCAATTTATCCATTATTATCTTATTTTTAAAGGTTCGCTCTAGCGGCACCTCTTATTTTTAAACTTAATTTTTTAACTCATTTAGTCCCTCGAATATCCATTACCCAATATTATTTTATTTTTAAAGGTCCGAGCCAGCGGCACCCCTTATTTTTAAACTTATTTTTTAAACTCATTTAGTCCCTCAAACACTCATTTACCCAATATTCTCTTATTTTTAAAGGTCCGCGCCAGCGGCACCCCTTATTTTCAAACTTAATTTTATTTTTTAATTTTACAACATATAAACAATTTTTGTATTTCTTAAAACCATTTAAAATTTAATTTATTTATTTATATATATTAAACTAACTTTTATTATTTGAAACCATTTTTTCTCAAAAAATATATATGTTTATATTAAAAAATATTTTTTTAAATAGTTTTCACATGAGAAACCAATGAGAAAAAAAAGGAGCCTCCTGTACTACCCCGGGATTAAGACCCGATAAGATTATCACAACTCCTTTTCTAGTAGTATATGCGTAACGGTGAATATTGTAACTTGATTTTTACACTACATCATTCTTCATATTTGTTTGTAAATTTTACTGTTGTGCTTCAAACTATTGTATACAGTAAATTAAATTTCTACTCATTGGACTGTAGGTTTCAATTTCTCAAGACAACTCTATACATAAATATTAGGAATTCTATACTTCAAATTTTATTGATATTAATTGTACTTATTATTTCTGGTTAATTTCACTTGCCCTCTCGAATTTAACCCGCTTGTCAATTCACCACCCGAACTTCAGTTACTGTATTTAACCCCAGTGGCGGATTCAAGAATTTAGATGAAGTGGGACGAAAGTTTGGAGTCGTACCGGGGGTTCAAGGGCAGGAGCTCTCGGTGAATTTCTTTGGAGTTATTTCGAGTTTTATACAAACTATAGCGTTATAATACCCAAACAACTACTCTCAATCATTATTAACAATACCCAATTTAATTTCAAGAAATAAACAACGCTTAATAAATATTCACATTACTAAATTTTTTGTAGTGGTAATAATTGAATTTTGCTTAATATGAAGTACAAAAATGAGTTAACTCATCTAGCACCATTAGGGCTCAATTCAAGAACACCTGATGAAACAAAAACAACTTGATAAAGACCCCATCTCCAAAATTTATCCTAAACTTTGGAGATGATCGATTGAACTAATCCTATTTTTTTTTTCTTTTCAAATCTCAACTGGGGAGACCACCCCTTTTGCACCTAGGGCTCGTTTGGTTCGAGGTTTGGCAAGGGAATGAGAATTCATAATTCCAGGAATTCTAAGTTCCTGGAATCTTCAATTCCTTTCCATTGTTTGGTTCAAGCAGGAATTCCTTTTTCCCGCCATCTAAAATCCCTTCTATGTAAACTGTTAAAAAAATATTAAATATATACTATTTTTTGAAAAAGTTAAAAAAAACGTGTTTTGTTACACTTTTATTTAAATCAAGGTTCTAAAAAACGCGGGGCGTGGTCGAGGCGTGGAGGCCAAGCCTTAAGCCTTAGAAGCCTAGGCGGGACTTGGCGTAAAAAGGCGTGAAAAGGCGTTTAGGCCTTCTTAATATATTTTAATATTTTTAAACCATAACAAGACTAATAAAATACTAAAATTGTACATATTATAAAAATATGTCCGAATATATGCAAATTAAAATACTATTGGATTATTTTGGATGAAATAATGGTCCGGTTAGTAAAAAAATTCTTTAAAAGGCGATATTGTTTCACTAAAGCATTGTTGTTTTTAGAAAAAAGTGCGCCTTAAGGGTTTTACCAAGAATAAGGCGTGAAAAACTTAAGGCGAGGCGTTTCTCCCAAGCCTTAAGCCTAGGCGTGCCTAGGCGGAGCCTAGGCGGGTTTTTTAGAACAGTGATTTAAATATAAACAGTTTTTAGTAATTTTTTTTAATTCTTTACAAAAAAATAAAGTTGTAAAAAACAGTTTTTAAATAAAAACAAAAAAAAGTTTTTGAATAACTTTTTTTATTAATCTTTCCTGAAAAATAAAGTTGTAAAAAATAGTTTTTTTTCCGTTTTTTTCCTTAAGCAAAAAAACAATTTTTTTTGTTGTAAAAATACAGTTTTTTGAATGTTTTTATATTTCTAATAAATAAAAAACAGTTTTTTTATTGTTTTTATTAGAAATATAAAAACATTCAAAAAACTATTTTTGTACAACAAAAAAAAATGCAAAAATAAAACTGTTTATATATAAAAATTGTTTAACAAAACACATTTTTTAATGTTTTAAACAAATAGCACATATTTAAAACATTAAAAAATGTGTTTATTAAACATTAAAAAATGTGTCTATATAAATAAAAATGTATTTAAATATTAACATATTAAACATTTTTATTTTGCATTTTTTTGTTGTTGTACAAAAACAGTTTTTTGAATGGCGAAAACATTTAAAAAACTGTTTTTTATATATTAGAAATATATATTAACATTTTATTTAAAAAAAATCAGTTTAAAGAAACATTTAAAATATATTTTTATAGTTTTAATCTATAAAACACTGTTAATATATTAAAAAAAATGTTTATATATGAAAAACAGTTTTAAAAAACACGTTTTTTACCTTTTTAAAAAAATAGTACATATTTAAAACATTTTTAATAGTTTATATAGAAAATTATTTTTTAACTTTTTTATTTAAAAAAAAAGAGTTTTAAAAACATTTAAACATTTTTGTAATATTTTTATATATAAAAACTGTTATTAAAGAAAAAATGTTATAGTATAAAAATGTCATTATTTTTTTATATATAAATGGTGTAAACTATTTTATTTCCTATTAAATGAAGTGAGAGAACGTCACTTGAATATGAGATAATGAATCATTAAATGAAGTGAGAGAACACTTCTTAAAAAACCATGTGATTGGACGACATCAAAACTTGATGTCGTTGAACACATAAAAAAAAAATCGAGAAAGAGAGTGTGTATGTGTATGTGTATGCGTATGTGTATGTGTATGTGTGTGAGAGAGAGTGTTTATGTGTGTGAGAGAGATAGAGAGAGCATGTGTGTGAGTGAGAGAGTGTGTATATGTATGTGTGCGCGAGAGAGAGTGAGTATGTGTGTGAGTGTGTGTGTGTGTGAGAGAGAGAGAGAGAATGTGCGTGCGTGTATGAGAGAGAGAGACTGTACTTATGAGTTTATGTGAAATGATATTTTTGTCACACCACAAAAATAAGGTAATATGTCCGGGAATATAGGATTACCCCCATTTTAGAGGGGAAAGGAGAATCCAATTTCTTGGGAATTCTAAATTCCAGGAATTCTAAGTTCCCCCTTAAATCTCCAACCAAACATTGTAATTCTAAATGAGGGGAATTCTAAATTCCAGGAATCCTAAATTCCCTTTCCAAACCTCGAACCAAACGAGCCCCTAGTGTGGATCCGCTAGTTCTTAACCCTCTAAAACGACTTCAACTAATCCCTACCGTTAACACCCTTAACTTTTTGGACGAAAAATTTAGTCACATGCGCTACACAGATCACTTTTGAGGGTATTTTGGTCCCAACTAATATAAAACTTAAAATAAATGAAAATTACAAAATAATTTAAAATCTGAAAATTATAGAAAAGCATTTAAAAAAAAATTCCAATTAAAAAAAAGAGATCTTTAATAGGTGAAAAACAAACATCCAATAAAAAAATTAGATTTGCAATAAAAAAATAGATGTCTAAAAAAATCTGGAAAATGTTGGAAATTGCAAAAAAATAACACACACACACACACACACACACACACACACACATATATATATATATATATATATATATATATATATATATATATATATATATATATATATATATATATAATACTGCTCATGTGTGGACTGACCCGCACTGGACGTGTAGCACCTGGCGCTGAACCTCCAAAAGAGAGAGAGGGCTAATAATTTAGCCGATAATTTCTGGGGGTGAAGAAATTGGTATAATTTAGAGGGTTTGTATTATATTGTGCGGGTCAGCGCACATGATCATTTTCGTGTATATATATATATATATAAAATATTTTACAGAAAATATTAAAAAATCCAAATATACACAAAAAAACGTTGAGTTTTTTTTTCTTCAAAAAAGTAAGAAAACTGAATAAATACTTCTAAAAATCAGTGAAAAAAAATTAAAAAATGGTGAAAATTACAAAAACACATTTTTTAAAAATCTGGGGAAAATCGAGAATACATTTCTTGCAAAAAAAAATATATTCGGCAAATCTAGGATAAAAAACAACACATTCCGGGAAATCAAATCTAGGAATTAAAAAAGTCACATTTATGGAATAAAAAACAAATTACTAAAAAAACATATCTACACATATTGCAAAAATTCGAAAAACTCCCCATTTTCAGCCCTAATTCCAATATAAAATAAACCCTAAATGTTCTTCAAAATGGCCCCTAATTCTTAGCAAAAAATCAATCCACATGTTCATAAAAAACAGTTACAAATCCAGGTCTCAGGTGTTTGATTGATGTCCATAAAAAACCATCACTATTACAAGCAAAAAACAACCCAAAATGTGTTCATGCATCCTCAAAAAATCAAGATGTGTGTTCGTCTATGTGTTCGTGTGTGTGTTTACCTGTGTGGTTGTGTGTTCGTGTGAGTGTTTTTGTGTGTATTGTGTGTGCAAGAGAGAGGGAAAGAGAGAGAGACAAGAAGAAGATGATGACGAGAAGATAGCGAGGGAAGAAAGGGTAGCCATGGAAGTGCCATGGCCTGCCGAGTTTTGAAATAAAATGATAAAATACTATAGTACAACCTACACTAGAATCAATGGAGCGAAATCCATTATGTCCAATGCAACTGTAAGTCTGATCCATCGTTAGTCCAGCTATCCCTGTCATTAAGAATACCTGGGGGAAAATATTTATAATTTGGGTCAGAGCCCTAGAGTTGCAAAGATTCTTCAACAATAAATATACAATTTGTTACTAACTCATACTTCATGTCTCCTCATCAATGCTCACATACAACAAGTACCTCACATCATCTAGAAGCAGTCCTACTCGTATCCCCAATAAGATGTCAATTGTAACTTCCACTATTTAATCCGCCATGTAAAGAATAAGCCATTCAGTTATGCAATAATTAAAAGTGGGTACTCAAATCTGACACTCCAATCCCAGAATAGATTTCGTAATATTGATTTCACAATTTACATAAACTAGGTGCATTTTCTTACGTCATAATATCCTGTAACCCTTGTCTGTTTCTTCAGAGCATTTAATGATTTAATCCACATTCCTTGTCGTCTACCCCATTAGACTATAAGTTTCATTCTCCTAGATTACCGAATTATTATTCTCATTAATAATTGGCTACCCCATTATTCGTTCTCTTTAAATATTGTCTACTTTCTTAGACTAACCAATTATTATTTTCAGTAATAATTGTCTGCTACATTATTCATTACGACTCATCTTTGTCCTTAATTATTCACATCATTTTTATTAACCCGACTTTATTATCATTAAGCATTGTGAGAAACGTCGTATGCGTGATATCGATTTAAATTAAATTAAATTCGCAAGATTCCAAGTAACCCTTATTTAATTCGAGTCTATTTAGAAACAACCCATAAATAAACAACTACGTGTGTGTGTGTGTGTGTCAAACCATAAATAAAGAATTGCGACACAAAGTTAAGGAAAAACACCCGCAGGGCAAAACCTTTTATTTCACTATAATAAGTAAATCGCAACTTACACAGATTACAATGAAATACAGTGACACACGAATACCCGCAGGCGTCGGTCGATGTCGTCAGCAATGAATCCACACGCAGCGAACCCACATGAACCTCAGTCCAATCAACAAAGGAAGAACCGCAACACTCCTCAATGACACACAGCCATAAAACTTTGTAGAGACTCCCTCAGCAATGACACGCAGCCCTCGGTTGCAAAGATCTCTCCACAAAGGTTTGAACAAACACAAGGTTGTGTTCTTGGGTTACCAAAAAGATTCACAAAGGTTTGGCAATTGTGTGAATCAAAACATGAGTCTTGGGACTCAAAAATATGAAGACTAGAGTAATTTGGACTCTCAAAAACGTCTTCTAAAGTCTTGCAAAACTGCTCCCCCGAAGGTGGTTTAAATAGCAAAACATATGAAGAGTTTCGCAAAATAAAAACACTGAAATTCTATCCAGCGTACAGGTACCCCGAACCGATTTGGGGTACCTTATGCGGTTTGGGGTACCTTTCTGGTTTGGGGTTAAAAAAAAAACAGCATTCTTCAAGGAATTTTCTCCAACTTCAAAAGGTCATAACTCCTTCACCGTAGCTCGGATTGAGGTGCCGTTTCTTCCAGTATCTTCGTTGCGGCGAGATCTTCAACTTTCCAGTTGACCAGACCTCCGGAATATGGATGTGAAATTACGAAAATGCCCTTGAACTCTCCTATCGTGCCTTTTTTCACTGTTTTGACTTCCCTTGCGTACCACTTACATTAAGTCCCTAAAATCTTGGAACGTGAAGTCGTTGAGTCAGATGTGGGACACATTAATGGAGATGTTGAATGCTTGATTCCCGAAATTCGGATAGAGGCCGTCATGTGAGATCGTGAGGTGACGTGCCAAATGTAGCGGCGTACGACATACATAAATGTAACATGTTGGACATGAGAAAAATGTCCTTACAAATCTCCCCCTATGTCTATGCCGGTACATACATAAAAAAATCCGAATTATCAAATAAAAAAATTGCCTATACAAATCTACCCTTCCATGAACCCAAAACTGGAAAGATATAAATGAATAAGTCTTCATCGTTTGTTCTTCAAATCTTCAAAACTTCAATCTTCAAAATCTAAAATCTTTTCTCATCAGGGTGTGCAATTCAGTGATCATCAATGTAGTACCTACACACATGAGATAAAGAAAAAATACCAAGTGACGTATCGAGTTTGAAATGAGATAAACATAGATACCAATATATGATAAGCATAAGTCAAATCTCAAAACTCCCCCAAAATAAGATAATTCTTTCTCCCCCTTTTTATGATGTCCCCAAATAGACAAATAAGAAGAATGAATCAAACAAGCAAAATCGGGGTGTCACGGTATTCAAAACAAAGGATCAATCAAATGGCAAACGTGCTCTTGCAAGGAGATGCTCAAACAAATCTTCACAAACTATTTTTTGAGTTTTCGACCTTTTTGTACAAAAAAATAGATACCATTTGAAAAAAATATGCTACAAAAATCACACCATGGATATAAACTCAAACAACCAAGTCATGGAAATGGAATGAATGGGTGTGAACACATTCGATAGGTAAATCAACCCAATCAATCATATGTGCACGATGCATATGTGTACTCCTAACGAATGATCATCAAAAGTATCTTTAGGTGTAAAAAATTTGTGGAATTTAGATGACATTGTCTTATACAAATCAGCAAATCAAAGTTAAAGTGATTTCCACACCAATAACGTCCAAAACTATGTAGCGCATTTTCAAGCAATTCAAGGACGTGCAAACCCATTTTAAATTCTCCAACGAAACTCCTGCATATATATTTTCTTTTAGAGGTAATCTAAATTCTCAAACTTTGGAGAATTGATACAAAAACTTAAATGGCCCATAATTTGGCATGAATATCTTTTTATTGCCTTTCAATTTTTTCGGGCTCTTTTAAACCTCTTTGGACCCCGGATAATAAAATTCCTCCATTTTAAGGTCCTTTTTAACGGTGGCTTTTGCGCAAAGGATAGATATGTACCTTTCGCAGCCCCTCCCCGTTTTTAAACAAAGCACACAAACTCACAAAACGGTTTTTATATGCACAATTTCCTTATCAAAATTTATCGCGCTTGGTTCGTTTTAAGGACAGGATTGAAGTGAAAACACCCAACCAACATGTGATAAGACAAGCACAATAATAAAAAAAAATTCGTGCATCTGTGCAATAAAGGAAATTATGAGTCAAACATGTAGGAAGTAACACTTAAATGCATCTTAATGACTCCAAACATTATAAAGCACATGGATGAATTGATCTATTGTCTCAAAACACTATCAAATAGTCACATGAAAATAATGGAATGAAGTTGTGACTCGGTCATCCAAAGTTTTCATCCATAAACGGTGCAAACAAAATACAAAAATCTTTTTGGATTTTCTCAAAATTTTATCAAAATAAAATCTTTTTGTATTTTTCAAAATATTTCCAAAAATAAAAAAAATCTATACAAAAAGTATATGTCACAACGCTAGCAAACATATATCAAAAAGCATAACTAGCGTATGACACACATGCGAACACAATCATCTATATGATATGGCAAGAGAAGAATCATGTGCAAGCAAACGAGAATCAACTTGTCTAAAATCTAGTGTATCCAAAAGTGATTTCCTACCCCAAATAGATGTGAAACAACGTGTGGGGGATTTAGGAACCAAGGTAACACTAGACTTCGACATCCTAGGACTTCTTCCAAGATCAAAACAAAATCTCCTAAGGTGACCTTTCCTACCACAATGTGAACATGTGTAAACGGGAGGAATTTTACCTAAAGTGTGATCTTTTCTAAAGCCCTTGGGATTAATTGACCCTCTAAAACAAATAATGGTTTTGGCTTTAGCACTAGAAGCATGAGAACAAGATGAGCCATTACCATCACAATCAAACCTACTTGAATCGTTTAAATCATTTTTCAACTTCAAAATATTTGATTCAAGCAACAAATTAGACTCTTCCCAAGACAGAGATTGCTTTTTCAAATTTTCTACAATTTATAAAAGGGTATCCCTCTCCCCCTCAATTAAAGCAAACTTTTCCCTAAGAGTCTCTTCACGTGCCACAAACTCATTGATTAAAATATTTCTTTCATCTTTGGCACAAACACAAACCATCGAATTTTTAAGGTCCTCCAATTCTTTCTCTAAAAATAGGACCCTTTCATCACTCTCCTTCTTGGACAATTTTAAAGAAACAAAGTCATGGTCCAAGGAAATAATTTTTTCACGATAAAAATCTCTTTGATTTTGAACCGTTTGCAAAAGATCCATCGCAGATTTAAAACGAGAATTTTCTTTTTCCAAAACTTTAATTCTTTTGCAAAGTTTCAAATTCAAACTTTTTAAATTTTCATCACGGTCGTGAATCTTTTCAAAAATTGGCTCCTCATTAAACGGGTGTTCCATTGAAAAATTGCGATTTTTCACAAAATTGATTTTTCAAAAAAAATCAATATCACCCAAATTTTGCGAAAAATAGGAATACGCGATAAATTAGCGTAACCTGCTATGATACCAATTTGACGATGTGAGAAGTCAAATTGTATCAGGAACAAAAAACTTTAAAAATCAAGATCACTCGATAATTTAGAGTAACCCGCTCTGATACCAATTTGAGAAATGTCGTATGCGTGATATCAATTTAAATTAAATTAAATTAGCAAGATTCCAAGTAACCCTTATTTAATTCGAGTCTATTTAGAAACAGCCCATAAATAAACAACTACGTGTGTGTGTGTGTGTCAAACCATAAATAAAGCATGCGACACAAAGTTAAGGAAAAAATTCCCGCAGGGCAAAACCTTTTATTTCACTATAATAAGTAAATCGCAACTTACACAGATTACAATGAAATAAAGTGACACACGAATACCCGCAGGCGTCGGTCGATGTCGTCAGCAATGAATCCACACGCAGCGAACCCACATGAACCTCAGTCCAATCAACAAAGAAAGAACCGCAGCACTCCTCAATGACACGCAGCCATAAAACTTTGTAGAGACTCCCTCAGCAATGACACGCAGCCCTCGGTTGCAAAGATCTCTCCACAAAGGTTTGAACAAACACAAGGTTGTGTTCTTGGGTTACCAAAAAGATTCACAAAGGTTTGGCAATTGTGTGAATCAAAACATGAGTCTTAGGACTCAAAAATATGAAGACTAGAGTAATTTGGACTCTAAAAAACGTCTTCTAAAGTCTTGCAAAACTGCTCCCCCGAAGGTGGTTTAAATAGCAAAACATATGAAGAGTTTCGCAAAATAAAAACACTGAAATTCTATCCAGCGTACGGGTACCCCGAACCGGTTTTGGGTACCTTATGCGGTTTGGGGTACATGGGTTTGGGGTACCTTTCTAGTTTGGGGTTAAAAAAAAAACAGCATTCTTCAAGGAATTTTCTCCAACTTCAAAAGGTCATAACTCCTTCACCGTAGCTTGGATTGAGGTGCCATTTCTTCCAGTATCTTCGTTACGGCGAGATCTTCAACTTTCCAGTTGACCAGACCTTCGGACTTTGGATGTGAAATTTCGAAAATGCCCTTGAACTCTCCTATCGTGCCTCTTTTCACTGTTTTGACTTCCCTTGCGTACCACTTGCATTAAGTCCCTAAAATCTTGGAACGTGAAGTCGTTGAGGCAGATGTGGGACACATTAATGGAGATGTTGAATGCTTGATTCCCGAAATTCGGATAGAGGCCGTCATGTGAGATCGTGAGGTGACGTGCCAAATGTAGCGGCGTACGACATACATAAATGTAACATGTTGGACATGAGAAAAATGTCCTTACACATTGTTTACATCTTTAGACTAAGGGGGAACATTCCCATATAAAGTACACCACAATGTGTACATATATATATATATATATATATATATATATATATATATATATATATATATATATGCGACACACAAAAGCATCTAGTGTTAGTGTCTCGTTCGTGCTCTATCGACAAGTTGGGAGGAATCTTTTATCCTAGGCGGACATCACAACACACACACAAGTTGGGGGTGGTACCTACGCAAGATCCTGTTCACGGCCCATATCCAGCGGTGACACAGGCTGGCTCAGCGCCAACACCTACTCTCCTCGTAAATGGTGCCTCCACGTAGTACCTATATGACCTACACAATTGCCAAGCACACCTGTGCCGGCGTGTGGTACTCTATCCGAATGCACGAACCCCCAAGTCAATAGGACGGTCCGCGAACATTGGTATGCCCACACAAATACATATAAATACATATTATCATCCAATATGTATAAGTAGTTACTCTATAATTACTTTAATCCCAAGGAAATCTCAATTCATACAAAATGTAGCCTTCTTGGCTTAACTATAATATTTTAGTCAATTATTCCATAACTCATTTTAAGCCGTTATCTTACGACTACTTCCTGATTAAATATTAAGTCTCACAAAACTCTTTTTGGACTTAAATCCCAAGGAAATCTCAATTCATACAAAATGTAGCCTTCTTGGCTTAATTATAATATTTTAGTCAATTATTCCATAACTCATTTTAAGCCGTTATCTTACGACTACCTCCTGATTAAATATTAAGTCTCATAAAACTCTTTTTGGACTAAAATCACATTTGTTCACATTTGTTCATAAAACTCCTTTTGGACTTAAATCACATTTGTACATAAAACTCTTTAAATGTATTTCTTCTTCAGATGTATTGGTATAGTTATTCCCAACTAACCTTTTCCAAAACACTATAGGCAAAGTTATTCCACAACTAACCTTTCCAAAATATTATAGGTATAGTTATTCCCAACTACCCTTACCCATACATTTAATAATCTAAGCACACTACACCAAAACTGGAGAATGGTCACGACCAAAATCCCTGACCAAGACTGTGGGTTGCGGACTTGGGCCGTGACCATTTCGGGCGCGACTGATTTCATAGGTCGTGGCCCACGTCCGTGACCAATCTTGGGGTCACGGCCCTCAGGGGTCACAACAGATGGTCGCGGACTTGGGCCGTGACCTACATCGCGATGGGAAAAAAATGGTCGCGGACAAAGTCCGTGACCCCTAATCATGACAAAAATTGATCGCGGCCAAAGTCCGTGACCCACACCGCGACGAAAAAAAAAATTATCGCCCCAAAGTCCGTGACCACCAACCGTGACAAAAATTGGTCACAACCAAAGTTCGTGACCCACAGCCCGACGAAAAAGAAAGCAAAAAAATGGTCGCGGCCAAAGTCCGTGACCTATACCGTGACCATTTTTTTCATTTTTTTCGTCGCGTTGTGAGTCACGGACTTTGGCCGCGATCAATTTTTGTCATGATTAGGGGTCACGAACTTTGTTCGCGACCATTTTTTTCCCATCACGATGTGGGTCACGGCCCAAGTCCGCGGCCATTAGCTGTGACCCCTGAGGGCCGTGACCCCAAGATTGGTCACGGACGTGGGCCACGACCCATGAAATTGGTCGCGCCCAAAATGATCACGGCCCAAGTCCGCGACCCACAGTCTTGGTCAGGGATTTTGATTGTGACCATTCTCCAGTTTTGGTGTAGTGTGCTAAGATTATTAAATGTATGGGTAAGGGTAGTTGGGAATAACTATACCTATAATATTTTGGAAAGGTTAGTTGTGGAATAACTTTGCCTATCGTGTTTTGGAAAAGGTTAGTTGGGAATAACTATACCAATACATCTGAAGAAGAAATACATTTAAAGAGTTTTATGTACAAATGTGATTTAAGTCCAAAAGGAGTTTTATTAACAAATGTGAAAAAATGTGATTTTAGTCCAAAAAGAGTTTTATGAGACTTAATATTTAATCAGGAGGTAGTCGTAAGATAACGGCTTAAAATGAGTTATGGAATAATTGACTAAAATATTATAGTTAAGCCAAGAAGGCTACATTTTGTATGAATTGAGATTTCCTTGGGATTTAAGTCCAAAAAGAGTTTTATGAGACTTAATATTTAATCAGGAAGTAGTCGTAAGATAACGGCTTAAAATGAGTTATGGAATAATTGACTAAAATATTATAGTTAAGCCAAGAAGGCTACATTTTGTATGAATTGAGATTTCCTTGGGATTAAAGTAATTATAGAGTAACTACTTATACATATTGGATGATAATATGTATTTATATGTATTTGTGTGGGCATACCAATGTTCGCGGACCGTCCTATCGGCTTGGGGGTTCGTGCATTAGGATCGAGTACCACACGCCGGTACAGGTGGGCTTGGCGATTGTGTAGGTCATATAGGTACTACGTGGAGGCACCATTTACGAGGAGAGTAGGTGTTGACGCTGAGCCAGCCTGTGTCACGGACTTTGGCCGCGACCATTTTTCGTCACGGTTGGGGGTCATGGACTTAGGCCGTGACCATTTTTATGCGCGACGGAAAAAATAGAAGTCCATGACCATATTTAACTATAATTAAAAAAGTCTTTTTTTTGTTCAATCCTAAAATTGGGGGTCCTGCGACTGCACGGTCTGTTGCTACGTGTAACGTTGGACGCATACGAGGTTTTACAAATATTTATTATTGGAAAAACGATAAAAAAAATCACAAATTGCGAATCAGGATAAACTAATATATATACAAGCTTAAAAATATTACAAGTCTTAATAATTCACTGACAAAAAAAAAATTGGACAGAGTTTTCTGGATATTCCAAACCCTGTTAATATAAAACCTGCTTATTATAAAACCTGCACGGTCATAAAATTTAAGAATCAAATTATAAAAGCCTGCACGACCATAAAACTAAACAATAAAACAATAGAATCCCCCACGACTGTAACATATAAAAAATATAATCCTGAATGTCCACAAAATTATATGAACAAACTTCATATTGTAAACCATTGCCTCCGTCATTTGTTCCATGTGCACAAAATCAAACGATACAATGTTATCCAACAAATGATAGGATACAAAAAAAAGTGATATTAGTAACCAAGTAGTATTACAAAAATCTTATTCAAATTATTAGTAACTAAGCCTAAGTCTAGATATTTTCAAATTATCATCGAATTCTCAAACCGGGAGTACCATGATCACGCCCTTAGTTCCTGCGAATTACATTGATCCCATGCGAGGTATTGGCGCCTCTTACGGGGCCGCTTGGGGGCTGTTTAGAGTTTTCGCACTCTGGCGCCAAGTTTAAAGCCTAAGTCTAAATATTTTCAAATTATCGTCATATTCTCAAATCGAGAGTACCGTGATTGCGCGGTCAGTTCCTACGAGTTACATTGGTCCCTTGTGAGGTGTTGGTGCCTCTCACGGGGCCATATGGAGGCCGTTTCTAGTTTTATCCGTCTAACGCCATATTTTTAATCCTAAGCACTCATATTTTCAAATTGTCCTCATATTATTAAATCGGGAGTACCGTGACTGCGCGGTCAGTTCCTACGAGTTACATTGGTCCCATGCAAGGTATTGATGCCTCTCACGGGGCCACATGGGGGCTGTTTCGAGTTTTCGCACTCAGACGCTAAGTTTTAAGCCTAAGTCTAGATATTTTAAATTATCGTCGTATTCTCAAATCGGGAGTATGGTGATTGTATGGTCAGTTACTACGAGTTATATTGGTCCCGTACGAGGTGTTGCTGCCTATCACGGGGCCACTTGGGGGCTGTTTTGAGTTTTCGCACTCTCACGCCAAGTTTTAAGCCTAAGACAACATATTTTCAAATTATCATCGTATTCTCAAATTGGGAGTATCGTGATCACGCGGTCAGTTCCTACGAGTTACATTGGTCTCATGCGAGGTGTTAGTGCCTCTCATGGGGCCATATACGGGCCTTTTTGAGTTTTTGCCGTCTAACGCCTTGTTTTTAATCCTAAGTCCTCATATTTTAAAATTATCCTCATATTCTCAAACCGAGAGTACCGTGATCATGCGGTCAGTTCCTATGAGTTACATTGGTCCTGTGCGAGTGTCGGTGCCTCTCACGGGGACATTAGGGGTTGTTTCGGGATTTCCCCCTCTGAGGCCAAGTTTTAAGCCTAAGTCTAGATATTTTTAAATTATCATCGTATCCTCAAATCGGGAGTACCATGATCGCACAGTTAGTTCCTATGAGTTACATTGGTCCTGTGCGAGGTGTGGGTACCTCTCACAGGGCCATTAGGGGTCGTTTTGGGGTTTTCCCTCTAATGCCATGTTTTTAAGCCTAAGTCTACATATTTTCAAATTATCATCGTATTCTCAAATTGGGAGTAATGTGTAATACCCCGCATTTTTATCGATATTTATTTTATCCGGAAGTATGTAATACCCCGCATTTTTATCGATATTTATTTATGGGATTAATTAAATTAAATGTTAATTAATTGAGAATTAATCCGGATAAAATACTAACGAGATGTGAGTTGGTATTTAATTATAATGTGTATATATGGAAATATATGAATATTGAAAATATTAAAATTGTCGCGAGACTGAAATACGGCAATTTGTGAAATTTTGTTGGGACGCGCGTGACAGTCGCGTCAGGAGGGTAATTATTTAAATTAAAAAGTGAATTTTATTTTTATCAATCATATGGTCATTTTGAGTGCGCCAACGTGTCCGTAAGGGTCGAGATAGTCAGAAAACACTAGCCGGGAGTTTAGTTTGGGTCCCGGGGCATTTTTAGGCCAAACCGGCAACTCGGAAGTGTATTTTGGTAATTTTAAAAATTAAGGATTTTAGACCCACGATTTTTAGTGTTGATTTATTTATTTTTGGTTAGGCCATTAGGGCCATGATCAGCCAAAAACATAGAGGGGAGTTACGTGAGTTAGAGGAGAGGTTACAAAAAGTCCCCAAACCAAAACCACCACCACCAATTTGGACGGAATTGTGACCGGAATGGAGAGAGGACCAGCCCTTAAATGACAACAACGGATCAGAACATCAAATTTATAGGCAAGTGGTTTATCTTGCAAAGATTCAAAGCATATATTTTACATGTTTCTATAGAATTGGAGATTTCTCATAAACAATGAAGATTAAATGGATTTGAATGGTTTAAATCATAATTTGGGTAGGACTTTCATGTAGGTTTATATTTGAGATGATAAAAACTACGAATTTGTGATTAATGAGTAGAGAATTTCGAAATTTGAAGGAATTATGGGATGTTCTTGAAGAATAGGAAAAACTAGATTTTATATGATTTTCGGGTAATTTGATCCATGAAAGTGATGTTATATATTGATTTGATGAATCTAAAACGCGGGGAAAGAAGTAAACATGTTAGTAAGATGATTAGTGTATCCATTTGAGAGTTTTGGACGTTAGAATGATGATTAAGAAGAGTAAAAAGATGCAAACCCGTAACTGCTAAGGATTTCTGGGCTGATGCCTGCTTGATCGATCGATCGACTCAAGAATGTCGATCGATCGAACGTTCGATCGATCGACCCCTTTTTATCGATCGATCGACCCTGCTGTATTTTGGAAATTGTTTCTCTTTAAGGTTCAATGATTATTCCAAAGTCGATGTTGGTTATTAGGAAGATTAATATGATAGTGTGGGATTTAATTAAAGTCAGTAGGGCCTTAGTTGTTATCGGAGAACGCTATAACATATGGGATTGATTGATATTACGTGCAAGGGTCTACCGAGTGAGGTACGGTTAGAAAACGTTCGAATTGGAACTACATTGAGAATTGAGGATGATGTAAGATAAGGGCAGTAACGGAGGGACTTTAAGTACTGAGATAACATTTGAAATTTAATAAGACATCTAGTAACCTTTTGAGTTAGGTTTAAGTACCCAAATTGATATGACGAGAGAGTTATCAAACAGAATATATATGATATGTAATACTCGGAGTAAATTTGCCACGTACGAGATATACTAGATGAAATGTGCGAACATCTATATTGATATATGATTACTTAGGTTGTGTGAATGCCTAGTGTATGATTTTATGTGTATGACATACCTACCATACTTGCTATCACGGGAGGTTTACGTTCGCTTAGGGCCCTCTAATCCTTGTGTGCTCGGATTTAGATTGGTACCTTAAGAACATAATGCTAGAATGACTTATTTGTGAGTTAATAAGTCAGCTGACTGTGGAGCGTAGGTATGTACGTGACCCATGGATATGTTGAATTATGTTCGCCTCCATTTTTGTGTGTTGTGCTTATTCTAACAATTCCTGAGAGATTCGGACTTTGTAATCCTTATGTACGTGATGTACCGGGATGGATAGCAGAGTATGTGTGCACCACAGCTTAGCCTCGGGGTGCTTGTATTGTATAATTATGATGTGAATGATATACGATTAAATGAACAGACTTGTCATGTTTAATTATGAGAATAATTTATGGAAACTCCTTGAGAAGATAAATAAGGGGATAACCTCCAGTAAATGATAATGCTAATAATTGAGAATATGAATTTAAGTAATGCTATCTATTCAAGTGATAATATTGAGAATTCATATTGTGAATATTTGTGATGGGTTCATTGTTGCTTAGTAGATGTGATTGACTAAGATATGCGAATTGGTTAAAAATGAGAATTTAACTAACACTTGAGATAAGTAAATTAACGAATGTGAACATGGGTTTTAAATATGTCTTAATTGGGGGTTATGTTCAGATACTCTATGTTTGAATGCGAAGGCAGGAGTGGTATAAACTAGTTAGATAGTGGCATAACTAGGATGGGTTAAAGGCATACGTTAGACGTGCACAGTAGTGGAGAGGTAAGGAACTCATGTGAGAGTACGCAATTAACGTGTTTATAATATGTGATGCTCAATTGTAATTTAAATCACTTGCTGTTTTTAAAATACTCTCCACTTTAGGGCTCTGACCCGTTTGCTTTCAAATCTATTTTTTTGTAAAAACCTTTTAGGTGCCCAGCCATAAGGACACCATGCATAGGAATTCTATTCAGGTGACGAACTGTAGCTGTTGTGGAAGTTACAGGGCCTTGATAGTAGACGCCTCCTCTTCTAGTCTTGACTCCATATTCAGTTTCATCATTTGGAGGGCATGTCGCCCATTTCTTTTAGAGACATTTTATATTCAGTTATTCAGGTTGTGGATTGTAATTAATTCAGGATTCAGACTTGTTTTATTATTTCAGTTGTGGGATTGTTGTGAGGAGTATTTCCTCCAAACTCTTTATTTCTTGTTGATTACACTATTGGGACTTTATTGTGTATGGTGATGTTATTCTTTTACATTTCATTTATCGCATGTTAATCAGATTTAATTTAAAATTTGACATCTTACTTTTTAAATACTAGGTGGTTAGTAATCATTAAATGTTTTCGACAGTGATGCTATTAACTGAACCAACTTGGCATTTTGAATTAATCTAATAAAGGAGTAGCTACCCGGTATTTAATTAGTCGGGGTGTCACAAGTGGTATCAGAGCATCAGGTTCTAGTGTCCTTTAGGATCTGTACAGCTTATTATGTTTCCGCTGAGCTTTCTTTGATATAGAGCCCTATGTTTAGGATTGTTGATTCCTTTAGTAAAAATTTCGCTCTCCTGCTATGATGTATATGATAGCGAATCGTATTGCGATCGGGTGTATTCGTGTGCCGAGCAATGTAGTATGTCAGGCGAAGACAGTTGGGTGGACAGCAGGAGGCAATTATATATTGAGGTTAATTGATTTATTTAAAGAAGGATGACCGTAGTTGAAGTCACCGATATTATGGCACAGAAGTCCTGGATGATATAGAAGGCTAAGGCGCGACTTGAGACTTCCGGGTACAGCTATAGTAGGAATGGGGACAAATCAGACACATCCAACAAGGTTGGAATGGGAGAGACAGAGTTAAGTGTAACATTGAAGAGAACCAGCAGTAGCAGTACTCGAAAGGCGAAGACGGCATGTGCTAGCCAAACGAACGCGATGTATCCAAAGGCTTGGACATATGTCGGAGTATGGCCAATCGAGAGTGAAAATTGAGGAGAAATTTTTTCCTTGACTCGTAAGAGCGGAGATTCAATGGGGAGACAAACAACCCACTTA